>CM063603.1:17359430-17428140 GCA_032356905.1 Salix exigua | reverse complement strand
CTATAATATAAATGTATATTGACATGCTAATGTACAATGATAGAATATTTCCCTTGATCTTTAAAGAATGTTTGCACACCATATTTTACCTTATTTATGATAGATTCTACTTTTTTTTAACACTCATCCTCATATCAGCATATGAATGCCAAGAATTCCTAACTTTCTAAAATGATGATAGAAGTAAAGTTTGCTATAAATGTTTTGTGATGTATATATACACAACTTGTTTCCCTTTTTATACATATGCTGTTTTAATTTCCCTAGTTTGAATGTGCTCATAAATTATATGGCAATCTAACTTAATATGCTTAATGCGCTCATAATAAATTGTGTTTGTTGTAATGTGCAAAGCTGCTTAATTGTCACAAAACAACTTTGTAGGCTTATGATGATCAACACCCAAATATTTCAGCAAATAAGCTCACAAGTAATACATGTTGTTGACATATACTCCTTTTTTACTAAAGAACATGATATTGTTGATTGCTACTTACTTTTTTAGGGCACAGGCGTACAATATCTAATAATTGAACATTTTGTTGTTAGGCATTCAACCTAAATTTGTATTATATTTCCCGAATAAGTTTAATTGACTATATAAAAGGAAGAAAAGTTTTTTTTACCTAAATCTCCTTTTAGGTATCATAAATGACAATATACAACATCAATATAAGTCTTCTCACTAACTTATGATATTTAGCTGGATCATTGAGAATTTCAACATATGAATGAGTTAATTTCTTATTTTTCCAACTAGAAACTTTACAGGTTTAACTCCAAGTAAACCATTTTCTTCTAGTATATCCAAAGCATACATCAATCCAATAAAATACTTTATAACTTCTTTATTATTTCTTGTGATAACCATGTCGTTGATATATAACAATATGGTATCTTGAACCTTAGTAAAAAATGAGTAATCTACCCTAGATTTTATTGAAGCCAATGTTTTTAGATTGCACATGTGAATTTATGAACCGTACAGAAACTTGTTGAGTTGACAAAAAATGTTCTCCCTCTATCGATCAAGACCTAGAGAAGGTTTCATTTAGACTATTTTAAAGAGATCACCATGAAGATAAGCATTATATGCATTCATTTGATATATAATCCAATTATAGTTAGTAACAATAATGAGATGGCAATAAATAATGATAAGTTTTGTGACAGGTGAAAAAGTTTTCTTGTAGTCAATGTTAACCTATTATGTGAACCCTCTTGTAACAAGATGAACTTTATAGCTCTTAATATTGCAATTGTAGTGATATTTAATTTTGAATATCCATTTGTAGTCAATGGTGTGATAAGAAGTAGGCAAGAGGACTAAAGTCCATGTATTATTAGCCTGTAATACATGTAATTTTTTTATAGATCTAACCTGTTCAGGATTAAGATAGACCTACATTTAAGAAATAAGTTTGACCAAGCAAGAAATATTATGGATAAATATGCAATATGATGGTGGGAAAATAAAGTACAAAACATGCCATACAATAAGGTGTTGAGCACTTTACATGATTAAGAAAAAAGAAGGTATTGTAATTAATAATGCATGATTGACAAGATAATCTTAGAGATGGGAAGAGGGATGTATGGACCTAGTAAATGATATAAGGGTTATTGATGAGGTGTGGTAATGTCTGTGGTAGTTGTTGAAGAAGGAATGTCAATAGTTGATGAGGATGTAGTATGTAATAAATAAAGAATGTCAACACATGAAGATGACTAATGCCATGTTGGTTATAGATTATGTTGGTTAAGGTGACATTAGGAGGATGAATAAACTGGATATAGGTATCATTAAAGGAAATACACAGGATAGGCGAATCTTCTTGATTTGTCACTAGTATGGTGGATAAAGAAGCACATGTTAATGAAAAATAGGCCGAGAGGTTAGAAATTCTTTGTGTCTCAATATTGTAGACTCAATATCCTTTTTAACTAAAAGGATAACAAACAAAAATGTATTAACATGCATGTTTATCATATTTATGATTAGGGGTGACATTAGTTGCATAACATAGACCATTAAAAACTCTCAAGTATGAGTAATTTGACATTTTGCCATGTAAAATTTCATATGGAGATTTATGAGACAAAAAGAGGGTTGACGTGTCATTAGTCAAACATGTTATTTGGACACTTTTTCAACAAAGAATTAAATACAAATTCACTCAAAATCAAATAGCATGACTAATAGTCAAGTTGTTAATGTTTGTATTCCACCACCTTATTTAGTTGAGGTATGTACGGACGAGAATAATGAAAAATAGTTCCAAAATCATTAAAAAAGGAATGGACGGAGATGGACTCACTTTCATTATATTGTAATGAAATTCATATTTAACCGATATGAAAAAGTATTTTAGTATTGTTTGTGTTTCTAATTTAAAAATAATGAGATGAATCCATGAAAACAAGAAAAGTCCTCAATAATAGTAAAAACAATTGAGTGTTTCTGAAAAACAATTAATTTTATGATGTCCCTAAATATCACAATTAATCAAATCAAAAGATGTAACCAGATAAATAAATTTGAAGAAAAATGTTGAACATGTTTGTTTGGCCAATGGAAAAATATCAAATACATGGTGAGAATTAAAGATTATTTTTGGAATAGTTTTAGACAATACTTGAATAGGTTTAAAAGACGGGTGTGTGGTTGTTAATGCCAAAGAATAAAGGTGCGATTAAAAATGTTTGCTAGGTGAGGATTCTAACCCATTGAAAGAAAATATAACTCATAATCTTACTTGTCTGGGCTAATCATCTTTTTCATAATCATGTCTTGTATAACATAAAAAAAAAAATCACAATACATTTTAGTGTATGAATAAGTTTGCTAACTAATAACAATTTTACTCAAAATTTTATGACATGCAACACCCTATTGAGAGTCAAATCTAATATAAGTCTAATAGATTTAGTGGACATTATTTTAGCTAGGTCATCATTACACAAGTTCATATAATCATGATGAGTGATCTTGTTGTGTGTTGGAGATGACTTAGTGATATAATTTATCACATTATTGTCTATAACCCAACATATTTTAGAGTGTAATGTGTGTTTAGAAAATTGATAAGAGTGCAATCATACCTATCATGTTTATAAAGGATTGACTATTATCATTTTTTTCTAGTAAGGACATGAACTTGTTATATTCCTTAACTATGAATGTTGTTTGTTCTGTGGTTGAGCTCTTTGATGATTGTGTTACCTTCTTAACTAATCTTTTTCTCTTTGCCTTTACATTTTCCTCATACATTTTGTGACCAACTAAAAATCCATGAAATTAGAAACATTGATCAACCATATGGGAGATCATAATGATGATGTTTAAGATGTTTCCTCAAATTATCATTATCATTTGGTGAAGAATGTTGATTGGTTTGTACAACTTGTTTTGACCATTGTGAATAGTTCATTTGCATTGTATAGTGCTATTGAAACTACATCAATATGTTTTTCCTATTGAATTAATAGGGCATAGACTTTACATATATTTAGGAGGGGTTCATCATCAAAATTGATCCTCTAAAAGTAGAGTATGATTCATTTAGTCCCATAAGAATTTGCATAACCTTTTTTTTTCCCACAATTTGTTACAATCTTCAGGTTACCACAATTACAGAACAGAGGTTAATGATAAAGTGCATGTTTATCCCAAAATGTTTTTATCTTGGTGTCATAAAGAGATAGATTGTTATCATTATCAATGTTGAACTATTTATTATCAAATTTGGTATATTTTAGATTAATCTCCCGGTGAAAATATTTCCTTCAAGACATTCCAAAATTATGTTATTGTCTCAGCATGGATGACATTGTCAACTATATCTAGATGAGTGGAGTTTAGAATCTATGATAAAACCTTATTGTTACATCGTTGTCGTATTGTGAATTTCAAGTTTGAAAATAGGGGGCATTATTATAATTCTATTGATGAAATTTATCTTGTTTTTTGCACTAAGATTGATTTGTATATCATGACTTTATTGTCCATGGTTATGTCTATCTAATAACTTTGATACCAAAACAGTTTTTAAGTGATCTAAATGGTGTGAAAGAAGGGGATATGAAATATCCAATTGTGTTTCTCTATTTTCATTTCTCGCATTATATAGGGGGTGTTTGGGAATGCGTTTAGAAAGCATTGTTGAAAAAAATGAAAAAATTTTATTTTTATTTTTTACTTTCAATTAAATTTTTTTGGTATTTTTGGATCATTTTGATTTGCTGCTGTCATAATTGATTTTTAAAAAATTAAAAACCATCATTTTGATGTATTTCTAAATGAAAAGTATTTTAAAAAACAACCGCAACCACATTCTCAAACAGTCACATAGATAGAGTTATTATGTTTGAAGTGCAAGGTGTTTTATTCAAGAGTCATGTAGAAGGATTGTTACTCTAAAAACGTGAGAAAACGGTGTTAATAAATAAAAAAAAATAAAAGATGGTATTGATTGATATTATTACATCTCTACAACACCAGAATTATATACAGGGAAGAAAACAATATGAGGTAATTTATATATATATATATATATATATATATATATATATATATATATATATATATATATATATGCTAATGTACAATGATAGAGTACATCCTTTGATCTTCTGCAAAATGTTAGCTCGCCATATCTTACCTTATTGGTGAAGTTCTGCTTCCTTCAACATCAACGCTCTTAGCCAATGACCAAGTATTTTCCATATTGCACCTACTCGGATGACTAGAAATAATACCATAAAATTAGAAATGGTTTGCATGGTTTTCGTGTGCATTCTCTCGTACAGTTCCTATCAACCCAACAACGACCTCTACATGCACATTTTTTTCCCAACAACTGCTCCTAAAACTTTCTTTTTATGCCATCCAATATATATAACACCTCGTTATACCATCCCTCTCATTCAGAGTCCACTGCAGCCCCTGTCCCGAATACAATATACCAACCTAGCTAGCTAGACATGGAAACCTTGTCTTTGTTTTTCACCCTGGCAGCTGCTACTTCGGCTTATCTCATATGGTTCTATTTCTTAGCTCGTAAGCTCACCGGCCCAAAAGTATGGCCTGTAGTGGGTAGTCTTCCACTTCTCTTCATGAACCGGAGAAAAATCCATGAGTGGATTGCTGGTAACCTCCGTGCAACTGGTGTTGTCGGAACCTACCAAACGTGCACGATAGCACTTCCTTTCTTTGCTCGCAAACAAGGGTTCTACACAGTCACTTGCCACCCAAAAAACATGGAGCATATTCTTCGAACCCGGTTTGAGAATTATCCCAAAGGACCCGAATATCAAGCTGCGTTTCACGATCTTTTAGGCCAAGGGATCTTTAATAGTGATGGAGAAACATGGCTGATACAGCGCAAAACTGCGGCTCTCGAGTTCACTACTCGGACTTTACGGCAAGCCATGGCTCGGTGGGTGAACCAGACAATCAAGAATCGTCTATGGATCATTCTGGACAAGGCAGCTGAGGAGAAGCAGTCAGTGGACTTGCAAGACTTGTTGCTTCGCTTAACCTTCGATAACATATGTGGACTTACATTTGGCAAAGACCCAAAAACTCTCTCTCCAGCCTTGTCAGATAATCCATTTTCTATTGCCTTTGACACGGCCACTGAAGCTACTCTCCAGAGGCTTCTTTACCCTGGTTTTTTATGGAAGGTGGAAAAGCTTTTAGGGATTGGAAAAGAGAAGAGATTGAAGAAAAGCCTCGAAGTTGTGGAAACGTACATGAATGAAGCCATCACAGCACGCAAAGAAAACCCGTCAGATGATCTGCTATCGCGATTCATGAAGAAGAGAGACGTTGAAGGTAACCACTTCGCAGTCTCTGTTCTGCAACGAATTGCTCTCAACTTTGTCCTCGCCGGCCGTGACACCTCATCTGTTGCTCTTAGCTGGTTCTTCTGGCTAGTCATGAACCATCCTGAAGTCGAAGCAAAGATAATCAAGGAAATATCAACCATACTCACAGAAACACGAGGAAATGATCACCAGAAATGGCTCGGTGAACCTCTAGTCTTTGATGAAGCTGATAAATTGATTTATCTCAAAGCAGCATTAGCAGAAACATTGCGTTTATACCCGTCAGTACCACAAGATTTCAAATACGTAGTAGCGGACGATGTTTTGCCTGACGGTACATTCATACCAGCTGGTTCCACTGTGACATATTCTATTTATTCTGTCGGGAGGATGAAGAGCATATGGGGCGAGGACTGCCAGGAATTTAAACCAGAGAGATGGCTATCACCAGAAGAGGACAAATTTGAAGCACCTAAAGACGGCTACAAGTTTGTGGCCTTCAATGCTGGACCCAGGACCTGCCTAGGGAAGGACCTGGCTTACTTGCAAATGAAGTCTGTGGCTTCTGCTGTGCTTCTGCGCTACTGGTTATCACTGGTTCCCGGTCACTGCATAGAGCAGAAGATGTCTCTCACGTTGTTCATGAAGAATGGGCTTCGTGTATTCTTGCATCCTCGTAATCTTGCATAGGAGTGTTTTCCGCATTATCAGATTTCTGGAGTTGCTCCACTTTGCATTGCTTGGCGTTTACAGGAGACAAGGTCAATATAGTCATTCAGTCACAATCATGGGGCCTTTACTGCCCATAATTCTGTTTAAGGGTCATTTTACATTGTTTTTAAGTTTTCGTTTTTAAATTTCATGTTCATTGATGATTCAATCTAAATACAGCTACTTATCTAGAATGGAGGGTATACGATCCATTCAAAATTAAGAGTGATTGTCATGTAATGTTGTATATGCCAGCCATATCAATGTTGCTTTCAAATAATTATGTGAATAAAAGAAGAATTATACACTTTAATTACTATTATTAAATCTTGCTTACCTCAACATCTAACGCTTAAGAATCTGCGAGAAATTTCCTGCCCTGCTGCATTGAGAGTTTTGCGTGCACTATCACAAATCACAAATGTAGATTATGCCAAAGTACGTTTGAAAGGGAAAAGAAAACCCTCATGAAATTTTACTTGGAGTGATAATTAAATAATATAACTATAGCTCAAAAAGAAGAAGAAGACGAAGAAGAAGAAGAAGAAGAAACATACTGCAAATACAAAACTGATTCGTTAGGTATTGAATTTGACATTTACAGGCAGGGTCGGAGATGCTTTACAGGTACATTCTTCATTGAGATGTATGCAACTGTCTCATTCGTGCTAGAGTCCCTGGCATGCATGCATCTCTAAACTTGAGCTATATTTAGGCGTTCAATTTTTTTGCCAGTTCTTCAAGCTCAAGAATCCCGTATGAAATTTGTCTACTTGTTCATCAATTTAATCTCGTTCACAGTTTCACCTTTTCCCATTCAATCATCTGATCTTTCAGCTTTGGTTCGGGAATCACTGGGCTTGAGCCGTCACCTATGTTGGCTTCCATGAAAGTTAATCCAATATTTTCTCACCAGTTGAAAAGAGGTTCCAGACCACTGTACCAACCAAGTAGAGCCCAACTGAAACCTTGAAAACATCATCCCACGAACCTGAGATGGCAACGAGGAAACGCATAAGATGTAAACTTCAGAGTGTTAAATTTCAATAAAGGTAGTGAGTGAGCCACATAGGAAATGCCTGGCGTAAATCCAAGTTTCTAAAGCAGACAAGAGTTTGAGTTTAAAGGCAACAGTTAACTAAGGCAATAAGAATCTAGCAGGGCAGCAGGGCCATTTCTCTGTTCTTTTTTCTGGTTTCATAAAATGAGGGCCGTGTTCACAGAAGTTCTCTTATCAGAAAATTTAATGGAAGCCTCACTTCTAGCTTCTGACATTTTGGCACTCTATTTTAGAGATTGAAATAAACACATCACAGTTTACATCTAGAGGGATTGAACCTTGATGCCCAAATAACTGTTACTCCAAGAACGCAACTTTAGCATTATTAGGCTACATTTCATGGCGAGTAATGCTAGGGGTGACAATCATTAAATGGTCCTCAAGAATGGGTCAAGTCCTCTCATGTTCGGAAGGGAACATGACCAGTCACATGAGATGGGATTTAAAAAAAATAGCAGGTAATTTAATTAGGCAATGTGACTGGTCATGTTCCCTTCATGGTTTTTGAACAAAAACCATGCCAAGGGTAATTTGAACAAAAACCTCAAGCTTAAATAAAATCAATCCAAATCCAAGACCAGAATGACCAAGCTAGGAGTGACTTGGACAACTTTGGATTTGTAGAAAATTTCAACCTTTTTTATTGCTTTTCTTCAAATATAGAATAGAAGATATTAATGATTTAATTGTCTTACCAGCAACAAATAAATGCCAAGGATGAGTTCTTACCATGTTGCAAGATGTAACCAGTTGCTGCAGTTCCAAACACCCCTGCCAATACTCCGGCTGTATTGGATAGACCAAGCAACACTCCCTGAACGATAATTAGAAATAAAAAATAGGAACAATAATTTATCATTCCGAGGAAATAGAAGCAAAGACAGAATAACAATACAACAGCAACAGCTATGCAACATCAAATTTTTCAGACCCCTCAAAGGGCTCCTCATGGCAGATGATTCATGGAAGCAACTAAAATACAATTAATAGCCCCCACCACTAAACAAGGTAAATTTAGGACAGCAACAGACAACATCATCACAAGGATTGATACTCACAGAATATCGAGGAGCAATATCTTGATGGTTTGAATATAGACCAGACTGGGAAAATGCATCGGTTCCCTGTTGAAGAAAAAGAAGCGGTTAGTTTAAGAGCAGAGATATTTGAACAAATGTTCTCATTTCACTCGAGCAAAAAAGAAAGGAAAAATAATAAAACTCTAAACTGAAATTTCTCTCAGATTCAGGACAACTGAACTCCATGCATGGTCGCATAAAAAGAACTTACAAGACAAACAAAAGAGCAAACAGATAAAATATACAGATAGTAAACAAGGCAACCCCTTTGCTCGTTAATACGTAAACTGTCTATTTCTACTTAAATTTGAAAAGTCGAATAACAGATGCAAGAACTACATGAGTTGTTCATGTCTTAGTGTAAAAAGCAAACCTGGCTGCATGCCATGCACAGAACAGCCATTGCAGGAGAATCAATGTGGCTCAGCTGAGTTAAGAAGAAGGCAGGGCCAAGAAAGCCAATTGATTGCATGATCTGTCGCGGACAAAGAGCATTAATGAACAAAGAAACAACATGAAATAAATTATGCTTAGAAGCAAATAAAGCTGAGATGACGAGAGAGAGAGTGGCTGGTGAATTGTGCATCGCCCTTGGTGATACCTTACGGACCGTTGTTACAGATAAACCTTTGCTTACAAGAGTATCTGCAATCCACCCTCCCAAATTTGCAGAAAATGCCATTGTTAGCCAGGGCAAGACACAGAAAAGCCCGGATTCTGTAAGATTGAACTTCAAGACCTGTATGGACAAAAGAATATTGCGCTCAGCGGTTTTAACAATAGAAAAGTAGCTTTTGTAAGCAATGTAATTGCAAGGCTGCAAGTCTCTTCCACAATTTGTCAGCAAGAAGATAGAAAAACTGTAGGTCAAAGAGACAGTAGCATGTACTTCCGTGTTTCAATGTATCATTAACAGAATCTGACAAGATGGAGGTTACGATACAAGATCGATTGAATTGAAAATAAAAGGTGTATCTTATAACGAGAAGTACCTTTTTATGGTTTCATTCCTACCTGTACCTCACATATTACAATATGGGAAAATAAAATCAACAAAGTTTTTTAAATCCTTGGCCAATCTACAACATATAAAAGGGTGGCCTAACATCAAATGATTCACATGACATAATAGTTTCAAGGTTAGCTATCCAATAGTAAGTAGCAAGTTAAAACACCAACAAGTTTCTCTCTTCATGCAAGTGATACAAGGTTTCCCATTGATTCTCGCCACTTTACAATTTATGTTGACAGTACATTATTTGTAGCTAATGGTTTCTACGTTAACTTTTCTCTACCCATTAGCAAGCTAAGATAAAATTGCTGACCGCAACTCATGCACAACAAGAATGCATTCCAAATGTCACACGAACAGTTTTAGCTCTGAAAATTCCCAAGATATCATATAAGATGCATTTCATATGTTACAACAGACCCAGGTCATTCAAGCTGACGTTGGAAAGGACTTACTTGGTTATAATATGTTGGCATCCATGTAAGAAGAATAAATGTACCCCAGTTGTGACAGAAGTGGGACACTATCAGAGCCCATACAGGGGCTTTCGACAAGATCCGTCCCCAAGGAATCGTTTTAACAGGTTCCTTGGAAAAACTGTTCGCAAAAATCAACTTCTTTTCTCCAGGCCGTAGCTGAGGATCATCAAGAGGTGAACTGTGTGCCTATAGGTATAAAGAATGAAGGATGAACACCCTGAATGGCGACACATTTTTTTATAGGGGAAGAGAGCCCTTGATTAAAAGCAAAATTTAAATCAGAAATTATAATTTTCATGGACAGAAAAATAAAAGGCTAAACAGAATTTTAATCATCTAGGCTGTCAAACTTCTTAAATACCAAGAAGCTTCTTGTAAATTGAATGGAATTTGAATCTATCATCTCTGCAACGTCCAAAAGTTAAAAAGAAAGATGCTAAATGAAAATAATGATAGTCTACAAAGTACAGCCAGCATTGTTTTTACCTTACTGAGCCATGCAGCAAACCAAACTGTTCCTAAAGAACCAAAGGAGTAAAAGACCGATGGCCATCCAAACTGGTGTATTAAGAATGGTGAAAAGGCCAGGCCAGTGACTGATCCAAGGTACATCCCACTATACACAAGCGCTAATGACCTACTCCTCTCTGATACAGGAACCCATTTGGACAGGATGTTATTCATGGCAGGCATCGCAACTCCCTGAAACAGCACCAAACTAAATTAACAAACTTCCGCTGTAGAATATGACAAAAACGCTTGCTTGTCGATCAATATTTTAGCTAAATAACTTACCTCGCCAATCCCCATGAAAGCGCGAGAAACGAGTAGGAAGGGCAATCCAGCTTTAGCAGCAACAGGAGTAAGAACCGTGGCAATGGACCACCAAATGACGCCAAATCCCAAAACCGTCTTCCCGCCCACTTTGTCTGCCCAAATGCCACCAGCAATCTATCAATCATAACAAAAATAAAATAAAATTATTAGTAAGAAAATGCATATGAATCTAGAGAGAGCTTGTTAAAGTTACCTGAGTAAGTAGGTAGCCCCAGAAAAAAGAAGACTGAATCAAACCAACGGTGGCTGGGTTCCAATTGTACTCGGCTGACATTGGTAGTATTGCAATGCTCATGTTTACCTGATTAACAGCATCTGCTCATAATGTACTTCTTAATTACTCCAGAAAATATTTTAAGAAAATCATGAACTTCAAAAATCTATTTTTTTTTTCCACGATCAGAGTTAAGAGTATTGTCCTCTCCTCTTTATGATAATTCAACATATAAAGGAAAATCAAAGAAGAGATGAAAAAGACGAAAGGAATGACAACAACGTACTCTATCCATATTGCAAAGAAGAAAAGCCGAGAAACAGAGAATCACAATGACCCATCGTTTAGGGAACTCTTCCCACCATGGCACAGTTCTATCCAGAACGACATCGTCCAAAGCATCCTCCTCCAACTTCGCCGATTCCGGAACCGACTCCAAGATCTCATACCTCTCCGACTTGACATCAGCATACACCTTCCCCGTCTCACCCCGACCCAAATTCCTTACCGAGACCCTGAAGATACAGCACCGTTGATCAGTGCGTAACAGCACTCGGAAATTAAGCGCCTCTCTAGGTCTTTTAGGGCACGAGATATCTGGAAGTGATTTTAGAGGGCGAAAAGAAGGGTTGGTGAAAGAGTAGAGAAGAGCTCTTGCAGTGTTCATGGCGCTAGTGGTTGTAGTGATGGTGCCGCGAGGAAGTGAAATTGCTAGTGCCTTTCACCACATTTCAGATAGGGAAGTAGAGCAGGATATTTTGAGTTTTGGAGGGAGGGAGGGATATTTGTGGGGATTGGTAGTTGTTTTCACATGTGGCGTTGTGTGATTGGAGAGGATTGGATGCCGAAAGGGCGGGGAGTTTAACTTTTAACAGAGAACAATACAGTTGGTCGTTGAGTTATTTTGTGGGCTAAACTAACAATCAAGCGTAGGCCCACTAGTGATTTGCTTAGTTTTGATTTCGACGGGCTTTGGTCAATTCAAAGTTAGAAACGAATCTAACATCAATGACGGGCTTACACTTCGGCCCAAACTTCCAATGCTGGCTTCGTTTATCGTGGGCAGGGCGATGGCTCCAGCTTCAAATATTTTCCCCTCGTTGTTAATTAAAGCCCTGCTGAGATTATATTACAAAACATATAATCTGCGTGCTAGTGTGCTTCCTCTCACATTACACTGTGCATTTCAACAGTTCTTTTTTTTTTTTGTTGATGCTCCTTCGTTTCTTTTTACTTTTTCCTAATTTTTCTTTTTCTTCTTTTTTTTCCTCCATTTTGTTTTTGCTTTTTTTGCTTTTATTTTGTTTTTATTTTATGATTACAGCTCTTTTTTTTTCGTTTCTTCTTCTTTTTTTTTTTTTGCTTTTTTGTTTTTTTTGTATTTTATCCTTATTGTATTTTCCTTAATAATCATTTAATAATTTTTATTTTTGTTCTAGCATCTATTATAATTTTTCATTTTCTCTTTTATTAAATTTTATCTACTTTTGTCTGTCTTTCATTTAATTAGCAGGGAAATTAAATGTCACATTTTAAAGAAAGGTTTTGGCTTTGTTCTTCATGTCAACATACGTCTTTTTTTCAATGATCCGCATGTTATATAGTTCGCGCTCTTTTATGATCTTTTATAACGTTGTACCTTTATTCTAACAAATGTTATTTATGCTTGCGCAACAAACTGTACTTAAAAATTTATACATTTTATCTCATAAGTTATATTTTTTTTTAATTATATCATATAAATTTATCGTTTTTTATTTAATTATGTGAAATTATATACAAAAAAATGTCCGCAGCAACGCGCGGGCAATATAGCTAGTGGTATATATTTATAGTAAACTCTAAACCGCTCAAGAAATCTCAACCTTCATTCCGCTCCTATTTGCGTGGTATACTTTGTTCCACTCCAGCATTTGTGTGTTTTACAATGAAATTAATTAGATATAAGATAAGATTAAGAGATAATTAAAGGGTAATTATTAAGAGCCACTACAAAAAGAATTTATATGTGGATAGTTAGAACATACCATGTAACCACTTTTATATGAAATTATGAAAACAATACAACAACAAAGTTTGTACGAGATCGTTGTTACTTGTAATTGATATCGCCAACTATTTTAGAGAAGCAAGTCTAGCTCAACAAATAACACAACTCAACAGTTTAAACTAAAATCATTGTATTGTAGTTTTACTAAGTTGTCGTAATTTTTCAGACCTGAAACCTACAGACAATAACTTGTAAGCGTGATAACTTGATTGATGATAATCAAATTGGCTCACAATTTTAAATGCATTCAATAGGCTTGCAATTTGAACTTCTTAAATCTAGAATATAGAAAAGATATATCATTATCCAATAGTCTAATTCATGGATGTAATTAGAACCTTGTGAATATAAATATTTTTTTCTAGATTATCAAGTGCGTTTTACTTTCAAGTTATCTAATTAGTTTTTTAATTCAACTATTATATTGATACTTCTATAACTCTATGAAGTTTAGAATTACATGAGGAAGATTGAAACTAAATATACAGTTAGTGGCTAATTAATCTGAAACTCTAGAGGTCATCTCATTTAACTTAAATCTTAAGTTGCAAAGTTTTTTTAAATTTAAACTTGAAATAAAATTTAATTTTTGAAACATAATTTTCCTAAAACTTAGGAAAGCATCGGAATTTAAAGCAAATAATATGAAAGGAAAAATATGTGGGAATTTGAGGGGGGCAATTGAACATGAAGGAGAAGCGAGTGCATGTAACCAGCATTAAAGAACAAGGGAAAAGGCGAGTGGTAACTCTGCAACGCATTGTAAAAATTGATGCTAATATAATTTAACTGAGAATTTAGTTTTTACGTGAAACATTTTGTAAACCACAAGCAAGCATCTTATCAAATAAAGATTATGTTGGATGTCTGTCCCCGCTTTGTCCCTATCATTTTGCCATTTGCGTGTGTGCTTTGGGATTATTTTTATATATATTATCTAATATATAATTGACGTGGTGTTTTTCTTATAGCTTCAGCACTGTAGACTGTGAGGGTAGGTGTTGTAGATTGTAATAGTGTATTTTTGAGTCGGTTTGGTTCTCGATTCGGTTAGTTTGCCTATTTTCCTGTTTTTTATCATTTTTTGTACAGCGAAATAGAGCTTTTAGCTCTCGAAAAAGAAAAAAATCGGTTACGGGTAGAGGGGCTCAGTGGTAATTGCACACTTTTGAGCCGGTCTGATCTGTTCCGCCTGCCTTTTGATTATTTTATATTTTTTCCAAATGGCTAATTACGGTTATGACCCCCTGATAAGATAAAATTGCTAACTTAGGCACAAAAGTACACCGATAATTGACCATATTTGTTTTATACTGTCGACGCGCGTGTCACACGCGCCCAACAGTATTCCGCTGCATGTCCTCTTTAAGTGGTGTAGGAGTGGTGATGGCATCGCTAGAGATGGTCTACCGGCATCTCATTCGATGCGCCTTCGCTTAGTCTTCCTTCCGGTGCGACGCGTTTTGTCCTCCGACGTTTGTGGAAGTGGCGATGGCTAGTTTAAGCCGCCACAACCGTTTCTCTCTCTCCTGCACATCATAGTGCAGGGGAGTCCCCCAATTTTAATGCTTTTTCATTTCGGTCTCTGTAATTTTAATGATTTTTGTTATATAAATTTTGATTTAGTTCGATTGGGTCCTTAGATTGAAATTAATTGAATGTGCAATTTTCACTCCGATCCTCCTTTTAGTTTCTGGGTTGAGTTTAAATAACTCAATAAATTCGGTACAACAGTTTCAATTTTTCCAATTTTGTACTTTGATTGAAATTAATAATATATTTGATTTTTATTTCGGCCCTTATACTTTTAATTTTGGATTTTATTCCCTTTATATTTGATTTTCCTTTTGGACTTTATACTTTTAATGTTTTTTTTAATCCCTTGATTTCTTTTTATGATTTTAATTTTCTTAAAGTTCTTATGGTTTTTTTAGTGTTTCATTTATGTTATTTTTTTCATTATTAACACAATAATAATAATAATAATAATAATAATAATAATTTAATTATTTTTCTTGCTTGCTATTTTGTTCATGCTTTTTATTTTTTTTCCTCGGTATAATTTGATAATTTTTATTGTTTTGATAGTAACAACAATAATAATTTTAGATGTTAAGACTCCAATGTTGCTATTGTTATAGTATTTTAAATTAATATTGCTTCCTTTTCCCTTTATTCTATTATTATTTTTATTTGCTCTTTGTATTATATGATTTTTATAATTTTACTATTTGCACAATAATAACGATGATTTTAGTGATTTTTTCGTATAAAAATATTTTTCACTTTTTTTAATCTTAGTTCCCGTTCTTTTGTGATCTTTTATGACGCAATACCTACATTATAAAAGATGTAATCTATGTTTTAGCAACAAACTCTACTTAATGATCTATATATTTTATCTCATAATCTATAATTTTTATTTAGTTATATCATATAAATTTATATATATAGATTTAATTATATTAAATTATATACACAAGAATATCTGTGAGGCTGATAGAATAGCTATTATGGACAATATATATATATATATATATATATATATATATATATATATATATATATTACCTAGAAAACTGTCTTTAAACGCTGGCAGCATCTTTATTTTAATTTTCCTGTGGGGGTATCAACATGAAATGCTGTGCAGAATGTAATAATTTGATTTCGTAGCCCTCAAGCTAGTTCAAGGCGACATTAATCAAAAGGTTATTCATGTTGTCAGCGGCATTAAGTCTGTGCCAAACTCATATTTGTCTCGATGAATAGCCATTAGTCTCATGATTCTCTTTCAGTTTAATTACGTGAAAAGAATCATAATGATATTTAAACTTAATTTTGAAGAACATTTTTTGTAATCATAGATGAAGAATAAAATCTTAATTATCATATATATTTTTATAAAAAAAATACACATTTTAATTTAAATTCAAGATTTATTATACATAATTATAAGATATCTATCATCCCATCGTTGTTCTTGTAGACAAACATAATGATATCAATAGATGATGTTGTGTCACAACCCAGAAATTATTCTATTTAACCCGACAAGGATGGTGAAAGCCATCTATCATCACGGACAATAATTTTTTGAAGGGTTTTAGGACGAGTTGCAGCACCAATGTTTTGTTATTGCTTTTGACCATACTTGTTATGTTTTACTTCTTCTTATATGTTAATTCATAAGAAAATTAACTTAAAATCTAATTCCCATTTGAATTTAAAAAATAAAAAATTTAATTAATCTAAACCTTAACAATACTGAATCAATATTACTTAAACAATGTTGTATTAATAAATATAATTTATCATAACTTATATCAATAAATAAACCATTTATCAACTACAATTTTAAATTTGTTTTTTTAAAGATATTGTGTAGAATTTTAAGTGTTTTTAGCTATCCAAAAACAAAACCCTATAAAAAAAATTAAAAAAAAAAATAGGATGATATTGTTGCCAATATCTATTGCTACGTGGCACGGTTCAATAAGCGAGAGAGACGAAGGGATCAGGAGAATATTTATCGGCCGAATGAAGAGATAATATTGGCCCACTTAAAAAGCAAGGCAGTTCTCCACTATGTGGCCCGCAGAAAACGACCCGTCAGCTAGCTGGGTTGGGTTCTGATGTGATTTTGAAAGATAATGTACCTGCCCGATTGACGAATTCAGCCAATTATAAACATACTTTGGATTCAATTTACTTGAAATCACCTGCCTCTGTGTTAGTTAGTTGAGTCTATCTAGTGCTAGGGCAACAAGATATCTCAAATCTTCAGTTGCTTTCCTGGGACGCTCATGCAGAAAAGTTAACCTGGTTAAAATAGCTTCTGGTTAAATTCAGACAATGTTGCTCACACATTGCTAGCTCGTGGTGCCAAAAACTAGCTCGATTGTTTTGCTGTTATATATTGGGAGGGAGGGGGCTAATTAAAATAACTCTCTCGAATATGGATTGATCTGCAAATGACTCAGAAAAACTTTCACAAAATTGCTTTTCAAGATTCCTCAATTGATAATATTTAACCACTGCTGCTTTTAGGACAGTGGAGATATATTTGTCGCTGATATGGTTAGAACATGTAGATAAAGGTCGAGCATCTGCAAAAGATGATGTGCTACGTGGTCATATATGTGTACGTACGTAGATGTATCCTGAAAATACCCAGGAAAAAAAGGACACCGGCAAAATTGGAAGGATAGCATGAAATATAAGCATTGGATTCTTCTTGGGAGCAGGGGGGGAGTGGGAATATCTGTGTTCATAAACAATTCATGTAGTTACGAGCAGTGAGAGTCAGAAAGAAAATATACTTACAAAATAAGATTGTCTGCTTGACGAGGAACCCTGCACATGTGGAGATAGCCACGTTCATGTCTTATCTAGCTAGGAATTTGAATTACGCACATCAATTCCTCCGATAATAATAATAATAATAATAATAAGATACCATATATCGATATTTGCATTTGCATGCAGTTGCATCATCAGCATCAGGGACTCCACATGCAAAGCCCGTCTTTCTTGCATATTCGTAATAATTTCTGCTCCTTTATTCGATAAACCATGCCCTTTATCCTGACCGATCCCGAGCGAAAACAACATCTCAATGTTTGTGTACCTCGCATACAGCCATATCAACCCTAATTACCCCAGCAACTTTACAGTGCCGCTCGAGGAAGATGTTTTCCACCCCATGCACCCCGCCCCATGCCACTAATATTTGGTGAAATAGAGCGTGCATGCATGTGTGTGTGTGTGTGTTTTCAGTTTGGGGAAGAAAATTTGGATAAGATTAACATTTTTCTGGAATTATTGGCAGTTACTTTCCGATTAAAAATGATTTCAACTGAACTCGCTTGTGATGATGTTTTCTACTTTAATGACCATTATAATCTTAAGAACTAGGACGAGAAACTATCATGTTGTGCCCACACTTGAAAGAAAATAAATTTGACAATATATGCCATGAAGTTGCGTTCCACCTACTCTTAACTTTATTCTTCCATGCCCCCACCCTGCTTCCTTTACATTCATTCTTCTTTCCTTTGTTATATTTTCTCCCTAGCTTGCTTCTTCCAGCATTCCTTCTCACATGACCCCACCTCTCTCGAGGACAGCAATGCCATTGCCAACGCCTCATTGACGTCGTCGTGAACAATTGCAGAAGCTCAGGCTGATTCCGAAAACAATGGCGGCCAAAACAGGTTCAGTCTTCAGCAAATTCCTTTCTTTCTTTGTCCTTCTTCTCCATCTTGGTTGTTTTAATTTCACAGCCAAATTAGATGATCACCAGCCAACCAAGAAACGCAAAAAAGTCTCTCCTCTTGCGCCAATTTCTTCTTCTCAGTCTCGCCTAAAACCCCACAAAGCTCTCTCCTCCTCCTGGTCCTACCTCAAAAGCATTTTCTCTTGTCAAACAACGTCCAGAACCCAAACTCAACCTGCAGCTCCGACTCTAACCTCAGCAAGATCATCGCAGCAATCCATTGTCTCCATGATCCCACCTAATCAAACTCACTTGTCCGAACTTCCACCGAGGAAAAAGTCAACTGGGTCCTGCGAAGAGTCCGATATCTCAACAGATCACCACTTCTTTCCTTTGAGAAATGATATTTTTCCATGCACAGCTTGCGGTGAGATTTTCCAAAAGCCCCAGCTTCTTGATCAACATCAAGCTATCAAACATGCTGTCAAACAGCTTCTAGACGGTGACTCAGGCAGGAATATAGTCGATATCATATTTAAAACTGGGTGGTCTTGTAAAGAGAAGAGCCCGGAAATCCGTAGAATTTTGAAGATCCATAATAGCCCAAAGATATTGTCAAGATTCGAGGAGTACAGAGAGTTTGTCAAAGCCAAAGCTGCGAGCAACAGTCCTATCAAGAGGCGAGATGAGAGGTGCGTTGCTGATGGTAATGAGCTCTTAAGATTCTACTGCTCGACCTTTATGTGTGATTTAGGACTGGATGGGGATTCTAGCATTTGTAACCAGCAGTATTGCAGTGTTTGTGGGATAATTAAGTCTGGTTTCTCGCCTAAGATGGATGGAATTTCTACACTGTCCACTAGCTTGAGAGCACACATGGCGTTCCCCGAGGAGATTGAAGAGGAGTTCAAGTTCATGAATGTGAAACGGGCTATGCTAGTTTGCCGGGTCGTGGCGGGTCGTATCGGGGGTGACTTGGAGGAGGATATAGCCAAGCATGATAGGGGGTCTGATTCTGTCCTGGGAAGAGGTGGAAGTGGGATCCACACGAGGTTGGACGAGGAGGAGCTGTTGGTGTATAATCCAAGGGCTGTGCTTCCCTGCTTTGTTATTGTATATACCGTGTGAGTGCGATCATGATAATAGCGTAGGATCCCTTCTGCTTGTGTATTTTTTTTTTTAATTTTGATGGATTTGTTAAAGTGCGATGTGTGGTGGTGACCATGGCTTTTGACTTTACTTTCTTGCTTGATCCGTGATTGTGACCAGAACTTGGTCAGTTGGTCACGACCCCATTACCCTGGAGAATGTTAGTTGCGGGGTATTTTCTCCTTATGTGCCTGTGATTTTATTTTTGTATTTATTGTTTAAGTACTCTTGTACGGCTATCAGGGGCTATTGCCCCCACGGGAATTCCTAGTCACGTAAGAGATAACTTATAATTAGACGAGAAAAAAATAAGTATTCCTGTTCAACTTAATTGAAAAAAAGTTAGTATTATAAATAAAAAATATTATGCAATGCATTTTTAATAATAATAATAATAAAGCACTGCATTATCTTAGTCACGCTCTGTTTTATAGAGCTGGCTCACTCATGATATACATGCTTCTTCACGGCATGCAGTAAATTAGCTTGGCGCGCGAAAAAACTTTCAATATTTACAGGTAAACAAACAACATATATGCTTTCTACATATATATATATATATTAACTAAAATATAAAACCTGTCCTGGTTTTATTGTTTGAATTCACATAAATACTAACTATTAATACTTATCATCGTAAACAATGACCAAGGTGTTGAGGTAGCTGAGGTGGTACATGGAGCTAGATTAAAGAAGATTTCCCAGAGGAGACCTGGGTTCGATTCCTTCTTTCCACATAATTTTATTTTGAAAAACTGTGTTTAAATCCACAATAAGACTTAGTATTAATATTAGCATTGTGAAAAATAACCACTGTGTTGACGTAGCCGAGTGGTACATGGTGCGAGATTATAGCAATTTTCCCATTGGAGACTTGGGTTCGAATCCCTCTATGCAGTTATTTTTAATCCACGTTAATATTTGCTATAAATACATGTTATTGTGAACTATAAAGGTAATTCCGGGGTGCCAAGGCGTGAAATTAAAGTAGAAGGGCTGTGTTCCAATCTCACTTTTCACTTATTTTTATTTTGTTTGAAAATGAAATTAATTTTTTAAAAATATATATTTTTTATTTCGAAATATATTAAAGTAATAATAGTTATTTTTAAAATAATTTTAACATCATCACATGAAAATAATCTACATTAAAAAATACAATGTTTGGACAATGTTTATTATCTATTAGTATTTATTTGGAAATGTGATTTATTTTTTAAAAAATAATTTTTGTTTTGAAATATATTAAAATGATAAAAAAATTAAATTATTTTTAACATTAGCACATGGAAATGATTTAAAAACATTAAAAAAGACAATGTTTGAACAATGTTTATTTTTTGTCCGTACTTAATTATTTCTGCTTTTAGATTATTATTTTTATTCATTTTTTTTTGGGGGGGTTTATTTTAATTAGGTTCCATTATGAAATTTTAATTTATGTTGGTGATAATTTTAAAATTAATATTGCTTCTTTTTTCTCTTTGTTCTTTTTTGTGTGTGTTTTCTGTTATTTTATCTATTTTTGGATCAGATAATTTTATAATTTTATTATCTACACAATAATAATGATAATTTTAGTGATTAATTTTTATTTTTTTAAAATGTTTTGATTTTATTTTTATTTTTTGGGGTAATTTAATAATTTTAATTGTTTGGGAAGTAATGTTGATAATAATTTTAACTATTATAGTAATAAAACTGACGGTAACGTAGAGATGGATTTTCAATTTATGTTTTCATATATTTGTGAATAGAAAAATAACTATTTATTTGTTATTTGATTATTGTTGGTCTTTTCATAATTTATATTTTATTTTTAAATGTAATTTAAATTGAATTACAAAATAAACTAATCTTAATACAATGAATTCAATAATTCAAATATTTGAATCTTTTTACTTTTTTAATGATTATGTTAATTTTATGTTGGTTATTTCATTAAAACCTACTAAATTAATAAATTTATATCATTTTAAAATTCATATATTTTATAGAAAACTTGTAATTCATTATAATTCCGTATAAATTTATTATTTTAACTAAATTTATATTATAATAAAAAACACAATTAATATTTTTTATGTTGAGAAAAATATGGTACCTCCCGCGACGAGTATATATAAGCTATGACTGTAATTCTGAAGGAAAATAGGAATATATCCTCGATACTGCGCAAGAGAAATTCGATAAGGCTATCGATCCGGGTTGTCTTGTAAACACCATTATCAAGCTATGAGAATCTAGCCAGTATTTAGTTCTTGCGGAACTTCTGAAAATTGACTAGGAAAAGTCTGAGAATCTAAGTCCAGGATTGTTATTAGATACCCCATCACAGCTTCTCATAAAAATAATTCCTTGAAAAGCTGAAAAGATCTAAAATGTTTTATCTATTATTTTGGAGATCACAACATGAAAAGAAGATAAAACTGAATTGACAAACCCTAGAGTGGAAGTGAAAGGAGAACTAAGAAACCTTGATATCAGGCCTTAAATGGTTGTGCCATCTCTCAAGACACTGCTTTCCAACTCTTACCATCGAGCTTTTCAGCTATCTGAGCCCAATTTCTCACTCCAAATTGCTTCACCAGCCTAATCAGCTTCCTTCATTTCAAAACAAAACATGATGTTTCAATCAAACCATTAAACATTTACATTAGTTAGAGGGAAAAAAAACATTCAAAAACATGTTAAGCAATGTTTCTTTGATCACCTACGTACCCTCTTCTTCCGTCCATTGCCCCTTGACCAAAGTTGGACAGGATCCTTTCTTGGTTTTCTTTGCTATCCCTTTAGAACTTTTCCCTGAAGCATTCACTTTTCCATTCAAAACCCCATTAGGGTTTCCCTCGTGTGTCCAATAAAGGCTATCCCCACCAACAAAAAGCCCATCAGCAAAGCTTGTATCTTGAAAGTTTGGCCATGGAACAGCACCGGTTGCACCACTAGGCGGATAAAAACCACACAACCCATTGTTTGAAACAGTGGTTTCTCTGATTTGAATATTTTGGGGTGTGAAATGGCTTTGACCACATAAACATCTATCTGTGGCTGTTAATGGTGGATAAATGCTGGAACGGTCGTTTTGCAAATTTCAATTTCCAAAACGGCCACCAACGCCTCCTCCTCCCATCAGAGGAACCTGAGTTAAGAAGAAGAGGAGAGGAATTTTTAGGCGTTGAAAATGAGCTTGATTTATGGAGTGATTTTGTAGGCCTTTACTTGTCTACTTGTAAGAGATCAACCACACAACAAAAGCTGGTCATTTTGCTTACACTAATTCTTGGAACATGCCATGTACATGGCCTAAGAACCGTTGATCACCAAGTAATCTGATGGCTGAGAATTAGAGCTGAGTGTAACTCCTGAGCTTCCTCGCCTGGAAAGAAGTAGGAAGAGAGGTGGAGAGATTAGAGGGTTCGTTGTTACTTACAATTTTATGCAAGCCCGCTGCCATATATAACCCTCAATACCTTAATATAATTAACATGGGGATTCAAATGTGGTCATAACATGGGGATTCGAATGTGGTAATAACACGGTGTCCATGTAAATGTTTTGGAGAATTAATTATGCTAGTACTGGAGAATTCAAGGTCTTGGAATTTAATATAAATTTTTTTATTTTTTTATTTTTTAAATTGTCGATAATCAGCGATGACAGTCAATGTATTAGTTTAAAATCTTGGTATTTCACCCTATCAGATGAATGCTATTTGTCGAAGAGTGAAGGAGAGGCGAGATCGAGAGAAGAAAAGGGCTGCCACGCGTGGATCTGTGCGGTGCGGGAGATCAGCTCGAGATCCCAAGGCCCTACAGCCAGCAGCTGCCTGCAATCAACTAACTTGTTGAGTGAGCCCAAACATAGTTTTAGCCCATGGGCTCTGGCTACAGTATATGCATCCTACAGTGCATGGAATTTGATTCAGAAACCTTAATAAGAAAATCATATTTCGAATTCTCTTTTAAATATTTAATATTGGATTTCAAATAAACTTCAACATTTAAAAATATTACAAAATAAATTAGAGGTCGACTCGTCTACTAGATAATTTTAAAGAATAAATATTTAATATTAAGACTATTTTTTTTCTCAAAATAGACTTAAGAAAATAAAATGAATTGAATTTTATTTTTAAATTCAATTCAATAAAATAGAGAATTGATTCAAATAACCGTCGAAGATTTAAATTTGAAATTTCTAATTTTTTATTTAATAATTGAAATTTTTTATATATACTACAATACATTAAAAAGTTGCTATTTACGTTTTGTTTGCCAAAGAACTTAACAAAAAGCATACGATTTCTCAAAAACTTATACATTTTTTTTCAAATCTCAGGGAAAATGATATAATTACAATGTGCTTAAATGGACAATCTTTAATATCTATGAACATTAATACTATTTGTTTTCTAATTAAAATGATTGTTTTAAAATTAAAAATATTTTCTAATCAAAGTTTATTGATTTTTTTTACTGTAATAATTTTCTGAGCTCACATAACACTTATTTAAGCATTTAATAATAATTCTCCCAATCCTTAGTCTCCTAGTAGATGAAATCAAACAAAATGTCAATGTAGACCATATCAAAAACAGGTCTATATCATAATAGAAGAAAATTAAAACAAAATTATTGAAATTAAAATGACATACATTGATTTTATCTTTAAAAAAATGAAATTATATCCTCTCTTTTTTCTTTTTTAAAGATCGAAACTAATTTTGATTTATTTTACCAAGTCGGTTCGTTCAAATTTTACCGAATTAGCTTTAATTTATTTCTTTAAAACACAGTCGGGTCGACCCAGTAGCCGGTCTAATAACATGGGTTAAAACCATAGAAACAGATGAGGACTGGGATATGCCACAAGAGTACCGATGACTCTTAAGGTAATGCAGAAGCCAAATTATTATGGAAATGCATGGGTTATCATGCTGCCACGTGTCTCTATCCATATCTCGTATTTTTCCCATCTTTCATTTTTTCTACGTGTGAGAAGAAAATTGAAAACCAATAGAAAAAGGTTGAAGATAAGCCACTTGGGGAGAGCTCGTGCTCCAAACGCTTCCCATGACTCTCAAAGTCCCATCCAACGGCTCAAAATTCACATCCCCGGTAGCCATGAAAAATACACTGCCATATAGCCATATAAACATCTTGGCTCCACTGCTATATTTGCTTCCACATTTATTTTTCTACAAATCAGAGCAAACAAGAGGTGCTAGAAGATTGGAAAATGGCTTCTCTTCCCATTGCCTTCGCTGTTCCTTCTGCTAGAGTGTATGCGGCCACAGCAGCTAAAGGAGCAGGGGGGAGCAAAGAAGAGAAAGGGCTTCTCGACTGGATTATTGGGAGTTTGCAAAAGGAAGACCAATTCTACGAGACTGACCCCATCCTCAAGAAAGTGGAGGAGAAGAGCACTAGAGGTGGCACCGCCAGTGGCCGCAAGAACTCTGTTGCTGTCCCCCAGAAGAAGAAGGGTGGCGGATTTGGTGGACTGTTTGCCAAGAATGATTAAATTTGTCTGTAAAACTTTATCTGTCTGCATTTGATGATTCTTGAACTCTTAAGTTGTATGTTTCTATCTCTTCAACACTGCTACTTACTTTTTTTGGTCTCTTTTTTTCCATGTTTAAGAGTTATGAATTCATTTTAAGTCACTTAACAGATCCTTTGAAACATTTTATGTATTAATTTAATGGTTAATGCCCCAGAAAATCTAATGAGCACCAGTTACATGAAACTGAGATTTCCAAACAAGAAAATTGCTGCAGCCAGAAGCACATAGCTAATACAGCTGATACATGTAGAATATTAAAGCAAAGTCTCTCAACAGCTTCCAGTCATTGCTAAATGATTTATTTATTAATTCAGTTCATGACATGAGAGAGTATAACCACAGAATTGCCACCCGCTAGATAGAATAGGGGTCTCATTTACGAACACAGATTTGTGCCCATCCTTGTGAAAACCTTTTCTTTCTTGAAGGATGTAACAATTAGTTTTAATCAAACCGATCAAGCAGCAACTTTTGCTGAAGGCCAATTCTCTAGCTGCTAAAATCAGACTCTAGAAATGACTAAACAGATAAAAAGAAAGGTGATTTGGATCGACAAAGCCAATTGAACAATCCACTTTCTTGAAAGCTCAGTATCTGCAGATTTGGTTGAGTTAATTCATGCCCGCCACTTGATGATGTTGCTCTAATTTCTGCAGTAATACTAATAGCTTGGACAAAACTAGAAAAAAGGAGTTTAGCTGCAGGACAGCCTATAATTCTTCTCTTCCACATGAAATACACAGATGAACACTGATGCAATTCGGCAGTTGAAAGAGTGAGTGTTTACGCAGGTTGGCATTCGCCCAATTAAACTCAACATTCCAATCACCACCAGCTCTTTCAACAGGTAACTTCTTTTACTGGTTACGCAAAAGCTCAAACTGTCGATTGGTTTAGCTACTATCTACACCACCCTCGGATGACAAATAAAAAAAAGAAGTACGGCAGAGCTGACAGCAGCGGGCTGCATGTTTTGATCAATCACTCGCACATGATCACCTTTACTTGCCTGCCTCCCCTAGCTTGTTTGTCAATCTTACTGCATGATGGAGTTTACTTGGGGAAGGCATGAACACTCAAACCATGTCAAATTTCTCTCTCTCTACCGTAATACTGATTACTTTACCTCGTTTCCAATGGCAAAGGGCTTGAGATCTGCTTCGCAGATCTCGAATTCGAGTAGAAGCGTGTATTTCTTGTAAAAATCTAAGACAATCAAGGTTTACTCGCTTATCTAAATCCACAAAGTGTGATTTCTAAAGAATGAGGTTTCCTCCAACAAAAAAAAAAAACAATTACTTTACCTCACGGACGGTAACAATCTACTTGTCCAATGAATCGACAAAATTGGTTTCTCCGTTAATGCCCGGCTAAATGGAGAGCGTAAATTATGAAGGCAGTCAGGATTGATATTCTTACAGGATTACTTTCATAGCAAAGTTAAATGGAGTTTACATTGTTTATTCTCTCTTCTCGTTTTCCTAAAGGGCTAAAACAAAAGTTATATAGCCATATAGTTGACAGTAACAATAATTTAACTACGATTCGCAGTAATGGAATTTGACCTAGACAAAGAAGCAGAGTTGATGAACTCAATGCAATCTTCTATAGCTTCAGCTCTGTGAGCATCAATACGAGCTACAGATGGTCTTGATCTTCCTGAAGAAGAAACTCCAGGTGAAGGTCGCCTCTCCAAACGCAGAGCTTTGGCTACCTTCCCACCGAGATGCTTGAGATATACCGCTGATGACACTATTGATATCCTCAGGAGCCTGAATCCACAACTTTGACCAAGCCATCTATTCCCAGAAACTCTGTTACTCGAGTTTCGCTTTATGGATTTTGAGTTCTGGTTAAAACCAGCAGGTTTGTAGTTCACTTCATTAATCCTTGCTGACATGTTTACAGCTGGTCTCTTTATGAGAGAGGGAGGATGGTTGGAAGATGCAGCAATTTTTTTCAGAAATCTTGTCACAGAAGAGAATGTGCTCTCGGGATTGGAAATGGTCGATAGTTTAAATGTAGAAATGGAAGATAAAACAGTGAAAGAATGATAATAAAACAAGAAAAGAACTCTAGAACAGTTTGAAAAAGGTAATTGGTTTAAGCCTTTTAAAGGTCGGAAAAGATACCGGAAAATTTACTGGTTGAGCAAGAAAGGCATGATTGCTTGTGCGTTCATACTTCAATCACAAGAATTTGAATGTGGAAGGTGCCTCGCTGAGCATTCAAATAACCGGGACAGCAAACTCATTCTTGCAAGCTACGTTCCAGGTCGCACAGTCGTACTTCTGTTAAATGCAAGCAGAAAGACTCTGAAATGAAACAGTATACGGCAAAGTGATTGCTTTAAAATCATTAAAGACGTCAGCCCCTGTCCTGTAAATAACAGTAGGCAGGCAACGCAATACACTAAAATCAAAAAACAATCTAAAAAGCTAAGGAAGAACTTGTTAGATCAGATTGCACATTAGACTTAATAAAGTCCAGACTTGAATATAAATAATGAACAAAAGATATAAGTGGTATTAGATTCTTAAAAGAAAAAATAAAAGAGTAATTATCATAAATAGATGAATAGAGTGAGTGAGTGAGCTGTTATAAAAAATACTCTTAAATAAAACGAATAGGTATTTACTAGAATTTATCTTGAACTTCTCTATTTAAAGGAGCTAAGGAAACTAAAAAAATATAAAAAAATTAACAATTTAACAGCAAAAAAACTCAAATTACTTAACTGCAGTTTTATCATGATCTCACGACTTTTTAAACATGAATCCAATAAGCAATAACTCGTACAGGATAATCAAGTAGGTTTACAATTTTTTTTATAATCAGCAATTTAATTTCATAAACCAAAAATACCAAAAAGAATACTCTATTGTCGAGGAGTTTCAATCATGAATGTAATTACGATATGAATTATTTTCTGAATGTAAATATTCATTTTCTATCCAAGGTTATTGAGTATATTTTATATTTAAATTGTTTTAATTATTTGATTATTTTTCCAGTTGAAGTACTACTGTATGTACGTGTGGAAGTGAATCTAATCATATTGATACTTGTATAACTATTGTAATATAAATTTGAAATTACACAAGTAGATCTAGAACAAAATCCATAGTAGCTTAAAACTCTAATTTTAAGTTGTGAATTCCTTTAAACTACAGCAAATTCAAGATAACCTGCATCAAAAAAGTATGTCAGTCTCTCTTTTCTCTCTTCTGTACAGGAAGTAAACTTGGACACAAAATCTAAATGAGTAAGCAATAATGTAGATTTGACTCTCATCATGGAAGCCATGTGAATCCAGTGACAGAGAAAGCAAGATACTCTTCTGCAACATTACAGTATGGGACAGGCAACTAGTGGGGGCACTGAAATCATGTTAAATGAAATATAGACAATGGTATCCAAAGTATTGGTGTGAATGTAGAACGCACCATCAAGAAAAGTATGGAGAGCTAAACAATATTCACGGAGTAGGACCATATGAACCATTGTCTTTAAAGAAGAGTTGAAAGACAACAAACCTATGCCAGAATATCATCAATTAGAGTGTCTGTACTCAACGGGCAAAAGGAAAAAAAATGAAGGTTTCAAGCAGTGAGATGGAGATTTGTCACATTCATGTAGAATTTGCAGCTAATAGATCATCCAAACAGCATATCAGACATACAGCTAAATCAAATAATTGACAATAAAAGCTATAATTTTTTATTCAATTTTTGAATCAAGCGCAAATTTCTCTGGGTAATTCTCAAAGAAAGCTCAGTTCTATAATGGGATCCTCTTAAAATATTGTTTGAGTCTATTTAGTTATTTTTCCATTTTGTTTAGAAAATCGGATTTTTCTTCCTTGTAATGGTTGGTTTTAAATCTATTTAAAAAACTGTAAATATGCTAGAGAAACTGAATATATCAAACCTCTCAAAAATAAAACTTTGAATTAAGGTACTATATCTTGTTGTTGTCTTCTTTTGTTTTGTGTTATTTAGTTTAATCTTCTACTCTACAAAGGGTGTGACAAGGCAGCCTTTCGGCAAAATCTGCTTGGCGGGCTCATCTTGAATGTATAATTTAAGAACTTTCGACTCGAGACAGCCTTTTCTATATCCAAGATGCAGCTCTTCATTTTGTGACCAGCTAAAAATGGCTACGACAATCTGCTAAAATGATATGAACCCGGTTAAAGTTCAAGATACAAAACGCCTATACTTCCAAACTTGAACAATCAAGAAAGAGAACCCTTCATGGAGGTTGAAACAAAAAAGGGCAAGTATACATACTAGAAGAAAGAACTAACATGTCAAGAAATGCACTACGATTAAACTTCAATGAAAAAGAGTTTGCTATCAATGCATGGCATTTTGTAGTGATACCCGTACATGTATTTTTTTAATATCCAAATTGACAAAACATTAACTGTAAAGTTAGATTCACTAGCCACTACGTGAGATCTTGTTTATACAACTGGTTATTTTATTCAAAGAAAAATGTCACTAACAAGTTTCCTAGACCGAGGCCATGTGCACAAACATGTTTAGCACTGCAGATGAAATATCAACATTTTTTTTTTTGTGGAAACATAAACACACGAAAACATATTTCAACAGCAATGTCATCTAAGCAAACTAAACGAAAATTGACTGATATGATTGCACAAGAAAGCATTTGTACAAAAACATATAAAAAAAACATGTAGTACAAATGACATGACTGACAGCAGTTTGGATTGATTGTATTTCAGGCATAAATTATACGGGATCAAGACACCACAGCACTAACCCGAAAAGTTTCGTGAGCAGCAGTGTCAGATCTGCAACAATGAGAGCTTCCAAAATATGCTATTTGATTCAACCCCAAATCATTTGAAACCAAAGCACAGAAACTGCTAAAATCAGAAACATGATCTTCGCACCAAGCTGTCAAACAGAATTCAGTTCTGAAAAGGCAATAACATTTCAAGTCCAGACCATGGAATGCATACCTTTAATTGCTGGCATTTAAGCTAACACATGCAAGGAAAACATCAAATAAGCCAAATACACAAGATGCAAGTGTAACATTACCCACCCTGTACTACATGATATGGTTCACCAGCAACTCGCCTCTTAAGAAAATTTGATACCACATAAACTGCTTAGCAATTCCCATAAATTCCCCAAGAACTAACAAGAGGCAATATGAAAAAATCACACATAAACCAACAAACAGAATTCTTCAAAACTCTCTTTCAAACACCGTGATTACAAGAAAAGACTTGTATACTAGTATATACATTCGAAGTTTCCACTTCTACCCCAACCCAAAACTTAAAAGCATGGAAAGATTCACTCTTTCTGGTTCATTACAAGCAAAACCTCTCCACCATTACTTAGAACATAATCCAAAAATCCTTGAACCTCTCTAGTACTCTCAAAGGGCATAGGCTTAGGAAGATCACTATCCAAGTTATACCAAACCCCACCAATCTTTCTCATAGTAATCCAATGCCTACCCTTCCAAAGCAAGGCATACCGTCTAGCTGGAACATTGAGGACAATACCAAACAAGCTATCATCAGCCCCGTCAAGATCAATAGTGGAAGCTGCATTCCGCCTGTCATGCCAGACAACAGTCTTGTCTTTCTCTTCAAGAGCGGCAATTAAAACATTAATGTCGTAATTTCCAGTAAAAGCATTATGGTGAGGCTTGAAGACCATAGAAAATGGTGTCCAAGTCTTCTTAGTGGGATCATCAAGAACAAGTTTCCCGGAAATTTCATTCAATCTCGCTCGAGTAAATGCCTCCTGTTGCTGAAAGATAAAAGGAAAGAAAATCTCGATATCTTCAATTTGTAAGGATTTATCACTGACCAAATGGCACTAATTCTAGAGCAAATGGATGGACAGAAAAACATTATAGTTTTATTTTTTGAATAAATTGTCTAGATATAGATGTTTTATTTATTTATTATTTTTGAAAAAAAATACAACAAAATGGAATCCAAAGAATATATATAGTTTTAATGTGTGCATTTTTGGGTACCTGAAATAGATTGTTGAGGGCATGTAAGAGGCAAAATTGCAATTTTTGCTTCTCGTGATAGACTCCGGTCCTCTTGCTATCCATATCTCTTCTTCCGCAGACTGAATTGCAAGATGATCAATTTCAATTTGGTTGCCTTGATCTCCTAGGGTTTTTAGCTACAGTCTCTATTTGGGGGGGAAATGCCTAGCAAAGCAGACAAAATAGTTAAAACCTTAAAGGTAGTAGCGTCACGGCAGGCTCATCATAATGGAGTTACGTGATCGTTGAGACAGCCTGGCGGCGTTTCCGTTCCTTCTACGACGACGTTTTAAAATATATATAATTTTAAATACTCACTCATTTAATTTTGATTTTATATGGTATTCAAGCTGTAGCCTTAATTTTATAAGGCTGATATATATATATATATATATATATAGCCTTATATATATCCTATATATATATATATATAAGGATATATATAAGGCTATATATATATATATATATATATATCAGCCTTATAAAATTAAGGCTACAGCTTGAATACCATATAAAATCAAAATTAAATGAGTGAGTATTTAAAATTATATATATAAATTCAATGAAAACTACAAGCACAAATATAAAACCCATCTTTATACAACCCACAGTCCAATTAAATTAAAAGAAAAACTACAGCTCACTCCCATCTATTTATATATAAATAGTATTTACTCATTGGTTAGGGTTAGGGATTTATTTTTGCAGCAGCTCTTCCTCTCCTTGACTTTCAAAATCTTTTTCGCTGTGAGGAACACTCTTCTTCTTCTTTTCTCTCATTTTTCTTACATTAATAATACTTGGATGATTTGCTGTTTTCGAATTTGTCACATTAGGTTCCTTTCTATTTGTTTTAATTTATTTATTTAGCATTTTAATGCTATTTTATAACAACAATTATATGTTTAGAAGTTGACAAAGTTAATGATAAGAAATTTTGAAAAAATAATCTTCTTATCCATGTAAAGTGTCTGTTTGTAAGTGCACTTGTTTTTGAAAATACATTAAAGTTCTTTATTAAATTATTTTTAATATCAGCACATAAAAATAATATAAAAATACCAAAAAAAATTAATTTAGAATAAAAACTAAAAAATTAAAAAAATATTTTTGAAATGCAGTATCAAATATAAAAATCTGATCTGGCTGCGCAAGTTTTTCAAAATTAGAATGGTCGTAATCCAATTAGGTTCTAAGCTTTAAAACTGTGGTCGTAAAAAATTATTGAATTGATAAAAATAATAATTTTCCTCTTTTGTATCTATTTATTTCAATTTTAATTGTCTAAATTCAATTAAAAATGCTTAAGAGTAGTGTTTTTTCTTTACCAATGAACTCGTGTTACAGTATTTAAATACCATCATGGCAAAGAAAAATAAATGTGGCAGTTGGAAAATGATTGAATAAAATTAAAACTTATTCCAAATAATAGCATAAAGAAAGAGCACTAGGCGTGTTGCTAGTGGCATATCGTTATCAGATTATTTAAATTCAACTAGAACGCATGCAAGCTTGAGGGCGACGGGCTGTTTGATAATAAATCATTTAAAAAATAAAAAATATCATTTTAATATATAAAAAGTATTTTGAAAAGAAGAATCAACTAAACTCCCAGTACTGAATAGAAATCCCCTGGAAATAGTGAATCACGAGCTGTATGCCCGTGCGAATCAGTCGTGTTTTTTTATTTATGTAAAAAATTAATTGTTTTTATATGTATTGTATTTTGTTATTTTAATGTTTAATTAGTAAAATTATAATTGATAAAATCTTGAAATGGAAAGAGGTTTGTATATTTTATAATTGCAGATAATGTAGGTAATTTTTTTTTATGAGTTGTGTTTTTTTCTCAATAATATTAGATCTGACACATTATAAATAAAAATATTATAATATTTTTTCTAGAAATAAACCTATATTTTTTGCGTGCTATAATTAGTTATTTTAATGTTTAATAACTGAAATTGCAATAGATTAATATTGTAAATTTATTTTTAAGAAATAAATTTAAACAAAAGAGTTTCAAATTTAAATTCAAAGGCATTTTTTTAAAGATTTATTAGTCATATTATTATATTAAATGTATATAAGAATATTGATATTATTTTTTTTAAGGAAAAAAAATCCCAGGTCATTTTTTTTTAAGTAAATGTGTAAATTTTTTTGTTTGAATTTTTTTTGCCTAGTAATATTAGATATGAAATATTAAAAACTAAAATATTGTAATTTGTTTTGAAGAAATAAAGTTTCAAAAAAGAGGACAAAATAAAATTTTAATAACAGTGGAAATAATAAGAACTGGTGAGACCATATTTATTGTAAAAAAAACTCCATACATTTTTTATTTTATAAGATTTATTACTCATATTATTATATTAAAAGTATATATATCAATCTTAAAATGATAATCAATGCAAATTAAAATGTATAAAAAAATTAATAACAGTGGAAATAATAAGAATTGGTGAGACCATATTTATTGTAAAAAAAACTCCATAAAATTTTTATTTTATAAGATTTATTACTCATATTATTATATTAAAAGTATTTAAGAGCAATGATAGTAAAATTAAATATATATCAAAGAATATAATTAGTCCGACATGTCTAGAAGAAAACAAAACTAATATATAATCATTATCATTATTTTGAATGTCTTATCAATAATAATATCAAATTATGTGACTTGAAGGGGAAAAAAGACAAATCATAATAATTATCAATTTTTAAATGATTACCAGCACACACAAAAATTTGAACATGAAATAAAAAACTTAATAACATTATAAATGAATAAAATTTGAAAATAGGAACTAATAACATGTATATATAAATATGGACAGAAATATATAAAAAAATAAAGAAATTAAAAGTATAATTGATAAAATTAAGAACCAACATATATAATAAATATAATTTAAAGGACAAAATTGAAATAAATCCAAGTATGGATACTAATGAAATTAAATAATTTGAAAGAAAACCGGAAATTAAAAGAATTAGGACTGAAATGAAACTTTAATTTATATTTAATTTGCATGGAAGGATAACATTGAAACAAATCAAAACTTTGAGACTTGATAAAATATGCATTCCAGACCGATTTCCGAAATTCAAAGTTGGAGGACCGAAATGAAACTACAATATAATAACAATAAGGACCAAACAACGACAATTTGAAGTGTAGGGACTGAAGTGCAAATTGAGAAAAAACAGTTGCGCTGACATCAGCTTGCGCAGGGAGGAGAGAGAAAAGGGGTGAAAATTTTCAAACGCCCATTACACCGTCTACGTCCACCGTGGGATGACACGCGCCGCACCGTCGGGAAGAGAACATCTATGAAAACCATTCTAGACGCCAGTTGGGCATTTTTGGACGCCGTACGACGCCGCACGCGCCGCCTGAACATCGCGTGAACGCTGCAAATGTCTGGTGCGTACGGCGACGCGCCTGCAATAAATCTGCGTAAAAATTTAAAAAAAGGGTGAAGTTACGGGGAGCCCCTAAACGGCAGACCATGATTTTGTCGTTTAGGGGGGCTAAAATGAGTATTGGCACTTTAAAATTAATATAAAATATTGAATTGACCGGGTGGTTGGACCGGTCCGGACCGAAAACGGTCAATGACCGTTCAGCCCCTGAAAATGACGACCTTTTTTTGTCTTTTTCGAGGGCTAATTTCATTATTACACTGTTTTAAACAGAAAAAAAAGAGGACCAACAGCCGCGATGCACCGAGACTTATTGCCAATGAGCAGTGGCAATGAGTCTTGAGCAACAGTAATCTACAATTCATGCCCGATCCCTTTTAGCTTCTTTAGTAATACACCTCAATTCTTCAACTCCTCACGGATAATCATACACCTCAGACTAAGATGCAAGAAAATTCACTAAATCACCTTGGAAAACACTCTCTCAAAAAGTCTACCTGACAACTCCATGAAATAAAAGACTTGAAGCAATGGGAGTACAGCAATGGGTGCAAACCTGCAGACCACATTGACAAAGAAACCATCTTTTCTCTATAGCAGACATGGTTGAACTTGTCAATTTCCTCAAGAACAAACTATTAATCCCAGATCACAAAGCCATGTTATTTTCTACACTCATATAGTGTAGTTCCTCACTGAAAGCCTCCAGACCTCTAAGTTTCTGATAGTGGTGGCATACTATAAGCAGAACAAGCTTGAGCCATGGAAGCACAAGCACACCCACCCATTATCTATACTCCCACCAAGCTCAGCACACCAGCAGCCATCTCACAAGAAAACATCGTAATACCAGGATACCACAACGCCACAAAGGAAGAAATCATGAGCAAAACTAAAATACCAAACAAAGAGGCCAAAAACACTGGCAATAGATTTACTTAATGAACAGATATTATCTTAGATTCCCCCACCATACTTCAATCATTCACTGCCCATGATCAAGTTGTTCTACGCCATAACTAACAAGCAATGGAGCGAGCACCCGACTAAAAGCTCTTAATGCGAATTAAATCATACAAAAGCGGCCCTAAAACTTAATTTGGCGCCGAACATCATAACAGGAATAGAAGAAACATGCACACAACAAAAGAAATAATCAAAACACAACAAGAAACTGAGGGCAGCATCCAGTAGTTATCGTAATTATTCGCATATATACAAAAGTATATTCATCAATCAAAGCCACAATTCGAGCATCAATATCTCTCTATCATCTCAATTCTTTCAATACTCAAAGACGGTAGCTGCTGTGACTCTCTTTATCAGCAGCAATTTTCTCTTTCTCATAGCTACTCCCTTCCTCCAAATTTAACCCCCCCATTGCCCCACTGATCTCGGGCCCACTACATTTCTCATATGAATAATCGACGGGTGCCGTTGGTCCACTTGGCACTCCGTAATTAGATGTCTTTGGCAACGATACCGGCGGTGTTGGCTTGTGATCGTAGGGCGATGGTGATGGCTGGAAAGATAGATCAACGGGAGCAGAAGGTCCAGCTGGCAAACTGTTATGGGATGCTCGATTGTACAGAGGTTGAGATGGCAGGGGAGGTTGTGGAGGATAGTAGGCAGGGTAGTAACCGTACTGATCGGTGTAGCCGTATGGGGAGGGAGAGTATTCCCTGTAGTCACGTGCGGGAGGTGGAGGTGGAGCTGGGTTGTAATAATGGCTATAATTAGGGGCAGTATGGTAATCCTGCACCGGAGGAGGCAAAGGCCTTTCTTTCACCTCCAGTTTTACCAGGACTTTACCCTGTGGACGGCCAGAGGGACGTAAAAGCTCGAGCGAGTGGACAGAGTATGATGTTGACTCGCCCGAGTCGAGGATCTGACTCAGTGGAAATTTCACGGTGCCTACAAGAGGTTTGGGGGTTTCGGATGGCTTGGAGTGGAAGACGTCGAGGGTGAGGACTGAATCGTGGCGAACCATGGGGATAGTAAACCGTTCGTTCCAGACGGGGCGAGTTGAGAGTGAGTCGTCGGCATGAGTTGCGAGATGGTGGTCCGAGTTGTCGAGATAGAAGGTTGCGTAGGGCTTCAAATCGCCGTTTCGCCAATTGACGTTTTTGAGGTGTTTAGCAGAGATTATTGTGATCTCGAGATGGAGAGGCTTTGTGGAAGCCATGAGATTTTTCTTTCCTGGTGGTGGTTCGCTGACGTGAGCTCAAGGTTTAGGATGAAAGCGCGACGAGAAGTATAAGGAAAAAGAGGAATTTGATTGCGCGAAAAGAAAATGATGTATGGATATCGTGTATTTGTGTGCAGGTCCACGCAACTAAATCGAGCCCTAAAGTATCCGACATTATGCAATTGTACCCTCTCATCGTAAGCTTAAAAAGCCATTAAAAAAGGATTATTTAAGATTTATTTTAACATGTTGACGTGGGTTTTTCCCTTTAAATACTATTGAGTTTGTGTGTGTGTCACATTAAATTAATTCTTATAGATTAAATTAAATTTATACAAAAATCCAGTTACGATGAATCCTGGAGGATCTTGCTAGGGTTAGGTACCAGAGGGTATTGATTTTTATGGCTGAGAAAGATGGTTAAGGTGTTTGATATAGGAGGGTTTTTATAGAAAAATAATGTGTCTTTAGTTATATTTATTTTTGTTTCAACTCATTTAATAAATCAAATATTATGTGTGATTATATTATTATTCTTATTTAATTTAAGAGTCGTCCCGTTTATTTATTTTTTATTAAGTTAATTTTTTTTTAAAAAATACAAAATATATATAGCAATGGTGACTCAGATTTACTATCTTTAGCACCATATGATGACCAGGGTTAAGTTATTTCCACTAAAGGTATGTTTGTAATTGTAATTGAAATTGATTTTCAAAATAATTTTTATTTATAATGATATTATTTTATATTTTTAAAATATTTTTAATATCAGCATAACACATTAAAATGATCTAAAAATATATATAAAAAATTAATTTAAAATATTAAAAAATATTTTTTTTTCAAAAATACTTTTAAAATAAAGTATCAAATAAACACTACAAACGAACTTTGTATAATAATAATAATAATAATAATAATAATAATAATAATAATATGACAATTCAACTAGATGTGACATCTATTTATATAACATCAAAATTAGGAAATCATTTATAATATCAAATTTCACATATGATTTTAAAATTTATCATTTACTTTATTTTTCATATCAATTCAGAAGAGAAAGAGTTGCAGACTAAGAGGGCAACAATTAAAGAACAAATTACAGTTCAATTATTTATGAAATTTACTCTATATTTTCATAGCAATGATATTTGAGCAACTTTCAATGATCTTGTCACTGCTTTACCAAACCAGTGAGTATAGTGGAAGCTTAGGCAATTTATTACTCTTTGAAAATAGCTACCGTTAGTTGCATCTGAGCCATCAAAGTGATTAGCTTGGGCTTGACGATGAATCCGCACACATGGATCAGCTAGCCCGAGCCATGGAAGGAAAGTGCCTACCTGTGCAAGAAAAAGAAAATGCACACTCCCTACGCAGGCATTATCCTGTTCAGGTTCAAAGGGACTTTCTCAGCCTGGCAGCTGCCTCCTCTAGCCAGATGGCCAGTGTTAGAGCAGGACACAGGCACCCCTGGTGCTTTCTTTCGTTAACAAAATTGCAAAAAGATAAACTTTAATGGAGAATGTAGCCACTGCATTTTATTACTGCGACAGCCATGGAGCACTACAAACATAAATGACTCCAGGCTACCAAGCACACTAAACCATCAACTTACCCACTTTTTAAAAGATAAGTCCAAATATTGCTGTTCTTGACAAGCAAGGATGCATCAGGACAGCAAGGATGATTACAGAAACTTCCCATACCTGTGTTTCCTGCAAGAAAATTCCACAACTTCCCAGTGAAAAAGTTTGCATTTTCCATGTATTAGCAGTGATGAGCAAAGGAACTGGATAGGTTATTATTGACAGGACATGCATTAGCAGCTCAAATATGAACAATATTCAAACACAATATATTTGGTGCAACCATTGCGCTTCAATTAGTAGCATTCATGACCATTTACTGCAAATGGAAAGTGCATTTTGATCATAGGCTGGCCACATATTCCGCATTCATTGCCAGCATTTCCCTGAGGGGAGTCATTATTAACAAGAAGATTCGTTTACTTTCATGCTCTTTCTAGTATTTGTACAAAAGCTTACCTTCATCTCTCAGTGGAATTGATGTAATTTGCTGGCAGGTAAATTTCTCCACCAACTTCACCATGTTGTTCTCCACTTACAGTTTTCCTAGCAGCCAGGAACTCAGCACTCATGGCATCCATCCCATGTTGCACAGCTTCTTCTGCACTACCATAACCATGCTCCTCTGCGTACTTTCGAACATCCTCTGTTATCTTCATAGAGCAGAATTTAGGCCCACACATGGAGCAAAAATGCGCCACTTTTGCACCTTCTGATGGGAGGGTTTCATCATGGAAGGACATGGCCGTCATGGGGTCCAATGATAGAGCAAACTGGTCCATCCATCGGAACTCAAATCTTGCCTTACTTAAAGCATCATCCCAGGCTTGCGCATGAGGGTGGCCTTTTGCCAAATCAGCAGCATGAGCAGATATCTTGTACGCTATAACTCCAGCCTTCACATCATCTCTGTTTGGCAGTCCAAGGTGCTCCTTTGGCGTGACATAACAGAGAAGTGCAGTGCCAAGAGCCCCAATATTGGCAGCGCCAATAGCAGAGGTGATGTGGTCATATCCAGGAGCAATGTCAGTTGTTAGAGGTCCAAGAGTATAGAAAGGAGCTTCATTGCACCACTCTAGCTGTTTTTGCATGTTCTCAGGAATCTTGTGCAATGGAACATGCCCAGGCCCTTCATTCATAACCTGGAAAAGTACATGAACATGTAGGTCACAGATTAGAACCAAAAGGAAAGCAGTTAATCTTTCAGAAAGTAGCATGGCTGGAAAAAAGTTAAATGCTCTGCTGATGAAAACATAATCTTGGGAATCCATCTTTGTCATCTCTGGTTTGATGGTTCAATGCATGAAAGGCACTAATATTTACACCAAGCACACAAAAAGATTTGAAAACCAAATCGTGTCATTTAAACAGTAAACATGAAGAGTATACTGCCAAAAAAGCTCTCCATTGTTGCATAGCTCTTGCATGAAGCTTAGAAGTTCTAATATATATACTGATGAAGTGATTACCTGTACATCCTTTTCCCATGCCCGACGAGTCAGTTCCCCTTGAGTTAAAAGCTCTGCAAATTGAGCAGTGTCATTGGCATCATATATGGACCCAGGCCTCAGTCCATCACCAATTGACAGGGCCACGTCATACTGATTGCATATATCAAGGATGTCATCCCAATGCTCGTATGCAAAGTTCTCCTTGTGATAAGTTAAGCACCACTTTGCATGGATTGATCCTCCTCGCGAAACAATTCCTGTCATGCGTTTTGCAGTTAAAGGAATGTATCGCAGCAGAACCCCAGCATGAATTGTGAAATAATCTACACCCTGCTCAGCTTGTTCAATCAGGGTGTCTCTGAAGATTTCCCAATTAAGATTTTCAGCAATTCCATTTACTTTCTCAAGTGCTTGATAGATAGGCACAGTACCTACTGGCACAGCAGAGTTACGTAAGATCCACTCCCGGGTCTCGTGAATGTGACGACCAGTGGAAAGATCCATAACAGTATCAGCACCCCACATGGTTGCCCATTGAACCTTGTAAACCTCTTCCTCAATAGAGCTCGCAACAGCAGAATTTCCGATGTTTGCATTAACTTTAACCAAAAACTTTCTTCCAACAATCATCGGCTCCAGCTCTAAATGCTTCTTGTTGGAAGGGATAATCGCCCTCCCGCGAGCAACCTCTGACCTCACAAATTCCGGGTCAAGCTTTTCACGAGCAGCACAATACAGCATTTCCTCGGTTATAATTCCCTGCTTCGCATAGTACATCTGAGTGTACCTTGGTGCTCCTAACTTCTCCCTCCTGTCGACCCATTCTTTACGCAGCTTAGGAAGTCCTGAAGACACAATATCGTTCATTTACAGTGGCTAATTAATTTCACGATAAAAGTTCATCTTTCTTAGCCCACAAAAACTACAATGACATGACACTCTAGAAAAAAGAAAGCTGACAGTAGAAAACAGCATAACCCAAACATCAATTCATAAAAAACAGTCGAAACGGAGAAATCCCCTGAAGTTTACAAAAATCTCAAAATCCCCTTATTATTTGAAGCTTCTAAAATAAGATTTAATGTAATGGCCATCCCCAAATAAAAATGTAACATCTTTGCCCCCCCCCCCCCCCCCCCCCCCAATAATTTGTTAATTAGCAACAAAAGTTAATAAATTGTTAATGCATGGGTAAGGAAGGTGATGAACCGAAAATTAAAAGATAGACAAGACAAGCTGCATACCTATGCGGGGACTGATGTTTTGAGGCCCACTGGTATCGTAGTTATCGAAACTTGGTTCATCGCCGGACAAGTGGACTCGCCGGAACGGAACTTTGAGGACATGACCAGATTCTTCATGTTTAACTTCCCTGCAAGTCGAACAAATAAGTGGACGGACCCAGTTGACAAAGTCTGCTCTTACGATGAGTGCAGACTGAATATGGAAATCAATGAAAACAAAAAAGGAAGGAAGGAGAAGACCTATGTTCTTTAGTGCTCTTTGGAAAACATTGTTCAAAAGAGGGGAGAGGAAGAAAATCCGGAGAAGAAGGATCGACAGTGTTCTTCTTTTGCTTAGTTGCTGGTGGCGGTGGATCGAATGTTAAAGTAGCTCTGGCTCCCGACGCCAGAGAGCGAGCGCAAAAATCCCTCTTGCATGCTGATGCTGATACACTCGAAAATCCAGGTGGGAAAAAGGTAGTGGTAATGCCATTCTTGGTTACAACCGAGGATGTCAAAATAGCAGCAGCTTGGACAGATGCCATGGATAGAAAAAGATCCCAAATTTAGCAGGAATTGCGAGTGATAGAGAGAAGCCGTCGAAGACTAGACCGGTGAAAGAGGCAGGCAGGCTTATCTGTTGTATGAGTGAACGAGGGAGAGGTGCCGATGGAAGAAGAGTTGGCACTCGCGCTGGCTTTGGTTCTTTATATTTACATATATAGAGGCAGTACCTTAGAGCATCTTGGGAGTGCCATTTTGGAGTGCCAAATCTCTAAAATGGCGACTTTGAATAAGTATAAAACGACATTTTTGTTGATGTGTACTTCCAGTGATAAAGCTCATTTTGAGAGCCATTTAATTTTTATTATTTTAAATATAATATAATTATTTTGTATGTAGTTTAATTATGCAATTAATTATACAATTAATAAGAGTAAGTTATATAATTAAATAAATACTTTTAAAAACCCTCCAACATTGATTATATAATTAATAGGAGTAAGTTATATGATTATTAATTTTATATATAAATTTTTACTCTCTTGTTAAGGTATTTATAAATAAAAATAAATATTTTTGATATAATTATATTATTTTCTAATATATATATTACATTTTATATATATATATATATATATTATAATATATAAAAAAGGTGGCCCCAAGGTGGGGCCACCTTTTTAGCATGCTCTCGTGAGCTGCTATCCCGCTGGAGCATGAACAGAAGAGAGAAAATACCAAAAAAATTAGTATTTTAATTTTGGCACTCCATTTGCCACCCGCGCTGGAGATGCTCTTAGCTAGATAGATCACAGGCAAGGAGTGACGAATGAAGGTAAAGGTCATAAAAAGTTAATGCCTGCTGACGTGGAATATATAACTCTCACTCCTTTAATATCTTAGTCCAGGTTCAGTCACGTGCTCATCACACGAGTAGGGCTGGACTGGACTAGGGTGGCCCTAGAAAATTGGAAGGAGCTGCACGCGGGCAAAATTTACTGATCCCCAAATTAAGTGATTTGGAAAAGTGATAGTGAACGGAAAATTAAAGGATTGACCGGAAATCATGATCTTTTCTGATCTGTATGGGAAGATGATTATTATTGTTTTTGAAAGTGTTTTTTATTTAAAAATATATCAAAATAATATTTTTTTTTATTTTTTAAAAATCATTTTTGATATCAGCACATTAAAATAATTTAAAAACATCAAAAAAATTTATTTAAAATAAAATAAATATTCAAATTTGAAAGAAACAGCAGTACAACCGCCCTTCCAAACATCCTCTAAATATATCCGTCATTTTTGGATTTTTGGAGTAGTTAATGCATTATTAACAAAAACAGATGAGAGATTCGCTATATTATTATTCTGTTTTTTCATGGAGTGTTTTATATATATATAGTTGATTTTTTTATTTCATTTATATACTTTAATTTTATTATATTTATTAAAACTTAGCTTCGTAATTTCTTAAATTATTTTTTATAAGATTATTCAATTCTCATTATTCATACATCAACTATTGACTCTTTTTTTTTTCTTTTCCAATTATCATTCATTATTACTATGTTGATGGAGAGTTAAATTTTTAATTTATTTTTATTTATTTTATATGAGATTATTTTCATCTCATAAACTCAGGTTATGAGTTTGTGAGATTAATCTGAATTAATTTAGATAATGTTTTTGAGTTATTAAAAAAAACAATTTCTAACATTGAGTTGATTTGGGATTGAGGTCATAATTTTTTTAAAATAAAATAAAATTATTTTTTAATGGGTTATCCTAGTCTCATGATCCAGAATATTGGTTTGACATGTTAATATAAGTTGACTCGTGTCATGTATTCATGATAAGTTTTTTTATAAAAAAAATCAGTTTTATCTTTCTACATTTGAATTTACTGAAAAATAGGTTTTATATTTTGTTTTAATTTGATTTATATGCGTTTATCATACTCTCAAAATATATCATATATCATATTGATTTTAAAGTCAAACTGTATTTTTCCTTATCGTTAAAGTTGTTTTTAGATTTATCAAGTCAATTGAAGTCACATCAAATCAATCACTATATGTTTTTTGAAAAGAAATTACTATAAAAAATATTAGCAATGACTAAATTTTTTATTTTTAAAAAAATTATTGAATACTATTCAATATAATAATTTTCGAACAAATTATCTCTTGACTCATAAAAATCATTGAGCTAGGATTTAAAGACAAAATAGTTTTTGTACCATGACTCAATGTCATTATAAAAATTATTTAAGGTGAATTTGTCTTTTTAATTTATGATGCTAATTAAATTATTTAAAACAAAGAACATAAAAAAATGATGACTTAAATTGCCTTTATATCTTTCTTTTTTTCTCTATTAAATCTAAGTTATTTAATTAATTTTTTTTTAAAATAAATAAAACTTCCCTCGAGGGTGTTTAGATACTTTCATCATGGTTTTTTTAGTACTAAATTGAGTTAGGGGTATTTTCATAATTTAATAAATATTTATTATTTTTTAAAAGCAACAAAACTTTACTGGCATATGTCACACATATGCCAATAGGTGACCTTTATTATTTTATTTCTTTAACATTTGATTCATGTTCTTTTGATTATTTTTTTATTATTATTTTGAATAATCTATACAATTATAATTCCTTTTCATTTTTTATATTTCAAATTTAGTCTTTTTTTATTGTGAATGTTAAATATTTTTTAAAAAGTATTCTTTTTTCTTACAATGTTATCCTCGTTCGGTTTTCTTACTTGTCGATTTTGATCTTTATTATTTTTATTTTTATTTCTTTACCTTGAAAATTTTAAAAAAAATGATATATTCTTTTACAACTTTAGCTTTCAATATTAACTTAATAATTGAGAGTGAAGTTTCTTAATTAAACTCAGGTAGTATGTTTCATAAGTTTTGAGTATACGAGGTTCACATCAAGTTTGTTTTGTTTTTATTTTACTTTGTTTTGTTTTCACCATTTTGCATTTATTCAATTAGAGATTGAGTTCTATTCTTTTTATTTATTTTTTCTCTATAGATTTTTTTTCTATATCATCCTTGAGTTTTTTTTTTCTTATTAAATTTGATTCTTATATTTTTTTTTATTACTATTCTATTTTTTCAGGATTATTTTTAATTGTTGTTCTTTGTTGGACATGCTTTGGCTAATCAAATCAAATTAATTAGAAATTGAGTTTCTTAACTCAATCTGGATATAGGATTCGATGTTTGTAAGCTCTTCGTTTTTTTTCTTATCGGCCTGATATATACTCCCAAGTCTTATTTTTTATAAATATATTTGCATATTACAAATGTTTTTTTTTTAACCAAAAAATACTATCCCCCGTAAATCTAGTTTGTTCAATAGCATCCAGAGACGTGTGGTCCTCAAGACCCATGTATTTTTCCTGCAGGAAGAGACGGAATTCCCGGAAAGCAACGCTGATATTTTAGACTCGGGAAAAATATCAATTCCAGGATCGATCATCGTCACTCTGCATCACAGATCATCAAGTGCAGAGATGTGACCTCTCTTTCGTCTGATGGCCCGACCATATATAATGGTTGGCTGATGAACAACTTGGAATTGAGGTGTGTGGAGAATACTTTTTGAAAGTATTAAAATTATTGTTTTTCAGATTTTTTATATCAATATATTAAAACCATGGACAATACCACGTTCAAACACAAGTAGAAAGAAACAATATGTCATGAACGAGCTTCCAGGCTCTAAATCAATGGGGCACCATCGTTGAGATTTTCATTCAGCTTGACCCTAAACCCTAAATGTTAATGTCCGTCCGTGCTTATCACTCCCCAATCACTTGATTTGCTAGGCTGCAGAACAGCTTCGTCACAGATTTACCTGACCAATCGAGTTCCTCTCTGCATTGAAACAAAAGCATAGCATCAATATCAATGATTTTGATTGATTAAACATTTATTATCACTTCAATATGGGCTCCATTCTCACATCCCAGGGTCCTAAACAATGAGGTTCCGCTTGAAATTTAGACTCAAGAGTACGTTAGATAGAAATGATTTGTACAATTCCTGTGAGGAAAAAAAATGCACAAAGTTTGCTCAGGCCTTCTACCAAACCAGCTTGTGTGGAATATTATTATGTGAATAATCACGTATACAACTGAAAATAATAATGCCATTGACCTGAAACTCTACCAACTGAAATAATTGCCAATGGACAACGGATTTCAAAACCAACCAGTAGTCAAGATGGTGAGAGACTTGACTAAGCTCCGGCAGCAGCAGCACATCTTCAGCTTCCCACCATTTTCTTCTGCCCTTTGACAAGCCAAAAATCTACCACATTGAAATATACAAGGCTATAGGGGCGAGTTCAAAGTTCATGCCATATTATAATGGCTGGAGGCGCTAAAGGCTAGCTCCATCTTTTGCCTGATTGGGAAGAGCTGATAGCACAATCATTGTTCATTAGGAGCCTGCTTGCAGCGGGAGAAGAGATTCTTGCTTGCCTTCAACAAAGAGCGCAAGCTCTTTTGGAGCCACTACCAACTTCAACCATTCCTGCAGCTCTTCGCCTTCTACTTTCTCTTTCTCTGAACCAGCCGTTGAAAACGAGTAGATGTCAGAACATTATGGAAATTACAGGTAGTAACTCTTCAAAACATAACAGACACTGGATTTAAAGCAACCCAGCATCATAAAAAGTTCAATGTGCAAATCAAGAATCTAGCCTACATCAACTTCTGTGGGCTGGGCACCCTGGATGGTATCTGACAACAAATACAAATTATGTATCTCATGCAATGCATCGAGGAAAGGTACACGCCATACCAGCAAGCAGTTTCACAGTTTTGAGATCAACCATAGTCAATGGTATTGGCATATTAAAAGGACTACCAGAAAGAATGTGTGGCAATTATTGGACTGCAACTTGGCAATGCATCAATAACATAATGCACCAAACGCTATGGTATGGAATTTAGCTGGTGTCATTATTACCTTCCAGATGGGCACCAAGTCCCTCCAAGACAGTTGGATTAGCACGCACAACAGAAAGTGCTACTTCAAGGGCAGATAGCAGCAATGCTCTCACCTCTCTTTGAACAAGATCAACAAGATGCCCCTGTAGCAATCAATTTCATGTCAGTTTTTAACCATACTACATGAGATGAAGGAAGTGAACTTTATATAACAAAACACCTGATCCCTTCCCCATGGAGCAGCTCCAGAGTCATCCATCCCTCCTCCAGAAAGTGTTGCTAAAGACACAGAACCTATGGTCTGATTAAGACCATATTCAGCTACTGCTTTGTATGCCATATCAGTAGCCCGCCGAATATCATCCAGGGCACCTGTTGAGACACGACCTGAGTACACAACTTCTTCTGCTGCCCGCCCTCCAAGAAGAGTAACCAAGCGGCCACGCAACTCATCAATGAAGAGCAAATATCTATCCTCGTTTGTTGGTGGTATATAAGTAAAGCCCAATGCCCCTCCTGACCTTGGTAAAATGCTCAACTTCTAATAACATGCAAAGAAGTTATTGTTACTGTCTATTCTATATTAGTGGTCTAAATACAATCTCATTTCTGACTTTCTGTAAATTCGTATGCCAAAGAAAATCCAGGCAGTAGTTCTAATAAAAAAGAATCTACTAAGTTTGATATTTACTTCCATCCGTTATTCTTCTTAGGAAGTCCATTTTTTTTTTCTAACTTGATTGTTCAATTCAATGACTACTTAAGAATTATGTATATAAGCAGCTAATAGGATTTGGACATCCCAGGATTCCATATATAAAAAATTTCTCCATGACTCTCTCTATTCCAGCCCAAATAGAAAATCAGACATGAGAAAATAGAAAAATGCAGTAAGCAATCAATGATAACAATGTTTTTGAGCTCAAGCAATCCCCTCAAGCACATGACAATATGACATGGGCATGGACATGCCATTAAGGGTGGCATAATTCCCGTGGATGCAGCCTCACTAATAACAAATAAACTTGTACCAATCAGTAAAAGTGTTCCTGTGATGTTTACCTCAACATGTGCCTGTCCAGTAAGAATATTAGCAACAGCAGTACCTACTACTGCATGACCGGCTTCATGGCGTGCAACCACAGCCTTCTCACTTCCTTGCAACTTGGCAGTCTTTTTTTCAATGCCCTGTGAAAACAAATGATTGGTTCAGTTCCTTCATTATAGTTAAGGTTTACAAACTCCCTTTTCAATTATAACTGAATCTTATTGGCCATCGAGGGAGGGAAGGGAGGACATTTGGTAATTTAGCACAAAGTCACCACAACCATGAAAACACAGAATGATATGATTAAAACTTGCAACACAGAGAAGCCAAGAGTAATATGAAGATAAGCAAGTGCACTGCAAAACACTCTGAGCTTGTGGAAAACAACATTATATACAGGCCCAAAGCACTTGAAGATACAGATAGAAACAGTTGTTGCAGGACAAAAGATCTTTAACATATCCAAATTAACTTAAGGGCCTCTAGGGACCTTCTCCAGTCTTGTTGAATTAGCACAGAGTCCTATTTTATATATACTTAGCTAAGCATGCCAGTTGTTTATTTTTGTTGAAGTTTTCTTACATTTGATAGGTCAAGTAATTGGAAAATTATACCCACAGCTATCAGCTGGGTTATTTTCTACCGGGTCCTGGATATGGTCTACTGATGTTAGAAGGTCTTATTAAATATCCTGCACGGTTTCATTTCCCATTTTTTGGGAGTCCTTATACATTCATGGTCACAAGGAATCCCAAAATCCATGTTGTTATGTAGTTTTTTTCAATGCCAGGACAGTTCTACAGAAATCTCAAATGCTTAACAGCAACCCTGCTTCCATATGTAATGCTCATGGGACCTTGGTTGGGATGCTTCAAGAAAATCCAAAAGTGCAGCATAGAATCTTCTATCCTTTGATATTGTAAGCATCATGTATCATATTACATTGCTCCATCAAAACTTCAACTTCCCTTAGTAAAACCCCCCAAATTCATCTATCAATCTTTCAGTCTGAGTATATATATATAAACACTTTTCACAGCATTATGCATAACAGACAGCAAATCTTGATTTTTTCTTGTTCAATTAATATCAACTTTTACCTCATTAACACCAAGTGTGAACACATATAAACACAGTGACCACTGAAAACAAGGTAAAAGTCACTCAAAAACTTTCTGCAGGTGTCCTACATGTATTTTTGGGAGTTGTAAATAACTTTCATAAGTCACAAAAAGGAACTAAATCGTGAGAGAGGTTTCATTATCAATTGTCAATGTCTTGTCAACAAATAAAAATGTCTAAACTATAAATCAAATCAGGAAAGCAGGCACCAGAGAAAACAAAAAATTGACCATAAAAATAGGAGATATATTTCCAGCAGTCACAACACCTTCCCAGTACTCACACAAAGAGAGAGAGAAAGAGAGAGATACCGCTATTGACCGCTCCACTGCCTGAATGAAATCAAATTTCTCAACCACTACTTTGTTTTTCCTTCCAGCCAACAAAGCAGCTTCATTTACCAGATTCGCAAGATCTGCCCTGCATGAATTATAGAGTAAAACGTCACTCATGCTAGCCTAGCCTAAAATGAGACACAAAATCTAATATTAGTCATGGGAAGAAATACCCAGTGAAACCAGTAGTTATAGAGGCAATATCATGAAGGTCAACATCCTCTCCTAAAGGTATTTCCTTCTTGGAAACATGTACTTTTAAAATGGCTTCTCTTCCATTCCTATCAGGTGTTTCCACCTAAAGACAGAGGTGAGACAAAAAGCGGTGACATCTGTTATTGTTGAACTATAAAGTGTGTGCCAAGCTGTAAGTGAATCAGAGTACCAACCATAACCACACGGTCAAATCTTCCTGGTCAGCAGAGTGCAGGGTCTAACACATCAGAGCGATTTGTTGCACCAAGAACAATCACAGCAGAATTGCTATCAAACCCATCCATCTCCTGTGATGCATTTCAAACATTTCAACTTCAGCAGTGACACAGCCAGGACATTTCAGAAATGAATAATACTTTCATGAAAGAAGCATACAGTGAGCAACTGGTTCAAAGTCTGCTCCCTTTCATCATTGCTAACAATGTGGGATTTTCCATCACGACTTTTTGCCACAGCATCTATCTGCACAAGGAAAAATGTAACTTGCACCAAAACATCTTTGGTTTTTAAGATACAATGTCCCAGCACAACAGAAATTCCAATAATCTTACCTCATCAATAAATATTATGGATAGTGCCTCCTTCTTTGCCCGGGTAAAGAGGTCTCTCACACAGGAGGCACCCATGCCAACATATAATTCTACAAATTCACTTGCGGAACAACTTATAAAGGGAACTTCAGCTTCCCCAGCAACAGCCTTTGCTAGAAGAGTCTTACCAGTCCCAGGAAGGCCCACCTGTAAGATAGACAAAAATAATTCTCACTGAACTTATGAAAAAACTGAACCATAGAATAAAAATTGCAGCCTCTTATATTTATTCTCTTGGATCAGGCCAGTCATCAAACGATATTTCAGCAAAGATATGTGTGCCAGTAGTGGATGAGGAACTGGAAAACAAATGAAATTAGGGAGACCCAGAGCATGAGAGTGATAAAATACAGCATTTATATTTAAAAGAAAATAAACATAGCTATATACAGCAGCTAGAGAGATCAACAACTTCCCATTTTTTGGGTTCACAGTTTACTTTCTCATGTTATCTCTGTCAACTGTCCAATCCGGTGAACATTGAAGAGGACAATGAGATGATAGGTGGATTGATGTGTATGCAGATTATTTTAACTGAGGCTAACAAAGTTGAAATGTGCAAGTAAATAGGAGTGATTTTTGCTGGAGATTGGGGCAACAGTCAACAAGTTGCCATACAATTAACTCCCATCTTGTGTTTTTCTTTCTTTTCTCACCAGAAGAACACCTCGAGGAGGACGAGCACCAAGTCTGAGATACTTGTCTGGATTCCTGAGAAATTCCTGTACAGTAAACATCAGCCCGTAAAGATCATTTAATGAATTAATAGAGAGGATTTAGAACACCAAGCAAGACATGATGATCCATTGGATTAATGAAGAGGTCCAGTATAATGTACCACAATTTCTTCCAGCTCTTCCTTAGCTCCATCAATACCAGCTACATCAGCAAAAGTTATTGTTTCACCTTGCTCAGAAGCTTTTGAACCTCTAGAGCCCCTGGACTTGCGGTTCCTAATCTGACCAGCTGTACGCTGCACATCTTTACATAGATCCACTCAAAATCTTGCTACATTGCATAAAGGTTCAAAACAATTGAAAAGGTAGGATGAAAGTTAGCACCTGCAAGCATAGCTGCATAGAACAAAGCTAACTGAAAGGAAAAGAAGAAAGAATTCTCCTTAAACAACACGGCAGATAACTTCAATGGATAATTATTCTTTCCATCTTTTAAAGCAAGGCGCACCTACCCATGATCATCATAAATGAGATAGATGACAAGAACAACATAGAAGAAAATGTAAACTCAAAGGAAGAAAAGTGTGATTGATCCTGCTAATAGAGTGCGAACAATGAAGCAATTAGCTAAAAAATGGTGCTAATTCTCTATGAGAGTTATCAAATTGCCGGTAATAATGACAACCCTGTTAAAACTATAATTTAATATGTTGGATTCAATGTAGGATCCATAATCAATTACTTGACAATGGAAAACCATCTACGATCCATCTTCTCATAAAAAAGGGGACAACGAAATTTCGAGGATAAATAATACTTCTCTCAATCAGATTGCAAACGTCCAATCCCTATTGAATGGATGCGTGTATCATATTTTCAGCAACAATGCTAGTCTACTCTAGCAATGTAATTGAGAAAAAAACCAAATGCAACACATGAGCTTGCAAAAGTTATATCATCAAACGCAACCGGCAAACTTAAACAGGAAATTATAAAACAGTTTATTCACACCAATTACCCCTTATTAACTTCCAATCAAAACTCACCAATGCCGAATTCAAGAATCCACCGGACCTCTTATTCAGGCGAACCAAACTCCACCTGATTCTCCAGCATCTTCACATAAGGAGTCTTAATATCAGTAGGTCTCGTCGTAGTATACACAATCATTTTTTTCGTAGGCGTCGCACTCCTTAACAAAGACCCTGAATCTTAAAACTTGCTATTAACCACTTCACCACCACCACCACTGTTTTGATTACTAATTCCCTCATTTTTTAGCTTAAACCTTATATGAACGCCATCAACCTCCACTTTCTGCAATTGGTTACTACTAATTTTACTCAAAAACTCACTATAGGGCACGCCGACAGAGGTAGTGGGTTGATTGCCCGGGTCGGAGCAACCGCATAACGAACATAAGAATCCCTAATTACAAAGCAAGACACCAATTAATATACACAGAGCTTGTGTATAGGGTTGTGCATTGTTCCTATAAAAGGAACCTTAAAGGACATAGAGGCAAACCATGAGAAACCTATACTTGATTTTTTTTTCTAAGAGGTTGAGGGGAGCGAGTCCATTTTGACATCCATAATTAAAAAGTTTGACTTTGCAAGTGAGCCAAATAACAATATCAAAACAGTCATCAAAATTTCTGTTAACTAATATTGAAAAACATGATGTTAAACGAGATAAAAATACAAAATTTCTAGAGTTAGAAAAGGATCTCCATGTGTGGTTTATTTAATACCAAGAGCATGTGAATATGACTAGAAAACAATCACATGAGGTAAGAATAAGTTTTTATAATCATGCTATAATTTTATTTTATTTCAAGGCTATCTCAAGCGCTTCAAATCATGACATTAAGGACTTGTTTGACGTTGTATTTCAAAAGTGTTTTAAAAAAATTAAAAAATATATTTTATTTTTTATTTTAAATTAAAAAATTGGTGTTTTTATATCATTTTCATGTGCTGATGTCAAAAATGATTTTAAAAAATAAAAAATTATTTTGATGTATTTATGAATAAAAAATACTTTTAAAAACAACCTCTCAACCACACTTTTAAGCAGACATCAAGTCCTATTGTTATGTTTGAAGAAAACTGATCAATTGATATAAAACTCTTGATTTGTTCAAAAACTGTATCCCATAATTTTCTTACAATACGAGGAAAACCATACCAATATAGTAATATTTTATAAATACCTCTTAATTAAGTCATGTGTGTGTACATAAATATAATTTTAATTAAAGGATATTATTAATTTATATATGAAGGACCTTTATTTTTTTTAGTATATGCTTATAAATGAGACCAACCAAAAAAAATTATTTAATCTATTAGATGTTAATTTATCGATGTTATGTTGCCCAACTTTTCTTTTCCTCCAGTTTATCAACCCATAAGACAGAAGAAAATTTCCAAAATAAAAGGATCTCTCGGAGCTCACAACCAACCAAATTTATCTAAAAATGAACAAATAAAAGTTTTTTCTTGGTCATCATTCTTGGATACAGCTGACCTCTCTTTGTCAAGCCCCAATTTTTTTTGGATCAGAAGATTGACTTGAATCCTTCATTTTGTTTTGGTGGCCATTGATATTCCAGACTTCTGGATGATCCGACGATACTTGAAATGTTGGTCTGTTAATCATCTGATATATACTTCAAAGTCTGGAAACTGACAAGAATTAGAGGCAGCCTGTGAATTTCAGATTCAAATTAGTTTCAATCACTTTGATTCCTTGTAGGTTTCTCAGGGATAAAAATGGGTATCGATGCGAAGGAATTTCAAGCTTTCATGTGGAGAGTTGTTATATTTTCCATAAATACTTGTGCTACATTGGCACAAAAATATCCCTTTGCTTCATGTGTTTTGTTATCCTTGTTGATTTTATACTTGTTTCTTCCTTCAGTATTCTTTTTCTTGATTTACTCTCTACCATTTCTTGGCTGCACTGCTGTTTTTATCCATTATTATTTGAATTCACAACGCCCCAGAATCCAACATGGGGATGAGAGGAAGGAGCGTGGGATCTCTTCGATTGAAGCTCGGAGACTGTTGCAGAAAAATGTCAGCAAGAACAATGATGAATCGGATGCGAATGCTGTTAAAGAGGAGAAGAATATGGTTTTCTCCATGATTTCAAATGATGAATTGATTGGTAGAACTGCCTTGGCCGAAGAAAAACCAAAAACAATCATGGAGGAGAAAGAAAGCTGTGCTTTGAATAGCGAAGAAAGTTCCTCTGACAATGTGTCCATCGGTGAGAATATTTCAGAACTCGGCCAGGCGCCAAATCCTGATGATGTCTCAGGTGATGGCTCTAATGAGCAGCCTAGAAAACTTCAAGTTGGTGGTGAAGTGGAGGTGGTGAGCTCAAGCTCCGAAGCAGATGACGATGAAGAAGAAGAAGAATCAGAAAAGGGCGGGGAAAACGCTGTACAATGGACCGATTATGATCAAAAGAACGTCATGGAGCTTGGGAATTCTGAGATAGAAAGAAATAGGAGGCTGGAGATCCTAATTGCAAGACGTAAAGCAAGAAAGTCATTCAAAATGAATAGTATTGCCGGTTCAGGTCCAAGGCATCCTGTTTTGGTTGCTAGAAGCAACACTTTCCACGTTTCTAAGAGATCAGATGAACAAATACCCGGTTCAGCCCCTTCGATTTTGTTACCAACTCAAAATCCATTTGACCTTCCGTATGATCCACATGAAGAAAAGCCTAATCTAATGGCTGACAGTTTCCACGAAGAATTTATGGCAGATTACCTGAAAGAATTTCCCTTCTGCAGGCATGAGAGCTTCTCTTCGGGAAATTCTTTCCAGGATAACAGGCAAGGTCAACCCGAGGGCCGAGGATATGCCAGATCTAAAATGCAATCGGGTAAGACAAACCCCTGCTTTACATTCTTCAGCAACCAAGAAAAATATACTGCAAACTTCTGCTCTTGAGGCTGAATCAATTTACTTCTTATGCAGGCAACGGAAATCACGATCGGCTGGTTGATCATTTATTATTCCATGGCGGTGAAACCTTGCGCCGTAATTTAAGTGTTACTGATCTTATGACAGAAGAACCCCAATCTTCCAACCAGGTAGCTAGCAAACAGGAACGGGATAGAGAGGTTGGAACCACCAGGATCAAACTCACAGATGAGAAGGTGGAGCAATCTCATTGCAAGGATCCAAGTTTAGGTAATGGAAGTGATATTCAAATGGACAAAGGTGCGAATGCGATCAAGCACAATAAAATTTTGTCAAACCCATCTTCTTTTGCTGAAGACATTTTTAATGCTAAGAAAGCTGGAAATCCAGAAAGTATACAACCAACAACGTTCAAATTTCCCGAGGTGTTTTATGATCGGGCACCGAACTCTCTCCCTTGTCCAGTTCCTAAGGCTAGAGTTGTAGCTGAACCTTCATATGATTCCAGCCCTTCTGCAATTGACAGCACGAGAATGGAGGAACATTTCATCTACAAGATCAAACCTGGGCATACCCCTAACCACTCCATAGCTTCTGACATGCACGTGGAGGTCTCAGAAACTGGCTCGCCCTCTCTGATTGAAGATGGAACTGCTTCATCCAATGATGACGAATCCTTGATTTACGATGGGGATAGTGAGAAGGAACTCACTTCTGGGAGTGAAGAACTGTGGGGTGCTTCACCACTTGCACCGAAAGATCAAGAACATGCAAAGGCACTCATACAAATATACGAGGAAGGGGAAGAGGTTATGACAGAATTAGGGTTCTCAAGGGTGAGGAACGAACCCGAGGATCCCATTTCAAGAGCTGAAATATCTCAAGAGGATCAAGCCCAGTCAATGAAAATTGATCCTAAACTATCTAATCATGTCAAGGACCAAGTTGAAGAAGTAAGGGAGCAGAGGCCTTCTAATGCTTCTGATGTTGTCCCACCTGAAAATTCCCTGGAAGGAACGCGATTGATGGAAGGTTCAATGGCTCACACGCCTTCTGAAATGTGCTTTCCGAAACCTCAGGTCAGTTAATAATTTTAATGGTATAATAGAGTGTTATGGTTTGTGAATAAACATGGATTAAATTACAGTTTCTGTTTTATGTGTGCACGCTAATCTTCTTATAGCTTTTAGTGAAGGAAAATCTATAACTAGTACTCTGGCAAACATTCTATTGTTGTGCTTATTGCCTATCCAATTTACAGCCTTAGTGAATCAATTCTTCAGCTATCTTTCAGCATATTAGGACATAATAGTTTTTATGTGCTAATTCATCTTTATCTAAATTAAGAAAATAATTAGAAAAAAGCTGTTGGACTCATCTTTGCTACTCCGTAAATGAAACAGGAATCACCGAGCGCTTCTGGGAATTCTGCAGAAGAAAAGAAAACCAATTGCGATGCAAATGATACAGTCTCATACGATGATAGGGAATATTTGAAGTCAAATGAAAATAGACATGTTTTAGCTGAAGACTCTATTATGCAAGAAGTCTTAGGCAATCTATCAGAACCAGCTGGGGGAAATAATTCAACATCTAATGGCAATATCAAGATCGAATCATTGTTTAATCCTGAGAATTGTGTAGCAGGCATAGGTGACGGAACTTTCAATGTAAATGATTCAAGGTTCCTCATAAGTGATCACAAAGAAGACTCGAAATCAAATGAAGAAAGAAATAGTGAAGCTGAAAGAGTCATGCAAGCAGTCACAGGTGATTTGTCACAACCAGTGGAAAGTAATTCAGAATCTAGCAATTATATAGAGAGTAAATCATTGAATTCTCCTGAGATGTTTAGAGAGGAGGAAATCTTCAACAATGGGAATGACCCATCAGTTCAAATTAAGGATAGTGTTGAAGACTTCAAAGATGTCGACCAAGACTCTGAAAGGCTTACAGAAGATTCAGACATTCAGAGCATATTAAGGCTAGTCGAAGCTGAAGACAACCCGACATCAACTCAAGGCAGTAAAGAAGATCAAAGTACAATAGAAGTTGGCGTTTCCGAGGAAAACCAACCTTTTATTGATCCAACTACATCAGCCACCCTGCCAGAATTTGTGGTTGAACAAGTTTCTAACAATTCAAGTTTATCCTCGTCTCCAAAGTCTGTTTTAGCATACAGGATCCCAGCAGATATAGGTTCTACATCAGATTTCAGTCAACTGGTGGACACTGGTATGGAGGAAAATTTACCTATTACTGCAACCCAAGATACCAGTCTTGTGGTAAATGATTCAATAGATCACCCATCTATTGATACAAAATCTGAGGTCAGTGATACTTTAGAAGGGAATCCAGTAAAACTGCTTTCACAAATATTTCTTTTTTCACATATCATCTTCGACTACTTGCTACTGTGATTGAATCCTTGTAACTTTGAATGATCCATTCTCCTCTCTCGCATGTATACATGCAACAGTTCTTTTGACATTAGTATAGAGGCAGAAAGATCTAATTTAGTAAGATATCTGAACTAGATGCACCGTTATTGAGCAGGAACCATATGACACTCAAGGTATGTGCACCGAAGAAGCCATTGACATGGAGAATATGAATAGATCAGTGCTTGATGATGAGCAAATTAAGGAGAATTTAAAATCTATGAAAAACATAGAATACGAGTCAGAAACATTGATCAGTAGCGAGGCTTCTGTAGAACTGTCAAAGCCACTCGAAGAACCCCAAATTGCTGGTCATCTTGAAGGTGCATCTGCAAGACTTGTGGACAATGAAGCAAGCATTAACGTATCAAAACCAGATGAGGAGCATTTCAATTCAAAATTTCCTGGAGTTATAGTAGAAAAAGAGGTGGTAATATGTCATAAGATTAAGTCCCCACGTTGTTCTGCTTATCATTGATCTTGTTCCATCTTAACACGATGGATATTTTTGCTGCAATTTCTTCTTTTTCTTGTAAATTCTGCACGAAAGAATTATCTTCACAAATTTTAGCAAGAAAAAATAATACTAAGAAAAACTAACGTATGTTTCATTGAATAGGAGTCAACAAATATTACAAGAGATGTTGCAGGAGAAGCTAATCACATCAGTGATATTAGTGATCGATCAATAAATAAGAACGAAGATTTGGAGAAGTTGAAGTCTTTTGAAGGCAGTGAAGGTGAAGCTCAATTTTCAACTGGACATGAGATATTTGCAGAACCACTAAAACCAGCCAGCATTGCTTCCCTGGAAGGCCATGAGTACAGTCCTGGAGTGTTAACTGAAAATGAAACAATTGTCGCAACATCTCAAGCAATCGAGGAAGTTTATAATTCAAGAACCAGCAAGGAAACTGATGAGTTTGGAACACAAATAGCAGACCAGGAAATTGAAGACTTGTTCAAGCCAGGAGAGGCTGTTGGCTCATCAGAAATCACTATGGATGTCCAAGGTGACCCTAAAGATTTAATTGATCAAAAGGCTATCCTTAACCCATCAGCACAAGCTGTTCATGATGACAATATCTTAGTGACTCTTGAAGCAAAGGTATTACGATGCTCTTAAGTAGTGTTTTTACTTGTAACTCGTTCTACTGCTAAAACGAGTGCTTGACGGTGGGGGTGGAGGCAGCTTTGCTTCTGAAGCTGCCATGAAATGGAACTCCAGTAGTAAGAGTTGACATTTCTTTTCTTTTTCCTCTTTTTCTTGAAATTAAATAGATCATGAATTTTGGTAACGCTGTCATTTTCCTGTCTCCTGAAAATAAGTTATTCTCCATTGCTTTCTCAGCTATTGAATACTAGCAGCTCCTTTCCAGCAAGTTCATTCCAGTATTATTTTTGCTCAACATCTTTCTTGTAAAATTTATGTTTCTTTTGACAAAATTCTTGTCTTTATTGTACAAATACATCAAGAAATGCAAGCACACTAAAATTCTCTACTTGTTTCTCTGTGATATTGACCGGGACTGTGTATTCTTCATTTGCAGGACTCTTCAGCTGACATTATTCATAATGTGAAAGAATCAGAGATGTGTGAAGTTATCAGCAACGAGAAGTTCAAGCATGAACAAGACAGTGAAGACGAATCTGAAATATTAGATAGGCAAGAGGATATTATGGAACCACTCAAAGCAGTGGAAGTTATAAATTCAGAATCCACCAGAGATATTGAAGGTGAATCAAAAAAATTGGCTGACGATGAAGTTACTGTCACCATCCCATCACAGCCAGAAGGGGAAATTAATAGTTCAAATGACAGAGAAGAAACTGAGGATTCTGGAAAGTCAATTGTTCAGGAGAATGGTATGGGCATATCCGAGACAAGCAGGGGTAACGATATTGCAAGGACGGTTGAAGATAACAAAGGTAAATCTGAAGACAAAAATGAGATCAATGGATAGAATCACCATTCATGGAAGCACTGAAGCACAACGATCTCTGAAATTAAGATTACAAAATCAGAGAAAGTGACGGCTATTCGTAGTCAGCTTGAGGTAGTATATAATGGAAAATATCAAACCTATCTCTCCAGAAGCAGTTTGTGTTTTTTTTCCTGTAAGAATTTACACCGAAGGAGTTAAAATGCCATTGGTTGTCGAGTCAATCTGACAACAACTGACTGGGTTACAACATTAGTGCATCCCATTCTCCTCAATATTTCCAATTTTCCAATGTTACTCTTTGTAAAGTAAATAGAATTTTTTTTTTTTTGTGAGTCAGATCACATCTCAGTGCCTTTTCATGAAGCTTAGTATATCCTTATAGATCAACTTTTTTCCTGCATTCATAGATGATAAATATTTGAACATATACCTTTTATCGTTCTCAATATACCTTTTATAGTTTGATTTACGAAACACAAGTCCTCCAGTGTCGGAAAAATTGTAGAGGGCTTTTCCGAACCATTTCTAGTATCTATTTTCTTAAGATACAGCAGAGATTTTTCTGGATCTCTATTGCATAAGAATGATGTTTGCGCTTGAAGACACCAGCCTTAGCTCTAGTGATCATCGGATGATGATTAGGAGGAGATGCAGAAGGAATGACGGGCTGGTCTGTTGGCAGAGAGACAGCGGAGGAGGCTGCAGCGGGAGAACAAGCGGACACTGGAGTGGAATCAACCATGGCAGTAGAACCTGAGGAGGCAGGCTACACAGAAACACCAGAACATTCAGCAATACAAGGAGTTCAAGATGATAAAGAAGGTGCAATAGGAGGTAATGGAGAAGGGTTCCTGGAAACAGAGGGTGGAGAGGACACAGCAGGTTCAGAAATATCTAGTGAAGGAACCAGCAAAGGGAAGATTAAGCTCCTCAAACCTGAAGAACCCATGGCAGCAAGCTGATTGCAAAACACTTTAAGAGAACAATCGAGAGTACTCAGTAACACTGAGAGAACCTCGTTTTAAAATATTGCAAGTTGTCCTCGAGACGAATTGCATGGAGTTTTGATTAATGACTGAAAGCAGATTCGAGTGCAATCCATACTGCATGAGAGGTAGAGAGGCCAAGGACTTCAAACATGACTCCTCGGTGAGAGAGGAAATTAAGAAGGATAATAAGGAGACGTTGGTCCTCTGATTTCCAGGTAGCATGCTTGGGATTTGGAGTAGTAGTTGTATCAGAGAGGATATGTTCAGGTGGCTCAGACTGAGAACCATCAATGAAGCCAAGGAGGTTCTGAGAACTGAGAAGCGGAAGGATCTGATTGCACCAGAGAAGATAATTGGTAGAAGAAAGCTTAATGGTTATCTTATGAAATATTGTTTGAAGAGAAAGAGAAAACTTGGGAGCTTTGGAAGCCATTGTCACAAATATCAAATTTGTTCTGTAATTGTGATGTTTTTAAATTTTAATAAGGAAAATACATGAATGTCCTTAGTGGCTTAGAATTAGGTTAAGGGTGTTGTAGTAATTGCATAAGTTTATAAATATAAATAGAAAAGAAGAGAAAAGAAAAAGGAAAAACAAAAAAAAGAAGAAAGGAGATAGATCTGAAATTGAGAGAGAGAATCGGGAAGAAGAAGAGAAAAGAGGGAAAGAGAAGAAGAGGAGAAAAGAAGAAGGAGAAATAAGTTGTTAAGGTAATATGTGTGTTTATTTATGTATAAATGTGATTATTAGCTATGATTTGGTTTGTATTGATTGTTAGGGTTTGAGAAATTTATTTGGGTTTGATTGATGAATTAATAGAGATGTTAAGGGTTGAAAGTGTTGGGTAATGGTTTAATTAGTTGATTGTAGATGATTTTGAAGTTTTGAGATGTTTGGTTTAAGAAAATATTGAGAAAAATGGTGAAATAATGTTGAGAAAATTGAAAACCCTTGCTGGAAATTCTGGGCTGAGGTTGAAGATGACAAAATGTCATTTTGGTCCTTTTTGTGAAAATTACAGTTTGGTCCCTGAACTTTGGAAAAATTATAGTGTGGTCCCCGGGGTGAAATTCGAGATTCTGGACAGAATTGAGGATGAATTCTGGACAAAATTTCAGTATAGTTGTGAATTTAAGAGGAGTTCAATTTCACCCCGGGGACCAAACTGTAATTTTTCCAAAGTTCAGGGACCAAACTGTAATTTTCACAAAAAGGACCAAAATGACATTTTGTCATCTTCAACCTCAGCCCAGAATTTCCAGCAAGGGTTTTCAATTTTCTCAACATTATTTCACCATTTTTCTCAATATTTTCTTAAACCAAACATCTCAAAACTTCAAAATCATCTACAATCAACTAATTAAACCATTACCCAACACTTTCAACCCTTAACATCTCTATTAATTCATCAATCAAACCCAAATAAATTTCTCAAATCCTAACAATCAATACAAACCAAATCATAGCTAATAATCACATTTATACATAAATAAACACACATATTACCTTAACAACTTATTTCTCCTTCTTCTTTTCTCTTCTTCTTCCCGATTCTCTCTCTCAATTTCAAATCTATCTCTTTTGTTTTTCCTTTTTCTTTTCTATTTATAACTTATGCAATTACTAGCTTACCCTTACTTTATTTACACACCTAATTCTAAGCTACCAAGGGCACTCATGTATTTTCCCTTTTTATAAATTTCAGAATACTACAATCGAGCCTATTTGATAATATATTTCTCATTGCTATATTATCTCTTATGTGTATATTGGATATTATCTACTCACTGAGTTGTTGAACTCATCCCTTCATTATTTTCAGGATCGTAGCTTGCTAGCAGGTCATTTTGTCCTACTCTTGGAACTTACTATTTTGGTTGTACTTGATACTTTTGTTCATATGACTAGTTAGTGCTCCACAAGTAAAACAATATGTAATCAACTCTTGTGTAAGGACAATCGAATTATGTTATAAGTTTACTTTGTTATTTCTAACAATTGAATTATGTATTGAAGTCTATTTTGATATTTTCGCTTCGTCAATTCTGAAGTTGAATGATAAGTTTGGGTTCGCATAGGTGTGGGACATTGGAGGGGGATCATGCCTATGTGTCGGTCACGGATCCGGGACTCGGGTCGTGACAGTAATTTTCATTGATTTTCCAATAGGAATTCAGTCCTCTAAATACATGTAATAATCCTAATTTACAGTCTAATAATCCTGATTTGTAGTCTATAATAAATACAATATATTATGTTACAATTGAGTTTCATATATTGTCGATTTGCTTGACTGATTTGCTTACCATATATACTGACAGCCATTGGATCGATGGACCCACACAGATTTCTGGTTTTTATTCATAAAGGAATGTATAATGATAAATATGGTTAGAATATACAAGCAGATCTTGTAAACTAACTATAGAAACAATCACCTAATAATTCCTCTAATATATTGCCTACAGTCAGAGAAGATCACGCAGTACACTGCCTTCCTTATCACAGGGAACATATTTTTTGAATAAATTGAAGCAGTTCAATTTTATGTTAACGCCCTGATACTGGACCGAGATGAAATCAGTACTACATTTCACCTAAACGAGAAATGAAGGATACCCCAGAAAACAAATCCTAAACAGGATGTGCTCGACATTACAAAACGCCAGCCAGCATCATACACGCTTGTTTGTACTAGAATGGAAAACTATTTTTCTCGACTACATTGTTATAGTGGAAGGAAATTGACCTTTTCTGTTTGAAAGACCAGGAAATATTACAGAGTAAACAATTGGCAGAGGCTTCAGTAATGAAGGGTTTTCTTGACTGGAATGGATACAGATTCTGCAGTGTCTAGGAATTATAGAACAATTTAGGAATGAACACCAATTTTCTGTGTTAGTGCAAGCAATGGAATTTGTGATCTCTTCATATTAAATGCCGTTATAGAAGAAATATTTGAATGGTTTGAGAAGGATAGGAATTACTTGTAAGGGATGGTATTATTCTGCGACCTTACTTTACAGCATTACATCATATGATTTTTATAGACTGTTACATAAGAAGGAAAGAACAAGAAGGTAGGAAGTAATTATTCTGCTAATTATGTAGTCAAGGAATTTCCTTTTTGTTCTGCTGTCAATTGCTGAAATTTCCTTTTTTGCATAGTTATTACCGTTGCTAATATTCTGTATTCCATGATTCATCAATTCTGCATTATCATGCAGATTTTGTTGCCTTCGGAAGTTATTATCACCAAGCATATTTCCTTCCTGTTTTGCATTGATTCTGCATTTGCGTGATTCTTGATAATTTGCAGATCATCAACTCTGCATGCGTTGTTGTTGTTGTTGTTGGTAATAGTTGTTAGGTGGTCCCGCACCATTTAATTTAAATGGGGGCTGCCACATCATCAAATATATGCTGTAGGGTTTTATAACAAAAGAGAGGTGTGTGTCCGAGAGTAGAAGAGAAAAAGAAGAAGAAAAGAAAAGAATGGTGGCTGCGAACAGATGCTCCTTCTTTTCTTGATTTCCAACTTGTTTACCGTTGGATCGAGCTGAGATTTGGACAGAAGCTTCTAGACACATTGATCTTCATTCTGAACGGTTGGATTGAAGATTGGAGTTGTGGAACTTGTCCGTTTTGACAGCAAACGGGGCTGTCAGATTGTGAGCCTTTCTCAAACTTTTGCTCTTTAATCTTGTTGTATTTCCAAGAATAGATTGTTCTTGATGATATGTGTTGTAGCCCTTAGTTGAATCTGAGGAAGAATATTGTGTACCCATTATTTGTGATAGTGGAAGATTTAAGTGGCCCTACGGTCCCGTGGTTTTTCCCGCATCGGGTTTTCCACGTAAAAATCTTGGTGTTGATGTGTGTGATTATTTGCATTATATTGTGGTTTGATTGATTCTGTAATTTAATTGCACAAAGAGGGAAAAATATTTGGGACTTGATTAGTAATCCGCTAAATCGGTGTCCTATTGTTTGAGTTATTTTTCCCAACAAGTGGTATCAGAGCACTGGTGTATAGATTGAAATTCTTGTGCGATTAAAATGGAAAAGGAAGATTCGGGCATGATAAAACTCACTTCCTCAAATTATTTTCTATGGAAAACAATGATGGAGGATCACTTATATTGCAATGATTTGGCTTTGCCGATTGAATGTAAAGGAGTAAAGCCTCGTTGAAATGGATGATGCAAAATGGAAGGGGCTTAATAGAAAGGCTACCGCAAATGTTAGAAAATGGGTATCCTCTAAGTCCATTAATCATATTTCTCAAGAACATGATCGCTATAAAGTTTGGAAGATGTTGGAAGAAACATTTGCCAAAGAGAGTGCACAAAACAAGGTTTTTGTAATTAGAGACCTAGTGAATTTGAAGTATAGAGATGGTGAAGATGCTTCGAGTACATATAAATGAATTCCAAGGTTTTTGAATCGGTTGTCATTGATGAATCTTGAGCTAGCCGATGAGATGCAAGCACTAATCCTATTGAGTTCATTGCCGGATAGTTGGGAGACTTTAGTGGTGTCACTTAGCAATTCTACTCCGAGTGGGGAGATCACTTTGAAAACAAGTGAAGGATTGTATCCTTAATGAAGAGAAGAGAAGGAAAGGGACAAGCACTACCGAGTCTCATGCACTTGTTACAGAAAGCCGAGGGAGAAGTCAAAGTAGGTTCTCTCATGGCAAACAAGATAAAGAATCTAGCAATAGAAAAGGCAAATGTAAGCCAAGAGGAAGATCTCAATCAAGGAAGGGATTTAAGTGCTATTATTGTGATAAGCCTGGGCATATTCATAAAGATTGTAGAAAGTATAAAAGTGATCATAAGGGAATAGATGTTGACAAGAATGAAGAGAATGGTACAGCTGCAGCTTGTATTTGATGGTGATGTTGCCATTGTTTGTGATGATGGTTGTGTTAACCTTGCATGTCGGGATACTACCGGGTTGCAGATTCAGCAGCTTCTTACCATGTTACACCCCGACGTGATTTTTACACATCTTACACTGCTGGTGACTTTGGTCAAGTTAGGATGGGAAATCAAGGGATGGCTAGTGTTGTGGGCATTGGAGACATTTGGTTAGAAACCAATACTGGGTGCAAGTTGATACTCAAAGATGTTAGACATGTACCCGATATGCGCCTACATTTGATCTCTACAGGTACTCTTGATGAAGAAGGCTATCATAGTTACTTGGGAGATGGTAAATGAAAGCTCTCCAAAAATTCTTGTATTGTTGCTAAAGGGAAGAAGATGGGTCTCTACATGTCACAAGCCAAGGTGATCAAAGGGAAGGTGAATGCAATTGAAGATTGCTCTACTGATTTATGGCATAAGCGGCTTGGACATTTAAGTGAGAAAGGTCTTGGTATCCTTGTCAAGAAGAACTACCTTCCTTTAAAAGGTATGAACTTGAACACATGTACTCATTGTTTAGTTGGTAAACAATATAGAGTTGCATTTGAAAGACCACCTTCACATAGAAGATCACATGTTCTTGATTTAGTTCATACCGATGTTTGCTCTATGATTGATAAGTATCTTGGAGGTGCATTGTACTTTGTTAGTTTTATTGATGATCACTCCAGGAAAATTTGGGTCACTTGTTTGAAATCCAAAGATCAGGTGCTTGATGTCTTTAAGGATTTCCATGCCAAAGTTGAAAGAGAAACTGGTAGAAAGCTGAAATGTGTTCGAGCTGATAATGGTGGTGAATACAGAGGTCCTTTTGAGAAGTATTGCAGGGAATATGATATCAAGTTGGAGAAGACAGTTCCTAAGACTCCACAACAGAATGGAGTGGCTGAGAGAATGAACAGAACCATTGTTGAAAGAATTAGATGTATGCTCTCTCATGCAAAGTTGCCGAAGTCTTTTTGGGGTGAGGCAATGAAGACTGTAGTTGCCATGATCAATCTTTCTCCATCAGTTCCCCTTGAGTTTGATGTTCCAAATAAAGTTTGGAAAGGAAAGGATGTTTCTTATGCACACTTGAGAGTGTTTGGATGCAGAGCATTTGTACATGTTCCTCGAGATGAAAGGTCTAAGCTTGACAAAGAAGACAAAGCAGTGCATTTATTTGGGCTCTGAAGATGATGAGTTTGGCTATAGGTTGTGGGATCCAAAGGAGAAGAAAATTGTGAGAAGCAGAGATGTTATCTTCTTTGAAGATCAAACCATTGAAGACTTTGAGCAGAAAGAGAAAGTAGAGTCTACTACTTTTATTCCCTCTAATTCAAATTCAATACCTACTCAACAGTTACCTTTGATGCTTGCTAATCACGGGGGAGATTTGCAAAATGATGATAATGGTGGTTCTCTTATTGAGCCATTAGTTAGTGATTCTGAATCAACTAATGATGATATTGATGTTATTCCTGAACAGGATATGCAAGAAGCTCCAGAAGAGCCACAATTGAGAAGGTCAACTAGACCTCACCAACCTTCCACCAAATATTCTCCTCATGAGTATGTGCTGGTTACTGATGGGGGAGAACCAGAATGCTTTGATGAAGCCATGTCACATGAGAAGAAAAGTGAGTGGTTGAAAGCAATGCAAGAAGAGATGAAATCCTTGCATGAGAATCATACCTTTGAGTTAATGAAACTTCCTAAAGGTAAGAGAGCACTCAAGAACAAATGGGTGTTCAGGTTGAAAATTGATGAACATTGCTCACAACCAAGGTACAAGGCAAGATTGGTTGTAAAAGGTTTCGGTCAGAAGAAAGGTATTGATTTTGAAGAAATTTTTCACCAGTGGTCAAGATGTCTTCAATCCGAGTTGTGCTTGGTATAGCTGCTAGTTTGAATCTTGAAGTTGAACAACTTGATGTAAAAACTGCCTTTCTGCATGGTGATTTAGATGAAGAGATCTACATGGAGCGACTCGAAGGGTTTGAAGCAAAAGGCAAAGAGCAACTAGTATGCAAGTTGAAAAAGAGTTTATATGGGTTAAAGCAAGCTCCAAGACAGTGGTACAAGAAGTTTGATTCTTTCATGGTGGATCATGGTTTTGACAGGACCACTTCTGACCATTGTGTATTTATGAAGAGGTTTCCAGATGGAAACTTTATTATTTTGTTGTTGTATGTGGATGATATGCTGATTGTTGGCCATGATGCTAAGAAGATTCAGATTTTGAAGGAAGAGTTAAGTAAGTCTTTTGCAATGAAAGACTTAGGACCTGCAAAACAGATTCTTGGCATGAAGATCACACGTGACAGGAAGAAGGGAAAACTTTGGCTATCTCAGGAGAGATATGTTCAAAAGGTACTTGAGAGATTTAACATGAGCAACTCCAAACCGGTTTGTTCTCCACTTGCAAGCCACTTTAAACTAAGTTCTAAACAGTGTCCTTCAAGTGATGAAGAAAGAGATGAGATGAAAAAGGCTCCTTATGCATCCGCAGTTGGTAGCTTGATGTATGCCATGGTTTGCACAAGGCCGGATATAGCTCATGCAGTTGGTGTGGTTAGTCGATTCCTCTCCAATCCTGGTAAAGAACACTGGTCAGCAGTGAAATGGATACTCAGGTATCTCAAAGGCACTTCTAGCTTTAGCTTGTGTTTTGGCACTAACAAACTTGAGTTGGAAGGATACACAGATGCAGATATGGCCGGTGATGTTGATTCTAGAAAGTCCACATCAGGATACTTGATGAAATTTGCAGGGGGAGCAGTCTTATGGCAATCAAGGTTGCAAAAATGTGTTGCATTATCCACCACGTAAGTCGAATATATTGCTCTTACCGAAGGGGCAAAGAGTTGTTATGGATGAAGAAGTTCTTGCATGAACTTGGTATAGTTCAAGAGAACTTTGTGCTGCATTGTGACAGTCAAAGTGCAATCCATCTCAGTAAGCATCCTACTTTTCACTCTCGATCAAAGCACATTGAAGTTAGATATCAATGGATTCGAGATGCTATGGAGATGAAGTCATTTGTTGTTGAGAAGATCCATACTCGATAATAATGCATCGGATATGATGACCAAGCCTCTACCAAGAGAGAAGTTTGAGTTTTGCAGAAAGGAAGTAGGCTTGGTAGAGCCTCCTAAATATTGAACTTTACAAATTGATCGTCTGTATGGCGAATTCCTCACATGGTGCGTGAGGGGGAGATTTGTTGGGTGGTCCCGCACCATTTAATTTAAATGGGGGCTGCCACATCATCAAATATATGCTGTAGGGTTTTATAACAAAGAAGAGGGAGGTGTGCCGAGAGTAGAAGAGAAAAAAAGAAGAAGAAAAGAAAAGAATGGTGGCTGCCGAACAGTGCTCCTTCTTTTCTTGATTTTCAGCTTGTTTACCGTTGGATCGAGCTGAGATTTGGACAGAAGCTTGTAGACACATTGATCTTCATTCTGAACGGTTGGATTGAATATTGGAGTTGTGGAACTTGTCCGTTTTGACAGCAAACGGGGCTGTCAGATTGTGAGCCTTTCTCAAACTTTTGCTCTTTAATCTTGTTGTATTTCCAAGAATAGGTTGTTCTTGATGATATGTATTGTAGCCCTTAGTTGAATCTGAGGAAGAATATTGTGTACCCATTATTTGTGATAGTGGAAGATTTAAGTGGCCTACGGTCCCGTGGTTTTTTCCCGCATCGGGTTTTCCACGTAAAAATCTTGGTGTTGATGTGTGTGATTATTTGCATTATATTGTGGTTTGATTGATTCTGTAATTTAATTGCACAAAGAGGGAAAAAGATTTGGGACTTGATTGGTAATCCGCTAAATCGGTGTCCTATTGTTTGAGTTAT
>CM063603.1:17333883-17358930 GCA_032356905.1 Salix exigua | reverse complement strand
CTACAGCTCTAGGGTTTTGAAACTTTAAATAGGAAAAGAATTTTAGGGTTTTGAAACTTTGAATAGAAAATGCATTAATGCCCTTGATGGCTTAAGATTAGGTATAAATAAATAAAGGGTATAGTAATAACTTGTAAAATATAAATAGAAAAAAATTTTAAGAGAAGTAACCTGAAAATTTAGAGAGGAGAGAAACGGAAGAGAGAAGAAAAGAGAAGAAGAGAAAAGAGGAAAGGAGAAGGAAGGAGGAGAAATAAATATTAAGGTAATGTGTATGTGTTATTATGTAAAAGTATTGTTTAATAGTTAAGCTTATTGCAAGGAGGAGAAATAACTTGATTAGGGCTTGTAGATTTTATTTGAATTTGATGGATGAATGGATTAAGATGTTAAGGGTTTAATGGTTAATAGATTTGATTGTTGATGATTTTGAAGATTTTGATGTGTTTGGTTTAAGAAAATATTGAGAAAATAGTGAAAAAGCCTTGCTGGAATTCTGGGTTGGAGGTGGAGGTTGAAGATGATGAAAATTCATTTTTAGTCTTTTTGGTGAAAATTATAGTTTAGTCTCTAAACTTTGGAAAATTATAATTTAGTCCCTTAACTTTGGAAAATTGCAGTTTGGTTCCTGCTAGTGGAAATGATCATTTTGTAAGTTCTTAGTGTCATCAACTATTATACATTTTGTATTTGCTCTTGTCACTGCAGGATCATGTGGCTATTCTATAAACCTCTGTGGATGCTCTGTTTTCCTAGTTTCCCCCTTCTTGTTTCTCAGACTGTTTCTTAGATGGATAAAAAAAGGCTGTCTGAAGCACGCCTGTTTGTCTCAGCAACACGTAAATATTTGTCTGTGTGTGGTTTTTGTTTATGTTGTCCTATTTATACTAGCAATTTTCATCATCTCAGGCTCGTATATGGGACATGCGTCAACTTAAAGCTGGGTCATCTCTTTCTGACCTTGCACACAAACGTGTTGTTAACTCTGCATATTTTTCTCCATTGTCTGGTAGCAAGATTCTTACCACTTCACAAGACAACCGCCTGCGTATTTGGGATTCTATCTTTGGAAACTTGGACTCCCCAAGCCGAGAAATTGTACACAGTCATGATTTTAACAGACATCTGACTCCTTTCCGTGCTGAATGGGATCCTAAGGTGATAGAAATAGATTGATGTTCATGTAACTTTCAGCCTTCTTTATTCTTTATGAATTCAGGGGCATTTTTGTTTTTGTTGCAGGACCCAACAGAGTCCCTTGCAGTTATTGGTCGCTACATCAGCGAAAATTACAATGGAGCTGCCTTGCATCCAATTGATTTTTTTGACATTAGCACTGGACAACTAGTTGCTGAAGTTATGGATCCAAACATCACAACCATTAGTCCTGTGAACAAGCTACATCCACGAGATGATATTTTGGCATCTGGCAGTTCCAGGTTGCTCTCTATTCTTTCATTGGTTCAGTATATGCAATGCAGTTTTTTTTTTTTTTTTTATCTATAACAGCTAGACCTTTTGACGATTAAATTCTGTTGGTTGATCCAATTAGCCCTTTTAACTGAAACATTTACATACTCTTTTGTCATGCTTCTTATAAAAACTATAATATGATTTATATTATTCTCTAACAGCAACTGTCCAACTTGACAGCATGCTGTATCTGGTCACAAGATTTCAGATCCAAGATGCATATTCTATAGTTGTAAGTAATTGAAATACTTCAAGCGGTCCAGTGTTATCACTTATTTTGATTTTTCTTTTGTACAAAGTGCTGTTTTTTCAATAGCAACTCAACCTGATTATAAGATAGAAATTCAGGCACCTGACAAGCACAAAGCTGGTGATGAGGTTAGTTAACTGAATGGAAACCCAGTATCATCTTATTGTTTTTTCTGGAAAAAAGGACAATAAGAACTGAAATATGAATAAACTGCTACAGTATAATGGTTTTCCATTAATTACATTTGTTTCATTGTATATTTTAATCCAAAAACTAAATATCCTTGAAGATAATGTGATTACATTGAATTATACATTTATAAAATCCATACGCCCCATGCACTTTTTAGTGTCAAACACAAGCAGAGGCTTCTGCTTAACATGAGTTAAACTAGCATGGAAGAGAATTGTGCACGTGTTTATGGGAAGACTAAAAACTCTAGCAGCTAATATAAAGTGCTTGTCTGAAACCTTAAAAACCAAACAGGTTGGTAACTATTTTCTTATGAATTACTCTACCTTGACTGAAAACGAAAGGGGGAAAGCAACTTACGATTGTCATGCATGTCTGGGATAATATTTGAGACTCTTCGAGGGGTTTCATCAACTACACTTTCATCAGAATATGAGCTTTCAATACCATTTTGCTGAAACCAGTCTTCCATAAATCGCGCTGCTGCCCCTTGTTATCCCCACTTATCAAAGAGTTTGTACGGCTCATAGAAGTTCAATGGGTTGCAAACCAATTGAAGCTACCCACTGGGCCCCACTCAGTATCTACAAACTTCAAAAGGGTTATTTCTGTGTCAACATCATACTTGTATTTGCTGCGCTCTTCGGCAGGATTATCAAGATATGCACTAGGGCTGCGATTCGCTCCAGCATCTAAGATCTCTCCTGTAAGTATGAAAATGAATCCTCTCAGTTTATATTAAGCAATATGACAATCACACCATGGGCCTTACCAAAAAAAGTGCGAAATAACAACTTTTGCAAAGAGATCATAGAGGCATGGGTGCAAAACAGCACATGGTACAGCTATAAAGGCAACAGTAAGAAGTAGATGGATTCCAGGTTATAATCCAATTATCGATTAAAAGTATGGCACGGACTAGAATGAATCCTGATGAAGGAAATACAAGGCTCTTAGACTCAGAAGGTTATCATTTTCCCAGGATGCCACGAAATTGAAAGTCTAAGGCCTTTTCCCAAAAACTGCCTCTATGAAAGATAACCAATGAAATAGAAATAAGCATCTGCGACAATTAATTTCTAAGACCAAATTGGTAAGCTTAAATACTACTGATATGATACATTAATGTAAAACCACGGTCATAACATAAATCACCGTTAGCAAAAGTCAAAAGCTAAGCAAGCACTTTTCCAGCATTTTAAATGACAGTTTCCTTTTACCCATCAGCAAATTCAGAATCCGAGAAAATCGGGTATGTTCCCTTACCCTTATTCACAAAAATCGATCCAGGATGCAGATTTTCATGAGCTTGAATTATGCATTTCTCAATGCCATCGACAAGTGCATCGAATGATTGACGCACAAATCCAAGAGATGTCACAATATACACAACATACTGAAGATAGCCCCCAGGACCAGCATGAGAGTGAATGCCACTGATAGCAACATTCTTCTCAGTATATAGGTCCCCATACCTGCAATACAGGCAAAAAGACTACTTAACTTTTACACTTTACTAACATCATAACATAGCTCAAATGATCATAATCAAAACGCAGAAATGAGAACTACCTTGCCTTCAACCTCTCAATAACTCTAGAAGTGACAAGTTGAGAGGCCATACAAGCATCAAGATTAACAAACACAGCACGGTTCCCTTTAGGCTCGGCTGCAATAAAAGCACGCGCTCGCAACCTGAAGTGAACCCCGGAAGCAATCTGGTCTGTGTTAGCATAACCCATCATGTTAACATCAGCAGCTGGTCCAGTGATGTCATAGCTTCCAAGCCCAATTAAGTAGTTGGGGTCAGATAACACTACTCTACTATTTAGCAGCGTCAGCAGCAAGAACACCAAAGAAATCAAGAACCAAAATGGTCTTCGACGATAGAAATCAAACGCAGAGAACAACTCCATCTTGACACTAACAAGAGGAATGGAGGAGTCAATGATCAATTCATTATCGCCATTATCCCTGCAAGAATGACACGTGATCAATTATAGAGTAAAATAAATGATAATAAAAAAGACATCAAGATTTGGAGAGGACAAGAAATGTACCAGGATTTGAGAAGCGAAGTTCATGGAAGGAGAAGAGGGGCACGTCGATGTTTTGAAGAGAGAGCGAGCCTACCTACAATTCTTATTAACGGGGTCAAAACAAAGAACGTGTGTTTCGGTTTGGTTACGTTGAAGGGAAGACACAAGCCGGACAGTGATGGCTTGTCGTCACTTCCTATTACTGTTTGCTTGTTTATGTTGACGAGTTTTCCAAGGTTGTTGATGGGTTCATGAAAATCCCGTGCTGCTTTCTGTTTTGAAATTTCGAAAATATGGATATAGGTGACAGAAAAAAAAAGACTAATTAAACCCATAAAAACTGAACTGAAAAAAAAAACTAATTAGATTTGTTAAAAAAATTTCCTGTTTGGTTTGATTTTCGGTTTTAATTAAAAAAATGGTAAATAAAAATCAAATCAAATCGATTCAAAATAAAAAATGCTGTATTTTTTTTTAGTTTAGCTCCAATTTTTTGATATGTTTCCATTTTGATTAAATAAAAGAAGAAAAAAATTGGTTAAAGTAAAAAAAATCATATTATTATACTAAAAATAAGTATATCTTTTTATATTATTCTTAAATAAGAAAATATTGTGTGATAGTGTTATAACAATTATTTTTTAATATGTTTTTTATTTAAAATAATATATATTTATATATTTAAAAAAAAACTTATTTTTGATACTGCCAAGAAGTTGCAATGATTTAAATAAATAATTTAAGACAAACAAAAAACTTTATTTTTTTTAACAAAAACATAGTCCCGCTGCGAAAACAAACACACAGCAAAACATGAGAACTGTAAGAACAAAGACAGAAAAACGAAATCAAGATCATCACACTGAGACGTGTTAGAAAGCTTGAAATGGGGTCAGTGTCACTCCAGAAATGTACCAGCAAGGGGAAATAACACAGAAATTCAGGTAGGCCAGTTTGCAACACTCGGGAATTATTGGATGGAGATGGCGCCGAGGTTACGTTTCATATTACACTGAAAAACATGTTGGCTGCATGTGGATTATATTAGATGAATTAAACATATTTTTTGAAGAAAGAAATCGTCTGCTGATATAAATGCTAGCTGCAAGGAGACATGGTAGATCCTTTCCAACACAGCGTGGAAGGCAAGCAAGCAGCTAAGAGACATGGCAGTTCCTTTCCAACATGGCGTGGGGCAGGAAAGCTAGCAGGCAGCTAACTCCTCCGATCGATCTCTATTGTGTTTTGTTGCTTTTGAATTGGTTTTTAAGACCTGAAGTTAGATTATTGCTGCGTCTAGGCTCTGTCTTTCCCGTAACATAGTGATCTCCGATAATTCTCCATGAGAATCGATCGAAGAGAGACTTGTGAACTCACCCCTGTCGTACAAAAACCTTACCCTGGAACACCAGATTACTGTCAAAAAATCAAGGGATCAACGTGATTGTCTGCCATGAAAGCTCAAGGCTGGTCCAAAAGCTGTTAAGAAATCAATATATTAATATTGTTCGAGGCGTTGATCATATTAAATTAACCTCTTACAGCAGAATATTCAATGCAAGCATCCTTACAAGCAAGATATATCGTGGTTGGTTCAAGACGAAATTACAGAGGATAAATTTAACACTACAATGCCTTGAAATTAACGGCCATCTGGATCATTGGCAATGGTCAGATTTGACATTTGTTGGCTGTTAGGGATGAAGACATCGGTCAGAGCAGATTCCGACACAAAAGAAGCTACCATAATTAAGACGGAAAGCCCGCGGAAATAGAAAGGAAATAGGGAAACGAAAAGGGATAAACTAGACGAATTGGATATAGTTATCACAGAAACATATAGATAGATACTTATCAGTCTTGACACATTCAAGAAAAACACAGAGATTCATCTTCGATTGCCGTATAGATAAACAAGGGGCGGTGGTGGAATGCAGGCTAGTGAACCAATCATGAGCCATTATGGTGATGTACACTAGCAAATTGCTATGAGATTATCTTGAAACAGTTAATCAGAACTCTGTAGAGGTTACATGGATTATGAATTGGGAATGGTAATATCATCCATAATCGTGAATTAATGTTTAATAGTACCTTCCTTTTTGCCAATATTTTTCACATGATATTTACAATCCTCCAGAACGGAACAGGAATTTAAAGACAGAAATCCTTACTGTAATTGTCATACATCGCACCAAAACCTGAAAGCAGAAAACAGCCTTGGAGAAAGATCATGATGGACAACCTTCTTTCTGGACTAGGAACAGAGACATTATTTACTCGAGACATGAAAAGGCAGGTTCATTTCCCTGGATTTTCCACTAGCCCTTGATATTGTTGACAACAATAACTAGATAGAGCTTTGATTTGGAAGGGAGAATATATCTTGTGTTCTGGCCGTAGCACTACAAAGATGTTTCGGGACAATAACTAGACAGTATAAATGAACTAGAAATTATTTCTCGGTTTTGAAATTCCTTTCGTATCAACAACCTAACTGTGCTCAGTAAATGAACTAGAAATTTATTACAGATTAGAAATGACAATTTGGAGAAGATAACATTGTCTTGCAATTTAATTTGAATTTTAAACAATTTCCCGGTGATAGATTCAGGTTATCTGATCTGAAAGTTTATATATGTTTTCATATATCACCTCATATGTTTTGCATACACTGAAGTGCATGCCAAAGGCATCGATGTTGTGGATTTCCACAGCTATATTTATTAAAGATCTATAGTATTCACGTTTCCAGTTTTTATGGTTAAGGCATTTGTTATTGACTGACCTCCAATTCAGAGATAAAAGAAGCTGCCATGCACGAGAAGATCCAGACACGAAATTGAAAGTAAAAACAACTCCCATTTTGAATCTTGAGGCCCAATGGGACAGCTGATTCTTACTAGGGAGCCTGATGATTACAGTTCATGATACCATTCATTTAACTGATGATTCGTTATGAAAAAAGCTTACAAAATAGTCCAGACCAACTTAAAATACTGTTTGTGACTTCAGCATAGATTGCAGAAGGAGATAGCAGTAACGCTGGATAGATACTTAGATCTTATAAAAGACTGAGTTTCCTCGCGAAGGGATAATTTCTAGTGTATGCTTTGCTACCAAGAGAGAGTTTTATTCGGTGTGGTTCAAGATACTCTCAGCCCACCAAGCAAGCATCAACATCGGAGATTAAGGCATCTTTTGGTATCTTGCGCATGAAGGTATCAGTAAGAGCAGATTCAGATACGAAAGAAGCGGCTAAGAGGAGAGAAGCCTGCAGCAGGAAAAGAAAATTCCCATCAAAACATCACACCAATATTGCGGTTTGAAGAGACTGTTATGGTGGGGATTTTAACAGGCGTGTAGAAGAGTAAGAGTTGATAACATGGAATGATTAATTTCTATCTAGAAAACTAGATGGCACCGTTTGATTATTATTTTTCTTAGTTAACTCCCAAATGCCATTAGCGAAAAAAGGATCTTAGAAGAACAGGTAAAATAGGTTTTATGCTACTTCTATCCTATAAATCTGTTTGGTTGAATTAATAAACATAGAAATCTGAAGACAAAATTAACCAAAACATATGCATGTAGTTTACAGGCATGATTTTTCTTAAGAGCTTTATAATTGAATACTATGGCTAGTAAGAGAGTGCAGAAAATAGTTAGTTCGACTTACCTCTTCTTTGCCAACTTGAACCTCGCAGACATAGATGTCATTAAGAGATATCTTAAATTTCTCCAGTAAAGACAGATCTGATATAGGCGATATTGGTTTAACAACAAGATCGTCAGTTACTGTGAACATTGCAGGATCTTGCAAAAATCCACCACTTGTGACATCTTCGTAGGGTGATCTAGGATCCCTTATAGTTGAAATTGGGAAAGAATTCTTACAGGAATCATATTTAGTTTTTATTGCATGTTCGTAACAAAAATTCTTATAATAGTAGTACTGCTGGTTATCAGCAGCTGCTTCCTTGACACCTAATGGCTGGTTCTTACAGCCAGAACCAGGTGCAATCTTAGGATTTAGAAGAATCTCTTTAATGTCATTTGACTTCAGGTATTTCTTAGCATCGAGATCAGTGACACTGTTATATAGGTGGCTGATGCATCCTCTTGATGGTCCACCATGCATTCCATTCATCAAATACACAAGTGGAATGGTGAGAAAACTAAAAAGTAAATCAACAAAATCTTTAGACGCTTCTGCGTAGCATACCACTTTCTTGGATTTGCAGACCACAAGCCTAACAGACGTCTCACCATTTCTTTCTGATGGATTCTCTAGTATTCCATGCGTAAGAGAGATTCTTTGAAGGGAATCTTCATTTCTGAACTCGGGAAATTCCTCGCGAGCTAACAAGACATCGGTCAGAGGTGTCTTTGATACCAATGAGCACTGCAGCAATTTCAAAACCTAAAACAAAGACATTAAAATGGGTACCTGTACATGGAACAAGGCTAGGCAATACTGCAACAGCTCAATTATAAGATCATACCTCTGTTACTCCAATGTCAAAAGTCCTCTCCTCGATGGTATCTGTATCCATGACTCCAAGCTTTGTAAGAATAGAAATGCTTGATGAAAGTGATGCTGGCATCACTTGAAAATTGTCGCTTACAACAAATCGGGCCAGAGCTTTAACAAACACTCCTCGTTTTTTTGCGTCAGATCCACTACTTGAAGGAGCCTGGCATGATAGCTTCACAATACGGCTCATGGGACGTCCACAACCACAGTAAGGATTTTTGTGATGACTCCACAACTTGTAGCCAGTAGTAGCACAATCGGAACTCTCGCAACGAAAGAAACGTAAGGCATCGAAGTCATCAATTTTCAGTTTTAGGCTCTTACAATAAGCTGCAGCGGCATTGTGAGGAAGCAGCAACATGTCCTTGCATGCTTCAGTCCGGAAATACATGACATCTGTATTTTCAACACTTTTATATAAGTTGTTCATGCAACCAATCCCATTTTGCGGTGAAAGACTACTGAGGAGATGGATGATTGTTCCCGTGGGCATCGTCAAAAAACTGAAAAGAATGTCAACAAAGAACTCGTCAGATTCAACAAATGCAACTCTGTTGCTCTTCGTGTCGACAAATGCCTTCAAGCTAATGGTTTCCATGGATTGAGAGATGAATTGGTGGTCAAGCGAGCCAACGAAACAACTCAATCTGGAGTACTCAAGAGGTACAGATTTTAGGCAACAGCTCTAATACCAATTGTTGGGTATGGATTTTGAGCAAAATGATGAGTGTTCGTGTAATTCGTTATTAATATTTTAACATACCACAGACTCTTCATTGCTTAGTAAGGCATCATGCTTTAATGATTAATGCTTTACTTTTTATGATGAGTGTTTCCGACCAAATTCAAAGTGTTTTTTTAAAGTTTAAACACAGTTAAAAATACAGTTTCAAACAAGCACAGATAAACAACTTTTGACTTGCTTTTCTTTCCACATTGACACCGACTTGTTCACAACTGGCCAATATTTCCTTAACGGCAAAGGAATGCTGGGAAATTCTTAATTGATCTTCAATAGTGACACCCTATAACTGTTAGCAAGAAAATCAGTCTTTAAGCGAAGATCAAAAGATCTTATTAGCACGCCTGCAATGGCTGACGCCAAACAGATTACCTAGTTTATACAAAGGCAGAGAAGGGGGGATGGATACTCTGAGAAATTGTATATGGGAATTATATTCCATTGATGTGTTCAACAGAGATACAGATCCCATAAATTAGCTATTTACCAAACCTGGTACGTAAACTATTGCAATCATATCTTTGAGAATAAATAACTATCAATTACAAGAATTAATTACACAGTTACACAGTAGTGCTGATTATTTTAATAGGCACGAGGCATTGCATAATGTGGCCTCAATTCATTGAATCTGATAGGTTGATTTTTATTTTCTGGTGAAATTTTTATAATAGATATTTTCAATTCAACCTATCTTTTTGGGCGAAGCATACAATAAAAAGACTGAAAGTTCAGCGGAAAGACTTAATTGTCATTTATATATGTGGTGAGGTTATGTTCAGCAAACAGATGTAAGTTGCAAACTCTTACTAGTTAGTATTGTTTATTTGAATTTTCTTTATCACTGAATGAGGAATTCTATGTAGATTTTTACCCTCTCAATGATAAACTTGGCTAACTGATACAGCTGCTACAATTGTAATAGTTTGTAAAGGATCATAAGCCATGCTTGTTTCTCTAGGTTTGAAGTGCTCTGAGCTGGGCATCAACTACAACCTGGATGTTCTAGGCTTAAAATATGTTCCTGGAAAAAACTGTATCTTCAGTCAAACTATTTGATGGCTATGTTGATACATCATCAGTGTTTCTAAATGAATGCCACGGAACACCCTAGCTAGGTTCTCCACCAGTATATATTTTTCTAAGAAATAAAAAGCAGATAAGGAACTCAACAGACCCCCCTTCAAAATATGAGTGTTATTTAGAAAGTTGCATTCTCCCATGTAGGCTGCTTTAACATAAGCTCGTCAAACATCCTGACTACTGCTTGGTCTAGCTGATAAGGTTGAATCAAGTTTTGGTTGCATGTGAAATATGTTAATTTATATAATATTCAAGATCACTGCATAGATTAACTCGGGATTAAAGACTCTTTACTGGCTTATTGTGACTGATTTCTTCGATATCAATTTTGGTTGATTTCTGCAATTTTTTTGACTCTTTTACAGACCTCTTATGCTTCATGAACTTTCCCGTACTCTTTTATAACAAAAGCTGGTGTTTAACTCAAAGCAATGATGCAGCCTTTTTGCTACGAGGCAACTTCTGGACTTCAAACGTACTGCTTCATCTGTTTTACCAGGTTGGTGTTCTTATTCCTGAGGTTTCTGGGAATTTTCCGCTCAAATAATGACTTTCTTCATCTCAACATCGGGGTTGTATGGGCAGCCTTTCTTCCTGATCATGCTTGGGTATTAGTCATCATGTGGATATTTTTTATGGGTTCAAAAGTTCTTTTCAAACTATAACGACGCAATGCTCACATCAATGGACCAAATCATATTGAATGGCTATGCTACACTGTTGTTTTGTTGACAGAATATGAGTAAGACAGACTCTCAACAAATATGCTGTGAAAACTTCTTAACTTTATTGATGTGAGCTGCTGTTTTTGTCGTTATTGTCAAATGTAAATTTTCATTTCTGTAATGATTTCTATTTCCGAAATCTATCCCAAATACATCAATAGATCATTTGATCCCACAAGACAATTATATTGATGATGAATTCTTGCAAATATAGAACAATGGAAAATTTAGAACTTACCTTCCATTTTATTCTTGATTTGTTGCATCCGATTCTCTCCTTTCTTCTTGTTTTCTGCGGATTTTCTTTTGTTGATTTTCTCCTCTATACCTTAATCTTTGCTTGATCTCAATTGATGGAGTAAGATCACTTTTATGGTTTTTCTTTCTATTCTCTTTTCTTTCTTCTTTCTCGGCAAAATGAAGAGTCAGCATCACTCCCCCTCCTTCCTTTCTTTCTTATCCCCATTGAATGAGTGGGAAATAAAAAATCCATCATGGAAGAGCCACCTTCTCTTTTCTTTATATTGCAACCACCACTTCTTCCATTTGTTTTAATGCCCACCAAAATGGGTGGAAGAAACCGAATGGGTGGAAGAAAAATAGAAAAGGAATGGAGTTGTGTCTTTTAATTAAATGACATTAAAAGACATTGCTTTAATTCCATAACTTTATCTTATACACTTACATATATTTAAAACCATCAATATATGTATGTATACAACCTTATGAGAATATATGTTCTTTTATGGTTAGAGGAGAGGGTTTCAACGTACTCATTCTAATACTCGTTTATTGAGACCGATCCATCACGGTTTCACTTTAACATATTAGAATCTGTAGACTTTACAAAGAACTTGAACTTTAATGATCGGACCGTTAATACATCGGCCACTTTACAGGAAATATTCTTACATCAAATTCTTAATTGATCAACACCTTGAGTATTGGCTTGAGTTTTATGTATTATGTTGCTTTTGGTATGAGGTTAAAAACCAAAGATGAAACATTGGAGTGAATTTTCATGTCTTATGTATGGTGTTTTGGTCAAGTGTTAAGGAATGAACATGATTTAGATTTTAAGGGGCAGCCTTATATGAGCAGGTCAATACCCCCCCCTGTTGTCTACCATAGCGAACAAGCATGAATGTTAATAGGAAGATTGTCATTGGAACCTCACCAATTGAATTAGAAAAGAAGTTTAGCATAAATGGTTGTCAATAATGCAGAATATGATGAAGGTAGAAGATATACTGTGTTGGTGACTTGTTTTTGAGTATTGGTGGTGATTAATAAATTAGTGTGCTTAAGATCAAGGCAGCAGTTGGTATCATATGGTCATTAAGATTAAGCATGGTTCAATGATGGAGAAGCATATGTGGAGATGCAATGGCTGGTGTCACGGACAAAAGAGAAAAAGTTTGAAAAATACCTTTCATCAAAATGAACCCTCTCATAGAGAGATGAATCTCATTTTAGGAGCAACACAAGAAAAATAAAATACAAGGAGCAGCGTGGACGAAATGTGGATATTTACTTTTCACTAGGGGTGTCAATAACGATCAGTGCCATTAAAAATCCGAGACAAAGCGTAGTTTTCGTCTCGGTTTTAATTTCAGTTCATTTCAAAAATACCGGCCAAATTACAGTATGAACATCTCAGTATGATTCCGGCCTTAAAATCCTCTTTATTTTGATTAACTTATGATTGTGTTTGTAATTTTGAGATTATGTTTGTTTGAATTTGTGTTTATATTGTATAATTTAAAGTTAATTTATCTTGAATTTTAATTATGCTTGTTAATTTTTTCATATATACATATATAATTAATTAATCATATTTGAACAATATAACCTCAAAACGGCACGCCAAAATGCTTGAAATCAAAACATTTTATACCAATAGAAAACCAGAACGACAACTAGAACAAGTATTAACAACCTTGCTTTTCACCGTCCAATTAGAATCCTCTACTGGCAACTTTAACAGTAAAATCGTGCAAAAGTTGACAATTTGTTGCATTGACATGCCCATATTAATTTTGAGATGTTCAAGCTATTTGATGCCATGAACCTTGCTTGAAATTTTATCTGGCGTTATTGGCATATTAAATAAATCACTGACAATTTGCTGTATTAAGCTTTACTGTTTCGACATGTTCCATTAATTGAGATATAAGATGATAATGGAGGTATTTGTTTCATGTCTCCTGTGTGTTGCTGATGTGAACTCATCAAACAATGATTCCAATGTGCACACACACTTTTATACAGGGCTGGGATTCCATGATATGTTGAAAGCTTTTTCTTTTACGTTCATCTTGCCAATTGACTTGTGGAGAGAGAGTTCCTGGCTTTTCTCATCTTGTTTCTTATTTCTTAGCGGATCACTTGTTTATTTCACACTATCACAACTATTTGCGATGGTATTCTCTTTCTCTACATATCAAAATCAATGTAAGATATCTCGAAACTTACCTGGGCAGAGAACAATGCTGAGAAATTTTCAGAGGCAACCACTTTCAGGGACAGTCAAGGCTGTTTCTTTTGGCGCTTTAAGATGTTTAAATCTCTGCATAGAGTGGGTGGGCATGTGCATAAACAAAGAACTGTCCTTTACATTATTGTGGCATTTATGGATGGTTATCTTGGAGAAAGTTGGATAGGATAGTGTGGGAGGGTGCTTGATGATTTTTCATGAAAGTTTCCTACAAAGTTTCTGGGATAAGAAAAGGGAACTTTGGATAGAACACCATGTACCCTGCAGGCCCTTATAATACCTGAATGCAGTGAAGGTCTTTGCTGTCTCATTAGGTATTTTAAATTTAAATTCACCAGTATTGCTGAAACTACATGGCCGGGGAATTTCTTCTTGGAGCTATCAAGTTTCAATCCAGTGTTTGAATTGTCTAACACTGGGGCGGGGGGTGACCTCATCCCTGGAAAAGAAGCCGTTGTTCGTGGTGGTACCAGTGGAAAGTGGACCGAAACATTAAATTTGCAGTAGTTTTGTGTGGAAAGTGGACCGAAACATGTGATATCATGTGGAAACCTGGAATTGATTAGTACCAGTTCTGTTTGGTGAGGTCTTTAAACATTTCTCTGTTCTGATAGTAGTAGTATTTATATTATGGATCCATTCTGTTTGTCTTTTTAGCTTATTAAAGGTTACTTTCTGATAGATTTGCCTTTTGCTTTAAAATAAAAGTTAGTAGATGAAAGAGTCTCAATCAGTTTCTTTTTTAAAGTGTTTTTTTGTTTAAAAATATATTAAAATAATTTTTTTATTTTTTAAAAATTATTTTTGATATTAAATCAAAAAATATAAAAAAATATTAATTTAAAATAAATATAAAAAAATTTCAAATTTTTAAAAAAACTTTTCAAGCGGTTTCGGCAAGCTATTTACATCGAGGCTAAATCTATTTTAGATTTATTGAACCTAATAAATAGATTATCAATACAATTTAAAACATTTACTATTTTAACGAAGTAGCTCTTCCTCAACCGCTTAGTCGGTTGATTAAAAAGCTTAATATGGTAATTGTTTTCTATAAATAGCTTGTGAAATTAAAAATAGTTTAACCTAATTAGGCAATTTATTTGTGTTTATTCAAATAAATAAATAAAAGATTTAATACATGAATACTTGTGTGAGAAACTACTGTTTTTTTGTATTTCTATATCATTGTGAGTTGGGCAATGAATGAATTCAATTGGCTAAGTGTCCGTTTCGTATTTGAAGTTTTGTTTTTATTTTAAATTGGCTAAGTGTGAGAAACTACTGCAATTCCAACGCTTTTGATCGAAATTTGAAGTTTTGTTTTTATTTTAAATAAATATATTTTATGTATTTTAAAATATTTTGATGTCTATGATTTCAAAATAATTTTTAAAAAATAAAAATATCATTTTGATGTATTTCAATGACGATAAACATTTAAAAAACTACCTCAATCACACTTTTAAACAGGCCTAGACATTGAAAATATATTTTTGAGGCCAAAAATCCTTTTGATTATTTATTTAATTGGTCTTATTAAACTACAAAATACAGGGAGTAATTAACTTGTGTATTATAAGTAGCATGGGCCGTGTTCTTCTCCAATAGGTTGAACGGCTATGCTTTTTATGTACAGCTGTAACCCACGAATTTGAAATTTTGAATTTCAAAAAAATTACAACTCACCTTTCAAGTTCAACCGTTGGATTCCTGCCCGTTAGGGTATAGACCTTGAAATATCTGGCAGCTCCACCTACTATTTTCCAAATAAAATATTTTTCAAAAGAAACCAAAAACCCTAATCTTCCTTCTGCTTTCCTCTATAAAACCTTCCGTTTGGCCGTTCCACTCATCCTCTCTGTCTCTCTCTAAATTCAAAATCCTCTCTCCTTTTCTGCTGCCTTTTTTCATTATCTTCAAAACCAAAAGCGAAAATGCGTGAGATCCTTCACATTCAAGGTGGCCAGTGCGGCAACCAAATCGGAGCCAAGTTCTGGGAAGTTGTTTGTGCAGAACACGGCATCGACTCCACCGGAAGTTACCAGGGCGACTCCCCTCTCCAACTTGAAAGAATCAATGTCTATTACAATGAAGCTAGTTGCGGAAGGTTTGTCCCTCGTGCTGTCCTCATGGATTTGGAGCCTGGAACCATGGACAGTCTCAGATCTGGCCCATATGGACAGATCTTCAGACCTGACAACTTCGTTTTCGGTCAATCTGGTGCTGGAAACAACTGGGCCAAAGGTCATTACACCGAAGGCGCTGAACTCATTGATTCCGTCCTCGATGTCGTTCGGAAAGAAGCCGAAAACTGTGACTGCTTGCAAGGTGACATAATCTTATATTTAACAAATATAATAAGTTTTTATTATTATTTTTGTTTATGGGATTTTAATCGCTTTTATTTTAAATATTAATGTGTAGGGTTTCAAGTGTGTCATTCACTTGGAGGTGGAACTGGGTCTGGAATGGGAACCCTTTTGATTTCGAAGATTAGAGAAGAATACCCAGATAGAATGATGTTGACATTCTCTGTGTTTCCTTCTCCGAAGGTGTCTGATACAGTTGTGGAGCCTTACAATGCCACTTTGTCTGTTCATCAACTTGTTGAGAATGCCGATGAGTGCATGGTCCTCGACAACGAAGCCTTGTATGATATCTGTTTCAGGACTCTCAAACTCACCACTCCAAGCTGTAAGCTCTCCATACCATGCCCTTCGTTTTCTATCGTATTTTTTAAAAGATGCTATTGCGTTGTGGAATGAGATTATTCATGTCGTAGAGTGTTAATTAGTTGTCCATCACAGAACATTAATTAATTGGTCTTGGGATAAAATGCCTTCATGCTCCTTTACATAATTGCTAAACCTGCTTTTCTTTTTTTGTGATAGTTGGTGACTTGAATCATCTGATTTCTGCAACAATGTCTGGGGTTACATGCTGCTTGAGGTTCCCTGGGCAGTTGAACTCCGATCTGAGAAAACTTGCAGTGAACTTGATACCATTCCCTCGTCTACACTTTTTCATGGTGGGTTTTGCCCCACTTACATCCCGTGGTTCGCAGCAGTACAGAGCTTTGACAGTTCCTGAACTCACTCAACAAATGTGGGATTCAAAGAACATGATGTGTGCTGCTGACCCTCGACATGGGCGGTACCTGACAGCATCTGCCATGTTCCGTGGCAAGATGAGCACCAAGGAAGTGGATGAGCAGATGCTGAATGTGCAAAACAAGAACTCTTCCTACTTTGTTGAGTGGATTCCCAACAATGTGAAATCAACTGTGTGTGATATCCCGCCTACCGGTCTTGCGATGGCATCCACCTTCATTGGCAATTCGACATCAATTCAAGAGATGTTCAGGAGGGTTAGCGAGCAATTTACTGCCATGTTTAGGAGGAAGGCTTTCTTGCATTGGTACACAGGAGAGGGAATGGATGAGATGGAGTTTACTGAGGCTGAGAGTAACATGAATGATCTGGTTTCTGAGTATCAGCAATACCAGGATGCAACAGCTGACGAGGAAGGAGAATACGAGGATGAGGAAGAAGGGGAATATCAGGCAGAATATCAGTAGATTTTCATTTGAACCTCAACTTCCAGTTGCTGGTTTCCTTTTTTTGTTGTGGCTATCAATGAATTTGCAGCTAGATAACAGCTTATATATAGTTGCTATCTCCTTTCTTTGCTGTAATTGGGTACTAAATATGTTGTGAAATTGGGTACTGAACTCGGTAAAGACTGCTATTAATACTTTCTCGTTCAAATTACGAACTGCTGGGTGCTGCTTTCATGTTCATATCATTTCGCCCAATCTTTTCCTCAGTGAGACCTTGCATTTATTTTTAGTTTTTCATGGAAATTCTTAAGAAATTCAGGGAGCTTCAAAAGAAGGAATCCAGCTGTTTGAAATTTGCATCTTAGATTGTGATTTATTGTAGGGAATAGACAGGGTCTGTTTCAAAATTGGTGGTATTGGAAACTAGGACTTAGGTGTTGATATATATTTGTGTCTGATTTATTTATTTTTATTTTTATATATATATATATATATATATATAAAAAAAAACAGTACAATCCGAATCTGAAAACGAAAATTCAAAATGCTCTGAAATCAAAATATTTTGTTCCAATTGAAATAAAATCAAAATACCAATTGAAATATATTGATAACCTTGATTCAACTTCAACAAGGCACTAATCTCATTAAGTTGATAAATAGTTTCTTAACTCGTTTATTTAACAAGTAAATAACCTCATTAACCAGATAAATAGTTGTTAAACTTGCCTATTCAACAAGATACTAATCTGATTAAATAGAGAACACAATCTTTCTTTATACCATTCAATAAGATACTATTTTTATTTACCAGGAAATAATTTATTAATTTATCCATTAAAACCGAACATTAATCCCATTAGCTAGGAATTAATCCTTATAATGCCCTCTTAAATTTATAGTCTTTAAGTTATCAAAACCAAATTTTCTAATAATGCAATTAATTAATTTATAGGTTTGTTTCAAGGTTTCAAACGCCTACCTAGCGTCTTTGTGTGTGAGGTAGATCCTTGTTCTTGTCCAAGTCCCATGGCCTCTCATGCATCAATTCAATCATTACATCAATTATCATTCATTCATTATACTAGCTAGTTGCATTCTTCACATGAAATTATAAATTCTCGCTTTATTCATGTCAAGAATTAACATTCTGGCTATGCAATATATCAATTTCTTTTTCTTTTTTCCTTTCATTTTTTTCTTACTTTTTTTTAATTGAGACAACTTTATATAAATTTGTTTTATTATTTAATCTAATTGATCTAGTTTTTATCTTTACATGAATCTAACCAGTTTCTCGCCCACAACATATATGTTGTTGTTGTTGTTGTTATCATCATCATAATCATCTAGCCTTCATGCGACTTAATCTAATTCATTTAAACACACACGCATACATATTTAAAATAAAAATCTAGGAATTTTTATAATCCTCCTCGTGTAAATATATCGTTGGCTTGATATGGATATGAAGGAAATAAGAATTCTTTTATCCTTTCTTCTTCTTAGTTTTATCCAATAACTTACATTTAACAAACATTTTAATCAAATATCATCAAAATTCACAATCTATTATTTTCTTTCTATTGGTTGAAACTCAACACAATTAGAAAGGGGGGGTTTATGATTTGCATTATTGAAATTAAATCTTTACAACTCTAATTCAAGCATACAAACATAAATCAACCATAATTGTATTTGTTCAACATGCATTTAATTCAATTTCTCCTCCCATATATCTAGCATTTTCAGTACATGAACAAAATCACAAATTTTATGAAATTAATCTATTTATAGGCACTTCTTACCTTAATGAGATGATTTTACAAGTGGTGGATGAAAAATAAATCCAAAGTCTTCTTCAACCACTTATTTCTCCTCTCTCTTTTTCATAACCCTAACCCTAACCCTAACCCTAATCTATCCTAAAAAAAATACCCAAAACACTCAATCTCTCCCATTTGATTCCTTATCTAAGTCATACACACATTATTTCTCTTGATTTTGAATGGATTCGGCTAGGATTTTTTTAAAGAAAAATAAAGTTTTCCTCCCCTTTTTTTTATTGGAATGTCATCAGAAAAGATAAGAAAATCAGGCATTTATTTTGTTTATTTTTCTTATTGTACACATTGACCCATGCTTTTTTAATTGTTTCCATGTCTCACTGAGTTTTTCTTTGTTCAATTTCTCCCCTCTCATTTATTACTTTAAACTTCTTTTATTTATTCCATCCCACCTTTTATTTTCAGTATGCATGAAAAACTAATTTTTCTATTGACAATTGAAATGGAGGACTAGGAAGAGTGAGTGCTTAATCTAGACGGGTCGATTTGCAAATCTATGAAAACTTGGAGGTCATCCAAGAAAAACAAAATCCAACCCCACGCACGCTACATTGTCGTTTAAGGGAAATAAATAAAACAAGAGGTGAGGAAACGAGAAAACCTTAGAAGAAAAAATGGTTGGCGGTCTCGTCGCAAAGAGAGCAGCAGTGTCAGCCACAAATCAAACACTAAGCTTATTCAGATTATCACTCTGCAACTTGCTAAAATCCTTCAGTACTTCTACTTCTTCTTCTTCTTCAGCTGCTGAAAACCCTAAAAATGAGACTTCAAAACCGAAGCGAAGAAAGAAGAAGAACCTTCTCGAGGTGGCTCAGTTTTTGCCTAATTGGGGAATCGGATACCACATGGCTAAATCTCATTGGGCCAATGTATCTTACGAGATCACCAAAATCAATCTCTACAAGGCAATGGATCCCCCACGCTCATATTTCATATTTTGAGTTGACAGATCAATTTTAAAGTATTTAGCAGGGTTTAGGGTTTTTGGCTGGTCTGACTTTATGTCAGTGCTGACAAGTTTTGATTTTTTTTTTCTATTTTAAAAATGGGTTTGGGGCATAATTAGATTATGCTAAATTTGGAGTATTTTCTTCCTCTTGTTTGAGGCTCTTCTTGGTTTAATGTGTTTCTGATCATTGCAGGATGGTAGGCATGGAAAAGCATGGGGAATAGCTCACAAAGATGGTCAGTCTTCGTTATGCAATTTTCTGATTTTTTTTAAATGTTCATTATGGAATATCAGTTTGGGTGTCCAACTGTGATATTCCTATGCTTTGTTTTGATAAAAAAAAAAAAAAAGAGTTCCAAATGTTGTGTTTCGTTTGTCTGTTTGATGGAGGTGTGTTAAGTTATGTTCTATTTTTCATTGCTAGCTTTCTTGCTAAGGTAACAGCTGCATCCAAAGTTTAATTTGTCATATAAATAAGTGAAAATAATATTCCTATCAAATGCAAGCTTAGTGTCCTTGCAGGTCAGTGATAGATTAACGGAGAGGGGTGTGAGTGTGGGGGGATGTATCGCAGCAATAAAAACTGCATAACAATCAATATAGGCAGGAACAGGGAATGCTTTTTTGTTGATTCTGATTCAATTGTTTGTTCCAATTCCATTAAAAGTAGCACTTTAACTTATTGCATTGTTTCAATACTTTGCAATAAAATCTTGAATAAGGATCTGGTTCCCATGGGTTTGCTCGTGCAGCACAGCACTCTCTCATTTTTACTGACATGTGTCAATCACCTATGATTGGCTGTGGAAACCATAATCAACGAACACATGTTACTTCCCTTAATTTAAATGGAGAAGAAAGCCCTTTTTGGATCGTTTATCACATGATCAAAAGTTAATTTATTCGCCATAATTTTTCAAATTTCCAAGTTCATTAAGCTGGATAAACAGTTATTGTTCCGAGCAGGTTTAACTCTTTTTAGGTTCTAGAAATTTGGGTGGTTGGATGAAATATCTTTCTTCTATCTCCCCCTCTCAAACAGTACACGGAATTTTACTCTTGGAGCTACTAGGAAATCATCTAGCCTGCTTTTGTTTTGTAAGAAGCAAATAGAAATTTTGGTTATGCTAGTTTATAATAGGAATTAAAAATCTTATCCAAACTTTTTGTGGAGCTTGCCTATGTTGAAGATCGTTTCTTGGGTAATTTTTAAACTTTTTTATAACTATAATTTCCAGTAAGGTTTGCTGTGATATTCCCTTTTCCTCAAACACATGCCAACTCCTTTTTCTGATACTATATGCATGTTGAATGGCTGTAGATGACAGAGTTTGCTCAAGTCTTTTTCCCACCCTTCCCTTCTTGCTGGTTATCTATGCTTCTAGTGTTGAACGCTTTTAGTTGATACTAGTAACAACTGCCGGTTACTTGTATTTTATACTATAAATGTTTCTCTCTACGTGGAGACATAGTTGATCTTTTCATTATTTAATACAGGATTACCAATTGCTGATGCTCCTAAGAAGATAAGTGGAGTTCACAAGCGTTGTTGGAAGTACATTCCAAGCTTGGCAATATCAATTGAAGGCAAGGAAAGCTCACCAAAACCAACAGAAACTGCTGCAAAGACTGACGTTCAGGCAGCTTAATCCTTCTCTCTCTCTCTCAGTGAGAAGTGTTGGACTGGCAATACCTTCTCTGTCGTCTCTTTTGGGTTGATTCCTCGAGTTGTAAGAGTTGCATTTAGCTGAGTGGTGTTTGTGTCTCCGGATGTCGATTCAACTCATTTGATGTTTCTTTTTTCCGATAACATCCTTTTTTAGACAATTTACGAAGAACGGTTGTTAGATTAAGACAAAGTCAAGGAAATGGAAGTAGAAGACAGCAGAAGCAAAGATTGAGCACTGGAATTTTGTTCTACAAGATTTTCCTGAAGTGGGATCTTTTTTTTATATATTTTTTTTTCACCACAATAATTGATGGAATGTCTCTAGGTTGTATCAGATTTGAGGTGTGGACTGATAATATACCCAGTTGAACGGTGGAAACCTGATCTGCCTTGACAAAACTCCATAAGCCGATGATGTTGAAGTTTGTTTTTTTGCTTTAAAAAATGCCGAGACGTTTCCTTAAACATTTTTAAAAATGGACATGTTCTTTTATTAAAGCTGGTCTAGGAGGTTAATCAAATTAAATCGTGAGATAACTGGTAACCAATATTTCTTCTCTTCAATTTTCCTCTCTCATCCCCTCAATTTCTCCATTTCACCTGACGTCTAGGGTTTCTTTTTCCCTCGAATTGAATTTCAGTCCTTTCAATTTTAATGGATAAGCCAGCTCATTTCCCGATTCGAGCACTCATCTCTTCCTCTTCATTCATGCAAGGCCACATCGAGAAGAGAATTGTCGTCGATGGATACTTCTACACAATAGAAACATGCCAACCTTCCCTGATTTGTTCAATAAGATTAAGAACAATATTTTCAGTGGATTTTACATAACAGAGCAGCCTGCTTCTGCTAAAAGATCAATAAACATGCTTCCAAGTTGCAATTGGGAATGTTTAGCGACGAACTGGACCAGCTTTTTCTCAACATTGATTCCACTCCGAGTTTTCTGGCAACCTCTGTTAGCAGTAGTTTACAAACTACAAACAAATCAGTCAAGTTCGGCAGCCAGCTCGATGCCTTGTTCCATCTTTTAGTCACCTCGTATCGGATTCTCCACCATGTTCACGACAGGCTTCGAAGTTCGAAGTATCGCTGTTTTTTTTTCCAGAAGGGACATGAACTTGTTCATTGCTCCGAGTAACACAGAACATGATTTCAAAGAAAATCAAGGATGCTTTTGGTCCAGGTGGTCGGTCGATCTTTCTCCTCCCTTGCAGGGGATGCTGGAGCAAAGACTGAAGTTGAAAACAACTCTACATGCGCATGCAACCAAAAGGAAACTACTTTTTATGTGCAATGATTAAAGAAGTCCAGGGCAGAAGTGACAATATTATTTTAAAAAATAATTAGCATTTCAGATTTAATGTTTTCCTATTAATCTTTTTTAATAGAGACAACAGCAATAATTAATGTATTATTATTATTATTATGCTGCCAAGTTATGCCTGCCTAATCCGGAATTAAGGTTAAACAAGGATATATTTTCTTGCCCACTCAGTTTTTTTTAAAATATTTTTGAAAAAAAAAATTATTTTATTTTAATATATTGATATTAAAATTAATTTAAAAAATATATTTTATTATATTCCGACCAAAAAACATTTAAAATATATCATTGTTTTATTAGAAGCATAAAATATTTTTTTTATATTATTTTGAAATGGTAATGTTAACAATTAACTTTAAAAAAGAAAAAAATAATATTAATACAGCAAATATACCTGTATTTTCTCCCTATATAAACACAGCCTCACACACCTGATTTCTCATACCGACTTCCATTTGCTGTTTACATCATCGATCAATGCCTTGCTCCAAGCTCACTGATCTGAAAAAAATATGCCCTCGATCTCATTCCGGGCTCGGTAAATCCTTCTAGTAATCTACATATCCATTTCTTCATACCCTGAACGGATCGATTGAGACTGATGAATGAATTAATTCATGTGGCCTCGATCGAAACACTGCTGGTATCTCCTCAGATTCTCTTCTTCAACCTCACTTTTTTACTAAACTCTGCTCAGAGTCATGCTATCAAGCTCGCCCGCCTCGACATTGTTGATCTCTAATCGAATTTGGACTTCGGAGAAGGCACATATACTCATTCTTTACCAGAATAGAAGGGATGGCGATGCAGCCCCTGCACGCGCCAATGGCTGCTGGATTCATTTCTCCAGATTAGAAGTTATTGCTGGCGGTGTCGCATGGATTTTGATTCCGCCACTGGAGTAATTTACTTTAGTTTTATCAATTAGGGATCTTTAGTTAAAGAAGAAGAAGATGAAAACAAAGCCTGGTTCCATACATGTTCTGTCCTACAATCACTGTGTTAATGATTAGCAGTACTTTCTAAGCATGCCTGGAGGTATCTTTGTGTTCTGGAGTGATCCCCAACATAATGATTTCAATAAAACATTTTTGCTTAGAAACCATCGACTCTATTTTCGCTTTAGAGATTAAGAAAAAGCTTGTAATATCTATCTAAATACAGCAGTTGTCAGCACTTTGTTCATGCTCCATAGCAATGCATGTTGTCTGTTTCTATTTTAGCTGATGTTGTTTCTAGATCAAATAGTTAGAGATCGCGGAAGTCTTTGCATATTAATTTAGTTCGTGATGGAATTGCAAGTAATTTGATGTGAAAATAAAAACAAATATCTAATTTATTTGAATGATTAATCATATTTTATAATTATGATTATTAAATCTATAATATTTAAAAAACAATATATATATATATATATGTCATTTAAAGTAATTTCACAAGTTGACAATAATATGAAAATGATGGTAACCAAACATACGAAACTGCGTTTCATTAAGTCTCTCGACCACAGTTTTAACCAAACCATTCAATTATAGCTATGAATCCTAGCTAAAATGTTTTTTTTATAAAATTATTTTTCTTAACCTCAACCTAAAAGCAACCGCAATACCAAATAGGCCAAATTTATCAATTTGAAATTTATTTTTATTTGATATGCTCTACCTTCACAGATTAATCCATAAATTAAATTAAAGCATATCTCATGAAATTTATTTTATTAAAAATAAATTAAAAAAACAGATAATTTAAAAGTAAGCTGACTTGGCTAATTTAATCACGACTGAATAAAAATATGCTGTTAAAACTTTGATTTTTTTTATTAAAAAAGATTAAAACCATTTGTTAAAAAAAAAACAGGTTTTAATTGGTCCGAGTAAAACCGTAGAACAGACAGCAGATGGCTGTTTAATAAGTCCAACCTGAAATTCATGCCTTGTTTAATAACTTTGGTTCTTTCTCCGTTTGTTGGCCAGTAGCTAGGAGTAGGAACATTCCTAGTTTTTATCAACCAGCAATGACAAGTGACGAGCTAAAAAATGGAAATACAAAGAGCCACTACGGCCAATGAACAGCTGAGTTCTTTTTTAATTTCTTGAGAGAGAGAGAGAAAAGAGGACACCATTATAGATTGTGAGCCTCCTCCTGTAGAGCATT
>CM063603.1:16940881-17333383 GCA_032356905.1 Salix exigua | reverse complement strand
CTTCCTTTTCTCCTGAAAAAGTGAAGGATACTCGATGATTTGTTTGCTTTTCAGTTGTAAATATGATTTTTTTTTTTCTGTTAAACAAATATATTAAAATTATTATTTTTATGCTTGATATCAATAACTCAAAAGTATAAAAAACACTGAAAAACTATACTATTTTAATGTTTTTTGAAGTAAAATATGAACCATAAAAATAAAAAAAATAAAATAAACAGTAACGACGGCACTTACAAAGATAAATACTCTCCCAGAGGTCAAATGAGAATCCCCCCGCCGAAAGAGAATCTTTATGAATACTATAAAACTATCAAGTACTGAGAAGACCCTGTGAAAAGCTAGATATTTGGTCTCCTTAGGTGGGGTTCATAGCCAAAGCTTCTGATTAATTACATTGAATACGATGTTTTTTTAAGAGCCGTACAGTTAGGATCGCAAAACTGTGATGGTTTCATGAGATGACAACGTTCTTCGGCAAGCGCAATAGCCCCTCCAGCAAGCATCTACCATCGAATCTAGCGTGAGTTATATATATATATATCCTGGATTAGCTAGCTTAATAAGCGAGTTTATATGTACGGATTAATCTATTAATTAAGGACGGAGGGAATCTGGCCTGAATCTTACTTGGTACTACGGTATCAATAATCTAGACACCGAAGATAGAAGGGTCTTCTTCTATTGAAGAGAATCTTCTAGAAAGATCCATCTAGAATGGAGAGAGATTGCTTGAGGAAAAATCAAGGGAAATGACACGTATGATGTTTCAGTATAGGTGGAAAGGGGAGTCAGCCTCGACTACAGTCTGAAAGGTCATTCCCAGTCAAAGAGACCATTTTTTTTGTGTGTGTGTGTGCAGTGAACTGGTAGTGAAACAAGCTGAAAGGGTTTGCAAGAAAAATAGGAAACTAGCTAGAGACCATAGGAGTTCAATGTGAAGTTCTCTGTGACTCAGCCAATATGATTTAAGCGTTCAGTTTACTTGTTTGGCATTCCAATATTTTAATGGTGGAGTGAGTTTGGACTTCCACGGCGGAAGTGAAGCTAGCACGGTTGTTCACAAGCCATATGTGATACTACCAAGCGAGAGGCGATTATAGTTTCTCGAATTCAAGTACAGCTGCACGTTCTGGAGTTCTGCTAGTAAGTTGGCTAAAATGGTGATCAACTATTGAGCTAAAAGAATGGAGAAAATGAGAGCAGAATACCGAGAACCTCAAAGATCCTCCTGCGTATTGAATCCAAACTCTTAAGGTCTATAATATGAATGTTGAAAATATTTTACATGCTTGATGAGTAACGATACGGAAAATATTGAGTTAGAATAATAACGATGATGTGATAAGATGACTGATCAGTGATGGTGGTAGAGGTTGGTTGTGGCTGTGAGGTGAGGACGGTGGTAGCTATGGAGGAGTGATCGAGAAGTGGCGAAAGGGTGGTGGAGGCAGTTTTGAAAGTGGTGGTGAAGTCATCACAGGGTGGTGGTAGCAGCAACATGAAGATGACTAAAATGATGATGATGGTGGTGGTGGTGGTAAGGTTGTAGTACGTAATAATTGAAATAACTAGATATTATAATAAGAGAATTAAATTATATGTTAATTATAGTTTATAAATATTCTGCAAGACTTCATCGGAATGTTTTGCAATAGATCAATTAAATTTAAAAATTAACCGTGTTAAGTAATTTTTATATAAAATATTAGGATAGAAAAAACCTTTTTTGTATAATATATTACAGAAAACACTGTTTTAATGGCTGCTCTTTTCACGTATACAAGCATAGCACATCATAACAGTGTAAGACTTGTAGATTTAGGAATGGAATAATATGGTGCCTCTGTACAGTGGCGAATTGGTGAGCACTAGAGGTAGCTATGGCAGAATTTTTGGATTCAAGGAAATCATATCTCTAAAAAATATATTTTATGGGTTCAAATAAATGAATAAAATTTTGATTATTCTAAACATATTCTAACTCCAACTCAAATGTTCAAATGTTCGTTCGATGATGATTCTTTAAGTACATTCTCTCCACCTTAGCTTGGAATCCAGTGTATTTGCTTATTGGTCTGTGCAAATCTCTTTTGCATGCATTTATTCTTCTCTTGGAGTAACTATCCTTAAGTTATCAACTATCAAATAAATAAAGAGATTCCCACACTCTTCTACAACAAGATCCACATAACACATTCTCCATATGCCCATCTGATGAGACACTCTTCTACAACAAGATCCACATAACACATTCCCCATATGCCCATCTGGATGAGATTACTGTATCAATTTAGTCATCTTATCTAAAAGGTTAATGTGTTAGTTGAGATTTTAAAATACAGTTTATATTATTCGTTAGCATACTCTTTCAAATAAAAGTCTTTTCGGTTTGAAATTTCTACAAGTATATATACATTGTGCTTGATTTTTATCAAATAAAATAAAAGTGGTGAGATTCAAACTCGTGACCGTTGGGTCAAACTCAACAAGACTTTAATATCATGTTAAGAAACCATCTCATCTAAAAATCTAAATCATTAAATGAAACCATTAAATATAATTAATATTATTTTCTAACACACTCCCCTAACTACATTACAAAGCAGGTACTCTTAATTACAAAGATAACCAGTCTCAGTTATACAGTCTATGTTTTTTAGTTATACAATTAATACGGGTGGTAAGATTCAAACTCTTGACCATTTTTTTCAATAAAACTCTAATATCATGTTAAGAAACATCTTACCTAAAAATTTTAATTGTTAAATAAAATCCTAAAATACAATTAATATTAGTTTCTAACACACTCCGCTAATTACAGTACAGAGCAGAGCAGGTACTCTTAATTACAAAGATAACCAACCTCACTTATAGTCCGGATATTGAATTCAAGCTAAACAGAATCCTTTCCCCTCCAAGTTCACTTCCCATTGACCAGACTTCTTGATGGCATATACAAAGTACAAACACAAATGCAATACTGAAAGGAAGCCATGGTGTTATGAGCCATGGATTAAAAAAAGATAATGATGAAAACAAACTCTCATACATGAGGGTAGTGGTGCGCTGATGGCATCTGAAAACCCATGGTTTGCTGTCTAATGTAAGAGTCATGAACAGCTCCTCTATGCGGATTCTGGCCTTGCATTTTAAGCCCATACGAGTTGATCCCATAAGGAGCAGACATGAACATATTTGCGTTTGTTGAATCAAAAGCTATGGCTCCTCCACCGTTGGGTTGGTTCCATTGAAAATGTGTTCTAGGCATGGCAGCAGAATTGGGCTGCTGGGAAATCTCCCCGGATTGATCAGGTGAAGGTCTTTTATTGTCCGGTGATGGAGTTCTCGCGTCGTTGAGATTGACAGTCGTTATATCATGAATACTGGATCTTCTCTTATCTTTCCCTCCTGATAGCTGCCTGATAAAATACTTTTGTGCATGACTAGCCACCTGAGTCGGCGTTCTGCTGACAACAAAATTGCGAGATATGTTTCTCCAGTCCCCTTTGCCATACTTCTTCAAGCCCATCAGAAACAGCCTGCGGTGGTTCAATTGTTAGGTATCCTAATCTGTGCTTGGAACAGGCCATTACAAATACCTTAACTCCAAAATAGTAGCTTAAAAAACGTTATGGGGACTGGCAACCACATGCAGTAAAGTACAAGTCTTAAAAAGATATATCCACAGAGACTGAGTTTCAAGATTCAACTACAACTATGCTCTCCTCTAGATTAGATTCTTTCACAGATTAAATTCTCAACCACCATCAGTTTAAGTGATATGGCTTACTACCGCATCAAATTCAATTCACTTCCCTTGAAAATAAAATGAAAAACAAGACTTAAAACAAGAAAAAATTTCACATTAATTTCAGTTCAAGCAGAAAATTGGCCAGTAATATGACCACATACACAAGAATGTATGGAAACTTACTTGTGCTCTTCCTCTGTCCATGGAACACCTTTCTTTCTCTCCTGATCGGCAGGTCGACCTGTTGAAGATCTCTTTCCACCAAGGCCAAAAGATTGTTTAAACCCATCATAGTCATTTTCATTAACCCAATCCAATGTGAATGGAGAGGTGCTATATCCAGGAACTGGAATCAGCCCTGCCTCTATGTAGCTAACATCAAGTTCTAATTCCTTATACTGCTTTATCACATCCCGTACTGTCTTCCCTGGAATGATAGCTGCCACCTTGTGCCATCTATCAGGAGTGTCGTCATCATAAACTGCAAGAGCATTCTCAAACGCCTTGTTCTCTGCTGGAGTCCATTTTGTGTTCTTGCTCTCTTCTATTAGCCAATTCGCTCTCGAGAGGTACGGTGCATGAGATAGAATTTCCTTTTCCCACTTCATTGTTTCAGAAACAAGTTGACATGCCAGTGAATTCAGACAATTTCACAGCTTCTTGATTAAAGAAACTGGCTAGAGAAGTTGTTAACGAAGGAGAGGAGAAACAGAGGAGGAGAACCCAGTAGAGGAAATGCAGAGGTGGAGGTTTCACCACGGAAATATCAGTGTAAAGTCAAGAAGCATTTGCAAGGAATCAGAAAAGCTTTTTATGTGTAGTCAAGCCATTCAGGAATCTGCAAAGGAACAAACTTGTTTTCAAACAAAAACAAAAACGATGAAAATCTGGCACATGCAGTCTAAAAACAAACACCAAGCTAAACCCTAAAACCACAGGTGAGATCTGAACTTAGCTCTAAGAACTTTCAAGAGAATCAAACAGATGAAGCACCGAAAAAACAATAACTCCTGGCAAAAAAAAAAGGACAAGAATTCCAAAAGAGGAAAGCTTGTAAGTGAAAACAGCTTCAATGAATTTGATAGCCCAAAAAGGGAAAGGCAAAAAACAAAAGTTGGAGATGAATAATACAACAGGTTGAGATTTGTGAAGGATTCGGGGCAGTGAAAACAAACGATAAAAGCTGGGAAAAGATCTTTCGTTTCCTCCTTTTCTTTGAGGTCTGAGCAACAGAGAAAAGAGAAGGTAGAGTGAGCCCAATGAGTAGGAGAGAACAGAAATAAGTAATATAAAGCACAAAAGCAAGGTATCACCGTAGCTAGCTAGCTTCAAGGAATGAATCTGAGTTTTAATTCTTATTTTCTTTTTTCTTTCGAGGCTAGATTCTTGAGGCAGAGAGAGGAGGGAGGAGACGGGACTGGAGCTAGTGAATTGTCATTGGCTGGTTCAGGGTCTGTGGATCCTGCAACTTATTGAAAAAGTGCCGCCCCTCTTATTATTTTTGTCAGCCTATCTGTTTTCTCTGTTTTATTATTATTATTATTTCTTTGAAGGTTTTTGGTGTATTCTGCAATTTTTTTTTTCTGGTTTTGTTTCTTGAATTTTAAAAACATTTGTTTTTATTTTTTTTCAGCATAGAAACAACAACTGGGTGGCAAACTAGGTGGCAGAGTGATATAATTTAATAAATATCATGATATTGGGGATATATTTTTTAAAAAAATATTAAAATGATTGAGCGCAATTTTTAAGAAAATTATAATAATAAGATCCACAGCCCAATAAAGTAGCACCATTTTTAAGTGTGGTTTTTAACTGTATTTTAAAAATATTTTGAAAAAACATTATTTTTTTATTTTTGATATTTTTAAATTATTTTTATTTGCTGATATTTTTAGCAGTCTAACAAGCTTTAAGTGATTGTTTGAGGGTGTAGTTGATATTAAATTTAAAATGTTTTTTATTCAAAAATTCATTAAAATAATATTTTTTAAAAAATATTTTTTTGATATCAACACATAAATATAATCTAAAAACACAAAAAATTAAAAAAAAAATTTCAAAAACATCATTTTAATATATCTATAAATAAAAAAATATTTTCAAATTTAACATCAAGTACACCCTCAAGTAATTTGTATTCTAAGATAAAACCTCAATAAATATCACCAAAAATTATTAAAGTGGACAAAAATCTCAAACTCTTTGATATCCTAGTAATACACTTGGGACAAGCGATAATCTCTAACCGTATTTGTATTTTTTATTTCCTTTTCCCCCATGTTATTATTGTTTATTGGTAGCCGCCAAACAACCGTACAGATCCATAGAAAATTCACATTGGGCAACTTGGTGATGAGGGCCCACACGTAGTTCCACATCTTCAGAGGGTGCTTGCCATGAAGGCAAAGGTAAGACTTGATGTTTTAAAGTGATATTTAGAATAAATAAAAATAATAATTTTTTTTATTTTTTTTTAAATTTATTTGTAATATTATCATATTAAAAAATAAAAGCAGTTTTTTTATTAAAAAAAATACAGTACAACAACCACATTGTTAGGCCGCCTCCCACATAGTTGACCTATGTTCTGATCTCAAGGAAGTAGGTCATTGCACGAGCACCCTTGATCTTGACATTTGGCATTAACTCATTGGTTGCTATCCAATCAGCTAGAAGCCAGAGAAAGAGTTAGGCCAATGATCTGGATCCACGTAGCTCGTTAAATATTTGATTACGAGATCCGAGTACAGGGCATCATAGGCCCTGGTCCAGCCAACCACCACCTCGAATCTCCTCTCCCCTTTCCACGATGTTTGTTAGTGGAATAGAGTAGGAGAATATTACAATTCCCCACTCGTAATCTAAGCGCGTGCTCATCTAGCATGCCAACAAAAAGTGTCGGAAAGAAGTGGAACTCCTTTTTTTTTCCAGCTAATTAATTTATTTTGTTTTTGCAGTTGCCATTCTTTTTATATATCAACACAATTAAGCTTGATAGTATTGACAAATTGCTGACGTAGGGGCCTTAAGTTGATAAAATCTTGATTTATAAGTTTGAGTTCAATAAAAAAAAATCAAGAACAGTGAAGCTATTTTTAAAAAAAAAAACTCTTTTTTTTGTCGAAACCTTTTTCTTTTCTTTTCTTTATGTTTTTTAATTTTATATTTAAATATTTTTTTTAGTTTGTCTTGTAGTCCAGATTTATCAACTATATTAGTGTTTCGATATTTAAAAAATATAATTATGAATTTTTTAATTTCCAAACTATATTTCTGACCACTTATTCGAGCTAGTTTTGAACTAATATAAATTATCGTGACTATATAAAACATCTCATTCTTTTTAATTTTAAATTCAAGCTAACTAAGGAATTGATTGGGATAGTTTTAAGGCTAATCTTCTAATTTAGATTTAATAACGGTTTCAAAAAAATTCTTATAAATTCAAATACATATGTAATATAAGAGCATGTTTGAGATGTTTTTTAAAATATTTTTTTAAAAAAAAATCAAAAATTGAATCAAATTAAGTTACTACGACATTTCTAGATGAGAAAATGTTATAATCACTTTCATGAAAATCTATAAATATAAAATGTTTCACATACATCAAAGAGAGTTACTTTAAATAGTATTAATATAAAATTGTATAAATTATTTCACATATAATGTTAAAATTATAAATACAAAATAATACATGAACATCATACAGAAATTAGTATTGGGAAAATATTATATCCATCGTCCAAAAACTGAGAGAATATTTTTACATGATTTCACAGTGTGTAGTATTTTTTTATTTTATTTTTTATTTTTCACAATAAATTATTTAAAAAACCAAAAAAAAAATACTAATTTAATATTTAATATATATATATATATATATATATACACCTTTTAAAAAAACAATTCCACTACACTCTTAAAAATATCTTGATCGAATATTGTGCGTGACTACCTGCTCCACTTGCCCCCCATTGTGATTCTGTCATCAAGTAGATTGTTTTGTAGCGTATTTAAATTTGTTTTTAAAAATAATTTGTTTTATTTTTTAAAAAAAAACATATTTTTAAGATTAACACATAAAAATAATATAAAAAATAAAAATAATATATTTGAAAATAAAAAATAAAAATATTTTTAAAATATATTATCAAATAATAATAATACATCTTTAAGCTGCACATCAACAGAAATTTTAGGTGTATTTCATACATTTCCGCGTGCATGGAGACCAGAGTTGAGTGCTTTGTCGGCTGGGTATAGACCTGAACCTAGGCCCATACGAATATAGACTGAGGGCCTTCATTAAAACATATTTAGCCCATAATTTCCCTATTTTTTTCATGAGCTATTGATATGGTCCGTACAGTCTTGAAGTCTTGTTTGTCGTTTGCTCTCTCCACTGGTAACCACCATTTTCGTCGCTACCATCTTTTGAGAGCAATATATGATAATTTAACACGGTTTTATCAAAATATTTTTGAAAAATATTAATTACCAAACATATAAAAGATGTGACTTTTCTACTCTACACTTTCTCTACAATCATTGTGGATTCGAGTAGTGCATACCTGAAATTGGCCCTCGGGCACTCGGTGAAGAGGGGCTGGCTGGCGGGGCTATTTCCGGTTTTTCCACTTGATCTTTTTTTTTAACATATTCATTTGTGAACAGTGTATTGACTATTTCGTCCCAGGTAATAGGACAAAATAAGGTTTATAGCTGAGAGGCACCAGCGTAATTCAACTTTCGAATATTTAATTATTTTCTGAAATGGCTAAAGATGATTTTAGCCCATAATAAGACAAAAATACTTCATTCGGTCAAGGGACAGGACGGTAATTGTCTCTATTTTTACAATTAAATAATTGGGTCTGAAAGGGCGTCCACTGCACGCGCCAGACGGTTTTTCGCCTCACGCCCTCTTCAAGCGGCGCGTGCGGCGTCCTTCGGTGTCCGAAAATTGTCTACCGAATGCCAGAACGATGCGTCTCCGCGTGGTCTTCCTCCCGCGGTGGCGCGTGTTACCGAAACAAGTCCGTGGACACGTAGGAGGCCGGTTAAAGCCACCGGCCACGTTTCTCTCTCTCCGGAGTGTCAAAATTGCACTTTGGTCCTTCTACTTTCAATTTCCAGGTTGGTTGTATATAACTCAATCAATTCGGTATAAAAGTTCCGATGTTTGCAATTGTGTCATCTGATTTCAATTGACAATAAATATAAGTTGCATTTCAACCCTTTGACTTTTACTTTTTTAATTTAAGCCCTTTATATGTCATTTTCAATTCAGCCCTTATACTTTGATTTTTTTTTATCCCTACTTTTGTCCATGTATATATAAGTGTATTTAACACAATAATAATAATAATAATAATAATAATAATAATAATCATGATTTAATGATTTTTCATCCTTACTCTTTTGTTATTTTTTTTCCTCCCGATAATTTGATAATTTTTTTTTGCCAATAATAGCCATGGTAATTGTTTTTTATCTTTTGTTAAAGTTTCTAGGATATTTTTAATCTTTCATTTACTTTTGTTTCTTTCATTATTAACATAATAATAATAATTATCATAAGAATAATAATAATAATAGTGATTATTATTCATATTATAATAATAGTGCTTATGTATCCTATTATTATAATAATAGTGAATATTTATTCTTTCATAATAATAATAATAATAATTTTTAATTGGTTTTTCTTGCTTGCTGTTTTGTTCATGCTTTTTATTTTTTTTCCTTCGGTATAATTTAATAATTTTTGTTGTTTTTATTCTAACGGCAATAAGAATTTTAGATATTAAGACTCCGATGTTGCTATTGTTATAATATTTTAAATGAATATTGCTTCCTTTTCCCTGTTGTTTTTTTATTTGCTCTTTCTATTAATTGATTTTAATAATTTTATTATCTGCACAATAATGATTTCAGTAAGTTTTTTTTTCTTATTCTAATATTTTGTTTTTTTTTTCTAATGTTAGTGCGCGCTCTTTTGTGATTGTTTATAACGCAATTCCTATATTTTAAAAGATGTAATCTATACTTACGTGACAAACTCAACTCAAAATTTTAAACATTTTATCTTTTAATCTATAATTTTTATTTGCTTATATCATATAAATTGATCGTTGTAGATTTAATTGTATTAAATTATATACAAAAAAATACCCGCGGCAACGCGCGGGCAATTATCTGGTATATATATTTTATGTTTATTTTAAATTAATTATTTTTTCGTATTTTTATAATTATGTATTAATATCAAAAATAATTTCTAAAATATATTATTTTAATATATTTTTAAATAATTTTTTAAAAAAAACATCCCAACCATCACAAACAATAACTAAAAGAGTACTCAAATTCATAGAGTAATCATGACACATCGATGCTACATGAAAGATGATTACATGAAGTATCGCTATCCAATTCTCCTCGGTCTTGTAAGTGTTTTTTTTTAGAAGGATGGCTAGAGGCCCGTATATGCTTCTTGTATTTTAAATTAATTTTGACTAAAAAAACTTAAATAACTTTTTTAGTTTGATCTTCAATTATTTTTTCATATATCAATATTAAAAATATATTTTTTTAATTAAAAAAACACGATATATATAGTTATCAATCAAAGCACAATGATTTTTGAAAATTAGACCTGATTTTTTTTTCAGATTCTAATTATCATAGTAATAAGAAAAATCATATCATTTATCCCAGAAAATGAGCTAAAATCAGGTGGAAACTTGAATATTAATGTAATAAGAGATGGCAAGTTATCACCCAATACTGCAATTACTTAAATTATTCTAATTAATTAAAAATAGGTAGGTGGTGTTTAAGTTTTCCTATTCAAAGTAACGATGCAATTTTTGGGATTTGGTTAAAGAAATTTGAAGGAAACTTGGATTGCGATTCTTGAGAATAATAATTGAGTTAGTAAAAAGTTTATAAATTAATCGGAAAAAAAGAGCTGAGATATCAAACTTTCTTGAAAAATAAATAAGAAGCTGGTTACGATTTCATTATTTCATTATTGATAGATTAAAAAACAAATTCAAATAAAAATCAAACTATTTTTTTAAAATTAAAAAAAAAAACTCCAAGAACCAAGCCCACCATTCAAAACCATAAAAAAAAAACTCCACAAGCCCAACTATAAAGTCATAGATTAATTTATAAAGTTTTTATAATTATAAGATTCATATTGCATCAAAATGTTATTCCTAAATATTCATAGTATTGAGACCAGAGATTAATAAGAGTTGCTGAGACTAATATATTTGATGTTTTTTTTCCATAAAATGTATGTTTAACATTGCGTTTTAAAAATAATTTTAAAAAAACTAAAATTATTTTTATTTGGTATTTGAATATCATTTTGATGTGCTTATGTCAAAATAATTTTTTTAAAAAAAATATTATTTTAAAGTATTTTTAAACTTAAAGAACTTAAAAAGAAAACTTCGACCAAACTTACAAATAAGCAAAAAAAAAAGTAATTGTTCTCATCAACTAACATATGATAGATACCTAAAAGTAACATGTAAAAGATTGTTAGATGACATGCAAACTGACCCATATGAGAATTTCATACGGAGAGATCACTTGTGTTAATGGGAATATTCACATGATAATAGTATAAGTGATTCTTAGACTTGGGATCACTAAGTCATCGTATATAATGAATATTATATTTTAATATTGCTACATGTTGTCCTAATAAGAGGTAACAAATATACATACATTGGTTATTACACGAATTACATAAAAGTTTTTTAGTAATAAAAAAAGGATTTATCATCTTAGATGAATTAAAAAATATATTTTATTTATTTTCAAATAATGTTGATTGTAAACCCTTATGCCAGGTAGAATGAGAGTTTTTTTTTTTAAAAAAAAAACACTTCTTCAAATAATAAATGAGGGTTAAGAATAAACACAGTATATAAACTTCATGATATAATATTATAGATAAAGGGGTAATAATCACACTAAAAACACTGATAACTAGAAGATTAAATTAAATTACTTATGACTTTTTCTAATATTTTATGAATTATGATAAATTATTAGACATTGTACTTTATCTTTATATATAAATTACTTAATTGATAATAAATTAATTTACATATATGGGCGTGTGTGTATATAATGTAAGTGGGCGGAAGATGCGGGAATTATTTTTTATTTTTTTCCTAGGACCAAAACGGAACATCCGGAGTAATTCTGGGGTATTTCGGCCAGCATTTAGCCGATATTTCCGGTACAGTCCAATATTTAAAACAAGATAAAAATAATAATATTTTGTTTTTGTTTTCGTACCAGGTCAATAAAGATTCTTCAATATCCTTCATAACCTTTGAATTAATTACAGCACGTTCCATAATTACATCGCCGAATATACAAACTTTCGGAAGAAAATCACAGTGAAAAGCAAACTCCATAAAAAAAGGGAAAAATTTCAGTTATGATTTTTTATTTAAAATGAATGACCGACAGCTCATTTTAACCTTGCTCGGAAGAACTCGTTCGTATTAGTTCTAAACCGCTCGATAGTCTCTCCCTTCCTCTGTTGATCTGCTCAGTCCGATCTGCAATTCTCCGCTCCTATCTTTACAGAAGAGAGACACTGCGTCGCTTTCTCTAGCACTTCGGTAGATCCGGAGGAGGTGGCAGAACAGATTCATTAGGGCCTTTGCCATTGTCGACAACAAATGCCATCTTAAGCCCCCATGTTGTATGGACTTCCAAATGGCAGTGCATGAACCAAACCCCTACATGAAAAAAATGATTAAGAAGAGAAGCTAAGAGGGTATACTAGCTGATTAAAAAACAGAAATGTTTAATTACCTGGATTATCTGCTATGAACCTTATAGCAGTCCATCCACCAGCTGGGACTCCAATGGTGTTTCTCTCCACTGGGTCAACAAGATTGAATTTTTTTGGGTCCTTCTTTGGATTGAAATTTCCTGTTCCCCTTCCGACCTCGAAGAAATTGAATCCATGCAGATGGACTGGGTGGTTTTCAGGAGCAAGCATTCCTGTATCTTGTAGCACTAGCTGGACAGTAGAGTTATAAGCAAGTCTATAGAGTTTTGTTCCACTCACTGTTTGAAAGTTTTTTGGTTGTGTGCCTGTGTAGTTGAATGGTGTCGGCGGGTTGCCGGGGAAATCATCTGTGAAAACACCTTTGATGTTGAAGAAATGAGCTTGAAGGAGAGCGATGGTTGGCATAACAAATGTAACGTTATTGATATCCGCCACAACTCGGCTCCCATTGACACAGGTAGCACAAGGGTTGATACCGAGGCCAACGGTGAAAAAAAGAGAGTGGTCAATTTTTAATGGGACTCGAGCAGGATATTTTATCGAATTCAAGCTACGTAGAGAATCTCCAAAGTTTGTTGCTACCGGGGTGGCGTTTTGGGCCGGAGGGATGGTGATGGTAGTGGTGGTACTAGCAAGGGTGCCGGAGTAATGTAACGTGGCTGTGGCCGTCACGTTATCAACCGCAATGGGTGCGTCCATGAAAGGTGAGGCGGCAACCAAGTACTTGCCGGAACCACGGTTTGTCGTCGCCAGAACGTTAGTGGTTTGGCCCGGGGCTATGACAATGGTGTCGATTTTGAAGGGTTTGACGTACGCGGCGTCAACCTCTACAACAGTGAGCTGATGGCCAGCAATCTGAAAGAAGAGCTCTTCATTTAGTGCAGCGTTGATAATCCGAAGCATGTAGGTCTTTCCGGGCTGTACTGGCAAATTATATCCTCCTGCAACGGGTAGAATGATCGAGAAAGTCAGCCAATTCAATAAACTAACTTGTTTCCCTGTGCTAGCTAGCTAGCTAACGTTCAATTTACCCTGTGAAGAGCAAGCCGAAACAGGCCCTGGATCGCCATTGATTGTGTGAGCATCTGAGACATTAGGTGCCCTTCCAGATTTCGTTGCCTCATCGATCACAGCCTCAACATCTGATTTCCACCATTCACCTACAATTGGAAAAATCGGATTTGATTATTGACTAATAATCAAAATCTTGAAGGCTCTGAGTTGAACTGGGCTCACCTAATATGATGACTTCTTCCTTGTGTGGCGTGGGAAAAGGGTAGGGAACACCTCGCTTGGGCAAAATCACAATAGCACCATGGACAGTGGCCCTGAGCCAGAGGATATGAGCATGCCAGAGCAGGGTGCCCCTTTGACCAGTAATGGTGAAATTGTAGACGAAGCTCTGTCTCGGCTGAATGGGACACTGAGTTATGTATGCTGGGCCATCGGCCCAACCGGTTCGCAGCTGTCTGATTCCATGCCTGATCACAGTCGTGAAGAAAATAAAACTCAGAAATGGAGAATGGCATGAGAGGCAGTAAAATATGTGATCAGATAGCACCACTCACCAATGGATGCTGACATTGTATTTGACATGGTTGACCACCTTCACCAGCACGGTGTCGTCTTCCCTGGCAACTAGAGTGGGCCCAGGGAACCTTCCATTCACGGTGACAATGGGCTTTTCCGAACAAAGTCTCGTGGTATTTTTCATCACCACCTGCATGGAAAATTATAGAGTTTAAAATTATAGAAAAAACTTTATTTTTTATAAAAAATTCAATAATTAAAAAAATGATCGCTTCTGCATTAAGAAAGGACAACCATACTTGGTCAATTCGTGAACATTTTCTTTGGATAACTTGCTCAACTTAGATTATGATCATCCATAAATAAATAAATAAAATTATCATTTTTAATAAAGAAAAGATAGAGAGAGAGAGAGGGAGAGATCACAATCCATATGTGGGCATCATTTCCTAGTTTACAAACTTTAAGTCTTAATTTAAGGTACTGTTTTCGCACCATTCGCCAGCTACATTAATATTACAGCCAAGGAAAAAAAAGCTTAAGAATGCAGCACTGCAATTGTACGTACTAGCTAAATATAATAAGATTAAGATGTATCAACCATAATTAATTATAGTAATTAACATGGAGAAACCAGCTAATCTTCTGCCACAAACAGCTCGATTTACTTGCACGAGTGAAATTACGTGCTAATTGATCTTAATCTTCTAATTTAGACAAGCAATACATAGTCACTTCACCAAGTAATCGTGTTATTTTAAATTACTACCTATCATAACTTGAAGGTGAAGCTCATGCAGAGCTTCCCGGTCAGCCAGAAACACAAAAAATGGAAACCGATTATCTTATTTACGAGTACTAGCCATAGCTAGCTTCATTAGAATTTGAGAAGACTGGAAGAGGATTTGCTAAGAGAGCCAGAGATATTGCGTTTTCATGTATATGGGGCTGGACGTGTCCATATATACAGAATTTATAACCTTCAAAAGAAGACATATGCGTGGGAATTACTGAAGAAAACACTATAATTTCAAGCTCATGTGAAAGCCAAAATGCTGTTTTTACCATTTATAACACCATGATGAGAAGCAGGATCCACACGACGTGGGCTCTTTTAGTGATCAAATGATGAGCTTAGTACAATTATAAGATGATTAGCTAGTACGTTTAAGGGGAATTAAAGAACTAACACACATTGCTAGTTAATCAGACCATCACAACTTACATTGAACTTGTAGTGCCGGACCATGGACTCCACAGATGCCGGAAACAGACAAGCCACCAGAACCAGAACACGAAACCATAGTGCCATGTCCATATCCACTAGCTCTCTCTCCCTCTCTAGTACTCGAACGAAGACAGAGATAAATGTTTGTTACTTATTTGTGTTGGTGCACTTAGTGGTGCCATTTACTTATAAAGGCATTAAAAAACTACTACTCTGCTGTCAGGTCGTTTTAGGTAGATATCGCAAGAGTATTCGAGGGGCAAACCCTGACGATCGAGTAGAAATAATTAAGGAGGAAACAGATTTTATTGAAACCTAGAAATTTCAATATTATTTTTCTTGTGGATCACACAAAGCAGTTGTGCATTCATTAACCAAGACACATTTTGAAGCGAAGCTAGTTGCTTCCCTTGATGCCATGTTTCGTTGACTAGGTCGTCGTCTACAACTGGGTTTGGTCCAACCGTATTTGGGTAAAGTACACCCGATCCATCTAACATAACAAAGAAGTTCGTTGAATTCTGCCTCATTGAAGTCAAAGGAATGGCATGAGCAACAACCGAAACATAACCCACCTAAAGTTATTAATTAAGCTCTTAACTCTTCATCTCTAATCATGATGGAGACTACATTTAAGCATCTGATTGACCAATACGTACAGCAGGGAGGCTCCACGAACGGGATTCTATGTCATTCCTATCCTCATTGCAATTTTTTTATAGAATTCATGAGGCTATAGATTCCAACTATACATAGAATATGATTTTCTTTTACAAGGAATAAGATTTAAGATTCTGATAAAAAAGAACGGAAGTGTATAATTGATCACATTTGAGGACCATTTAGATTTTTAAATCGCAGGCCATCTTCAAGTGGGAAGCTAACATATAGATATCATCACTAATCACAAGCAATTAATTATGTTACTGTAATTTTGTGAGTAACCCTACGTACACATGTAAAATGATCTGCCGGATCATTTTGGATGTGTGTTCAGATGAAATCCTTCGACAAGTGTCGGCACATGGAATGGAGATCAGCACTGTATGGAAGTGGCAGGTAGATTTTGATGGCTACATGAAAGCACCATTAATGTAATTATATGGTTGAGGGATGCTTTTCATGGACGGTTGTAGTGCGAAAAATCGTTCTCTGAAAGCTAAAGAATTTTAGGGTGGGTAACAGCTCATCTAGCCTTTCTTTGGCATCCCCCTTATGAAAATAATTAATCACATGTTGGATAACAAACTAATTAAGCAATCTCTCTGGTTATTATTCGCAATAAACTAATGGGATCGAGTGTATGTCGGTCAAGATCCAAGTTTAGAGAGGTTCATGCCCATCAACTCGTAAAAATATGGAGCTTTCGAAGTCTAATCGCTCCTGTTTGTGATTGCAAGATATCACCACAAGCATGATGACGACAATGGGGGGAAAATATATAATTAGAAATTCATAATTGCATCATATTATTCAATCAATGAGAGCTAAGTGATACCTATATATTGTTCTAAAAGTTATAAAAAGCATTTCAAAATCTTTCCACAATTGATAAAACACAACTAATATTTTGAGTGCAAAGAGTATATATAGTATTTACTATCCCACATTAGAAAAATAAAACATTCATCAAGTGTTTATATAATAAAACTTGAGATGTGATAATAACCAACAAAGAAGGTGGAGTGAGCTTGCGCATATAAAGATGAGTCGAGTAAAAGGAAAATCTCTGATTCGTCTCCCCTGCGCGCGAGGCAACACCAATACTCTTTAAATGTTTTTGTTATTTTATTAAAATATTTTTTGATGACCTTTAAACTGAAATCATAATATTTGTAATAGTGAAAATTTATTTTTAACAATTACAAATTTTAAAACATTTTCTGATTATTTTTTCCAGTTATAACTGTCACCATGATTTAATTTTATAACAGTTATATTTTAAATTATTGTGACAACCATTTTAATTTCATAATAAAAGTAAATATGATTGTTACATTATGATTGCCTATAAATGCCATTCAGTTTTTTCAAACAAGACACAACACAAAATACTTTTCTTTTATGCTCATTTGTTGGTTTTTTTCCTTTCCTAGCTGTTTCTGTTTTTGTACTGCTCTTTTTTGTTAAAAATAAACTTGTTAAATCCTGAAAGATAGCTGCTATTTGGGGAATATTCTCAACGAAGATGCAAATAACACCTCAAATTTTCTATTTCCGTTCCTTGCATTCATATCATATTTTTATACAACATGATGATGTAAGTATATATCTGACGACAGTAATTACATAACAGTGATTCGCAGCTACAGCCAACTGCTAGACTTGAAGTTGAGACCTTGAAATTAGTATCCTTATTTTTGCTAGCAATTAGCTAGATTTGTATGGTCGGCAGTGATCCTCCCTCGAGTCGTCCTCAAGTCTCTTGTTCGGAACATCAAAATGCTTACGTTAGGGAATAGTACTCGGTCGGTTTAAATTCATGCATTCTCTTCGTGAAGGAAACCACCGTGCCGATTACTAAGCTAGAATGGGTTCATCTCATGGCTTGCATGCGCTTACAAATATAGGATGCATCACTTCTAGATAATAATAATAATAATAAGAAGAAGAAGTTAGACTTATATGGTCTGTTAATGTTTTTTGGAGACGTTTTTCCCTCCAAAAGATCTACTTTTTGCAAATTGATCGTTGAAATGGGGTAAGATTCAAATTATCTTGTTTCTCTTGGTCTGTACAGGGTTAATTATACTATATACTAAAAGATATTAGATATTTACTATTTATTGCGAGTGTTTTCACTGTGAATTGTAATAGTGGTTTTAGGTCGGTTTGGTTTCGGGCGGGTCACAGTTTGTTTTGATTTTTAATATTTTTTGCACAGTAAAATAACCATTATACTCTCCAATAAAAAAAAAACAGAGGTTTTCTGCAGGGTTTTCTCGGATATTTCACATATTTTAAAAATATCTAAATACTTATTTGTCCTTCAATAAGACAAAATAGAAGAGCTAACTGTAGAGATGTTTTGGTAATTTATCATTTTTATTATTATCTTTTTCTGCTAAATACTATGTGCGCGTCTGACACAAGCACAAACGATATTCTCCCTCACACACATTTAAGGCGGCCCGTGCGGTGTCGGTTGGTGGTAAAAAATTATCCATCAGGCATCTCACCTGATGCGCCGCCATGTACTCTTTCTCATGGTGTAGCTCGTGGCCGCACACGGTGGATAGAGTCGTGATGATGGTCGGTTGAACTTTTTCTTGTCCTTTTCTCTCTCCTGCATGCTAAATTACACGACAAGACCCTATGTTTCTGGTGTTTTCAGTTCAGTCTCTATACTTTTAATTGTTTTATATAATCTTGATTTTTGTTATATAAGTTTTGATTTGTTTCAATTGTATCATTCGATTGAAATTGATTATATATTTTATTTTCATTTCAGTCCTTATTCTTTTAATTTTAGGTTTGGTTTTCAATCCCTTAATATTTTTGGTACAAAAGCGTTGATTTTTTCAATTTTATTCTTTGATTGAAATTGATAATATATTTGGTTTTCATTTCTGCCTTTATACTTTTAGCTTTTTTTATTTTAATTCCTTTATTTTTTTTATATTTCTGAGATAGTCTATTTTTTTCATGCTTATATATATGTGCTTTTAACTTTGGTTTTTAATTTTTATTATTTTCTCTTTTATTGAGGTAGTATTTTTTTAAAAAAAATGTTTTTAAATTTTAGTTTGTATTTATAATTATTTAAAAATTAATATTCCATAGTTTTTTCTCTTTATTTTTTTTAATTTTTATTTTGAAGTTAAATAATTTTTTCCCCGTAACATTATTTTCCAGAACGAAATGTCCAAGGTGCATGCATATCTGGAGTAAACCTCGAGGATGCATGGACTGGTAGCTTTGCATGCATATTAAATTAAGGCCGGTACGAAGCAAGCAAAGAATCGCCCACCAATTTGCAAACTTTGGTGGCTTGAAACGACACTCCAGCTACGCTGCGTGTTTTGGGGAGTCTCTTACCTCCTGCTGTTTATTCTATACTCTCGTTTGCTCTTTGGGCCGTCAGGTCCATTCGTCAGCCGAAAATTAAGAAAACCTGTGGGTGGGGATATTAAAAGTTGACTCTGGGCTAGAAAAAAACAAACACCCACCCCTTTTAAAGAAAACATTATGGGTGGTTGTTTTTTTTAATTAAAATAAATAAATAAATAAATCATCCGGTGAACCCAACCACCTGTTTATTGTTGAGGCCTCTCTTTCTTCGTTTTTTTTTTTATTTATTTCCTCCCCTGTTTTGATAACTCAGCTAGCATATTAAGGACGTAGCTTTGGATTTATTTTTTTTTATAACCAGGGTGTCCGGGTCAGTTTACACACAATACAACTAATCTCTGGACTCGCTGAACATCCTGCAAACTCAATGAGCATGCATGTAAGGCACTGCGGGGGTGACAGGCGTTCATGGTGGGACTTGAACCCTGATACAGAGAAAGTAAACAAGTCCCTTCAACAGCTAAGTCAAGACTCACTTGCTAGCTTTGGATTTGTTTATTGTATTCATGAGTAAACAAAATTTATAGAGAAAAAAGGAATTAAAACATTAAAAGATACAATAGCAGAATGACTGACAAAAGTAATTCATTGATAAAATTGCTTTGCAAGACAACAACTAATCGACACAGACAGACAGACAGAGATTTCATGTTGTCTAATTGAGAGAGACTTGTGGAGAATGACAAACATTCCATAAAGAAAAGAGAGGGCTCTGCTAGTCTCTTTCCTTAGTTTTTTGGTTGTGTTTCGGGGGAAGACTGCAACATCCAGGAGCTGGCAAGGTCTTTGTTCACGTCTTTTGCCCTCATTTAAATATATATTGTTATAAAAGTTATTAAAAGTATTTTAAAAGACTATTTCACTTTAGTAAATGCAAAGAATTTTTTGAATATAAAGAGTATATATAAGACTTATTATTTTATATTGAAAAAAATAAGATTTAAGATAGGATAATAACCATACAGTGAGCTTGCACACATAAGGATTAATCAAGTAATTCATCCTCCTGTCTTACAAGGCAAGTTTTGTTAAAATATTTTAATGACCTGAAAATTGATGAAATGATCATGACTCTTGACTTTTATTATTATAAATAATAAAATAATTTAATTAATTTTATAAGTGGAAAAACATTAACTTGCATGCAATGGCATTTTAGATATTTTGATTTTCTAATAACATTTATATTTCATATCTGATTTTATTCTTATTTTTTTAATTGTTTTATTTTTTTTTATTTTTTCCCAATGATTAGATTTTTATCAAATTTGATCTTTACTTATTTTTTAAATCTTTTCAGTAGTTTTTTTTTTATTCAATTTCATCTCTTATAATTAATTTTAATATTTTTCATGTCGAATTTGGCTCTCATTCCCATTTATTTTGTTTTTAGATTTTATATCTCTCGATATTTTTTTTCAAGGTTAACATAAGTTGATTTTAGTTTTTTATTTACTTTTGCACCGAGAAATTGAGTAGCGTTTGCTTTGCACCTTTGCCGGGTGCAATGGTAGCAAAGAAGAGCAAGATTCAACAAGGTAAGAAGTATATTTGATTAACATCAGAGTGTTCCGGCTAGTTTCATAGGTTATAAAATTAACGATCATATAATCAATCATTATATTAGATTCAACAAAAAAACAAACACTTTAGTCTTAAATTCTTAACCTTTCTACCTACTGTGGTTAGTCATGTGTAATATATTTTTGCATGAAGAGGTTGCGACCTTAACGTTAAATTCCTGGACAATTATAAGTAAACATCAACCAAGTACTGTTCTTTTTATTAGATGGAGTTTCTTTACCTAGTAACACTTGATCTTAGCAGTTAATAAATGGTAACTTGGCTAGAGTGAAAGGATGGAAGAAACCTCGTCATCATAATTGTTTGGTTTCTTATATTCATATTTCCACATGATCACTGATCCAGCAGTCAGAGAGATTCTTTAGTCGAAACCATTTTATGTTTAAGGGAATAAGTTTTCATATTCATTGAGGATTAGCTTAATTGGATGCTTTCCTGGGAACATAACATGATTTTTTCAAGCATGGGCGAGGTTTGAATGCTTTTTAATTTCCTTTTCACCACGAGTTTTGCGAAATCCCATATCTGTGTATTCTCTTCGTCAGAATCTTTGTTTCATATATCAGCAATACTGGGAAGGATTATTTTCAGTTTTCGATTTACATAGTTGAAGGTGTTGAGTCATATTGATTTAAATTAATTTCTTCACGATGTCTAAGGTTAATTGGTTGAAACCATTCGTTCTTGCATTTGTTGTTGATCAAACAATGCTCTTGGCCCAAAACTAGAGTGGCTTTCAATGAAGCAAACTTCTGCAGCAAAATCTGACATCGATTTCATATTTGACAGGATATTTAATGCATCTATGGTTCTTTAATTAGTGCAGTTTCAAGACTGTACGATCTCAAGTAAATTCCAAATAACAAGCAAAGCACACAAACCCCTAAAGCACCATGGCCAAGGAGGATGTTTATACAAAAGATGCAACTGTGGATTATCATTGGGAATCCAGCCAACAAAAACACAGAAATTCCTAAAGAGGGCCTGCGCTTATATTATAGGTACACTCTCTAGATTTTCTATTACAAACAGGGCAATCTGATTACAAGACACATGCTTATCTTTTTTAGCCTTCATCAACAGGAAATGAGTTCTGTGAAAGATTGACTTACTATGGAATGAACTCCAATATGGTTCCTTATTTCAAGCACAGACTGAATCAACAAAGTTCTACATCTACTAGAAATAACTTGAATTGGGGTGGAACATGCTATCTCACTCCATTGATTGGAGCATTCTTTGTTGATGCTTATCTTCGTAGATATTGGACGATTGCTTATTTCTCCACCATATATGCCATGGTAAATTTTACTTGGAATTATTAATGATTTCCACTGTATATGATTTGATTTCCAACTTCGTGATCAATGTTCTTTCTTGACATCTTTAATTATGAAGATGTTGAAACTCAAAAGAGTTTCCCGTTGCATTTGATTTCGATGTGCACCAGTACTGTCTTAGAATCATATTTATTACAAGAATTTTCTTTCTTTAAGAAAAATGGTCTGCAGAAAAATACTGACAAGAAAGAAGATGATTTATCTTCAATTTGTACCTCAGGGACCACTTTCTTTGTCCAACCTAGTCCTTTCTTTGAGGTTATCTTCAACTATGTAGTTCTTAGAATGTATCAAATGTTTTGGGACAAGGTTGTTTTATCACAAGCTCTTAATTTCACAGGGAATGACACTTTTGACCATCTCAGCAACTTTCCCTGGCCTAAGCCAAAATTTTATTCTGAAGATGATTGCCACCCCAACAGATTCTCAAAGTGCATTAGCTTTTGTATCACATCACCTAATACCACTAGCACTGGTGGTTTTAAGCCTTGTGTCTCATCCTGTGGAGCAGATCAGTTTGATGACGTTGAGAAAAAAACACAAGAGTTCTTTCTTCAATTGGTTCTACCTCTCAATTAATGTCGGTGCTCTTATTGCCGGTTCTGTTCTGGTTTGTGTACAAGATAATTTGAGTGGGGGTTGAGGTTTGGAATTCCAGCAATAGCCATGGCAATTGCTGTTGTGAGCTTCTTTTCACAATAGTTTTGTATGAGACTGCAGATGCCGAATCCAACATCGAAGGAAGCCGCAAGCTTGACCATACTGAAGAATATCATTTAATTATTATCATCACACTATCGTTGTTACTATTATTGCATCACTACTATCGCTATTAGTTTATCACCATTTCACAGATGCAACTAGTTTATGAACGTCTCATCGCAACTACTTATATGGTTGTAACAACAACCGTCACATTATCGCTACGACACATTATCATCATCTAGAATAGTTTGTTACAAATATAGACAAAACTCTCAGCTAGAGTTAACTAAACAAACAAAACAGTGTTTTCTTGATTCTAACACTTAACTTAAATGTTGTGTTCACATCACCCCATTTAAAAGTGTCAACGGTCATCTTATTAAAATACCATTACCCTTGATTCCCATTTCTTTTTTCATCGTAGAAATGTTAAACTGCAACAATGCTCCTCCTATTACAGTGCTCTTGTCCTTAAGGGGAAATTCAGAGAACCTAAAGATGAAGTCGTCTACAAACTCCCATATAACCTTGATGGTAGCAGACCCTTCTAAATGATTAATATCTGAGTAGCAACGAAGTTTGAAAATTCTTATATCTATCCATCTAGTTTCTCCATTAGTTTATCAATAAAGGGTATTTGGAATGTATCCTTAATTATTAGTTTGTTAAGAGCTTTATAATCCACATGTAGTTTCTATGAATTGTATTTCTTCTTAACTAGGATAATAGGAGATGCAAAAGGGTTAATAGCAGGCTAGATTATCCCAAACTCCATCATCTCAGTAATCATTTTTTCCTCAATGTGCTTTTGCAATCTAGAAAACCTATAAGGTCTCAAATTGATAGGTTAGGCTCCTTCTTTGAGTGGAATAACATGGTCATGTGTTTTGGGAGGTATCAACTCTTGTGGTTCCCTGAAAACATCCTTGTAACATTCAAGTAGGTCATCCAAGGCAAGTTCTTCATTTAAAATACATCAACTTCAAAATGCACACTTTGCACTCTTCATTTAAAATCCTTGCACATTGTTATGCAAGTCATGGTCTTTTCATTGGTAACTTCAACTAATAAGGGATTTTTTAGTTGTGAGATTAAAATGCAATTGATTAGTAGTTTTGAGTTAATAAAGCTGTGTGTGCTTCTAGAATCAACCATGATAAAATAGGATGCTTGTTTACCTTTTATGCGACCTTTAGCGTGCGAAAACTAATCTTTCTTTTTAAAGAATTGATGGATATGTGAAGAGTACCAATTTCACCATTTAACTCCATTTTTTTCATTTTCATCCTCATCAATGTCGTCATCATCAATAAGGTAAAGGGGATATATTCTTTTGTTTTTAATTTTTTAGCCAGGGACAAACTTTCCATCACGCCAGAAACAGAGATCATTTACCCTGTTATCTTCTACTTCTTTATTTCTTAATGGCCCGATAGGTTTCATGCACGGATGGTTTGGTAGTGTAGTTTTTGTTGGGAGAAGGTAGTGTGCCATTTTATGAATGTTTTGGAGTGTTTTATGTCAAAGTTAAGGTTTTTTATAATTGGATTGAGGGGGTTCATTTTTGTGTGGATGAATTTATTTTATGAATGGGCAGAGGGTTTGAAGAGTTTTGGTGGACATATCTATAGGAAAGTTACTTTCTTGTAGTCTAGATAAATTGTGAGCTTGTTTTAGGTTTTTTGGTCCAAAATTTTTGCTAGGTTTTTTATCCCATATTCATCCCAAGTTATTTCCTAGTTATCATTTCTCCTCATAAAATTTTGGTGCAGATACAAATCAATCGTGTTTAGGCAATATGAGGCCAGTTTCAGCTTATATCTCTTCCACCTTAAAATATTAATTGCATTTATAAAGCTAATTATGTGTATCGTCTCCTTCAAAACCTGAAAAAATCCTGTATAGGCTTGTGTAGCTTGTACCCACCATCACATATCAAACAACTTTGTTTGTCTTTGGCAGTGTTGGATGGACTTGTGGGTTGTTGTAAAGTATATAAAAGAGAGATTTGTTGGTAATCTAACACATTGATAAGGTGCCTTAACTCTGTGGATCCAGTTTTGTGTGATGCTTTAGAGTCTTCCTTTCCTAGTTGTTCAATTCCAGGCATTGAATATCTCATATCAGTGGGTTTCGATAGGTACCTGAGGAAAGTAGGACTAAGAAAAGAAGATCGCTACTTCTTGAAGCAAGTGAGCAAGTCGCTCCTCTGCACGTAAGCTATCATCGGCTTGTGTGGGTCTACGACGTAACATCACCACTCGGTTGGTGGGCACTGAAATCGAGACCAAAGGACGAAATAGAGCTTGCCCATTTGTATGAGAGGCGGGAATTTCCATATCCAGGCGATACAGAAGCAATGGAAGAGTTTGTAGCTAAGGGAGGAATGATTGGCACGACAATTGGGCCGAAAGGGACTGTGGAGACTGATAAAAAGATTCTTGTAATTATCAGAAACAGTTGCAGGATAAGAAGTTTGAACAAGAAGCACAGAAACTGTGGTTTAGGATGAGGAATGAGGTTATTCAGGAGCTTCAAGAGAAAGGGTGTGATTTTGAGGGAATGAGGTGTTTGATTTTTATGTCATTTCAATGCTTAATGTGTTTGATGATTGTGAATGGAAAACATGACAATTTCTGTGTTATAGCATGCTTGTTGTTATGATGATTAAGATTTGAAAGGTTGCTGCATGCTGGTACGTGTAATACAATTCATTATGCAACTTGCATTGAAAATGGATAATGATTAGAGGTGGTGTTTATTTCTGTTAGCCTTTCAAATTATAAATTTAATTACCTCTTACTTGTTCTTAAGCATTGTATCCGATAGGGCCTAATTGATCCATCATTTAGTTCCATCTATATCGATTCCTTTTCATGGATTTGGCGAAAAATTGAAATACAGATAAGGGTTTGCGAAATTTGAGGTACAGAATCAAAATCAGAATATGATTTCGGTAAAATTTGAGGGGATTGGAGTTTTGCAGAACAGTTGTCTGAAACAAGATCAACAGGAAACTGCTGGAGAGTTCATCACATCAACTCCCTACAATCTAAAAGTCTTAATTTTCACTTTCACTGTCTGTCAGGATTGTAAAAGTTATTCATCTCTGAGTCACCTTTGAAAGATTATGTTCATTGTGCAGAGATCAAGTGGGAAACCCTGGCATATCTATTCAAGGCTGTTCCAAATTCGAATATTAACTTTCACTATTTATTATCAATTATGGCCTGGGACGATCTTTAACCTTTTAAGAGATTGAGATGGGGGACAGCCTGTGCAAGAAATTGCTTAATCACTACCAAGCTAATGATGGAAGTGAATGCACTGAATTATTTGATACAAGCCCAAGCATTGCTTGGCAGAAATTGGGGAATCCTATGAGAAACTCCGACGGGATCCCACCAATCAAATCTGTCCAGAGAACATTATTATTCATCAGCAGCAATTGTTGGAAGCCTGTAACACGGCGCTTAACGGCAAAATTCACTGCTCAGCCGCCGTGATGTAAGGTAGGTAGGGAGGAGGATTTAACAAAATAAACACATCTGATCTTACAGTAAACTGCAGCAGCAGCAGCACTAGTCATCTGATACAATTATCAAGGAGGACGTTGAAAGACTTCAATTACCGGTCCAGCAGAACATATAAATGTCGGGAAAGCGTGCAAAAAGAGTTCTTGGATATCTGAAATATTACATGACAAGGTCGTCTTGAATAGGAAACTATTGACAGTTGACAGCACTACCTGGTTTTAAAAAATTGACAAATACAATAAAATAAATTTTAAAATGCACCGAAATTAATAAAAATACTTCCACCAAATAAAAATATCTTTACTGGGAATCTCTTTGCAGCATGTTTTTGTTTTTATAAGTGAATCCAATATAATAATTATTACTGTTAGAATGATACTGTAGCTCCCTTGCTACTCGCAAATTTCTGAGATCATCATGGTGAATAAGACTTTGAGACTGGGGTGGGTGTGTTTTGCATTGCGTCTTATAGATATATCTGGCATTGCAGCCAAAAAAACACTGATCAGTAAGAACTTGAAAGTTATTTTAATTAGAATTATTTTTTTAATATTTTTAGATTGTTTTAACAAGCCTGATGTTAAAAATATGTTATAAATTTAATTTATTTTTAAATAAAAATCACTTTAATCACAATTTCTATCCTACTTTCAATCAAGACCCTAAACTTCAAAGTCTTAGGTAAGTTTGGATCCATTAAATGCCCGAGCATCTTCTCCTGCACCAAGAAGCAAAAAAGCTAGATCTATTTCAGGCAGACCGCAGTGCAGCTATACACGTGAAGAACACTAGGTCAAGAGCTAGGCGTCTAGATACCAGAAACCTTCTTTAGCTGCTACATCCTTGCAATAAATGTATTGCCCTTAAATAGAGAGAAATGTTAGAAATGCACACCCTGCCCTAGCCATGGTTATCTCTCAATTCATCAAACTCAACTCTACCAATTAGGAACTACATGGTCTAATGATCCGAACTATGTAAAAGTGGATTCTTTTTTTCTGAATTTTATACCACTAGTGAAGGTGGTGTCGATCAAGTTAATCCACCAAATGTGTTAATTTTCTAGCATCCCTCTCTGCAATAATGCTTCATTTCATCCAAGATTGTCCCCAAATCTTTCTAGATCCCCAAAACCACATCACAAGTGACGGCATTCCCAAGGCTCAAAGCCTTCTGTCATATTGAGGGAGTGATGGGTGGGTAACAAGTTCCATGAACACTTCAGTTCTACACGAACATATAATAAAGAGAAACAAGAAGCATCATTTCTTTAACATAAACTAAATGGAAACAGAGATTTTTCTGATTATCACTGCTGGCGTTATTAGACACACATTCTCAGCAGACAACATGTAACGAATATGATGTTCTTTTTTATCTACTGAACTGGGAGAGAGAAACACGTTAACTAATGTTTTTACAACAACACATTTCCTTGAAGAGCAATTGATGTGCACCTTTACAAGACATTCCTAGAAATGGAATTTGAGTTCTTTAGTCCACTCTTTCCCGATTTGCTTCTTCCATAACTCCTTAATGGTGCCAGGTAGAATCGTAGTAGGCCATTATCAAGGTGGTTTGGAGAATACCTGGCACTCCGGTTCCGCTTCAGCGAAAGCTCTTCCTTTCTCTTCATGCCATTCCCCTTGCTCTCAGCACCACTTGTACTGCCGGCCATCAGGCCGGAATCCCTTGCACTGACGGTGTAGCTCCGTATAAGCGTCGGGGTCACAATCCCGTTTGCTTCTCCATCGGCCACGCCACTCAAATTCTGCCAAGACTCCGGCATTGGCCCATCAACCGCGCTGCCACTAATACTACTCCTCTCATCTCCACATTTGCTCTGGCTACTCTTCTGCATCAAACCCCAAATATTCCACACACCATACCACCTCTGCGGCTTCTTGAAACCTTTTTTACTTACCCCGACACCATTAATTGAAGTGACATCTTTGGAAACAGCATTCTTCTCGCCATAATCTTTGTGCGAATACCAATTTGAGTCCCTCAATTCTTTCTCCGTGACCAACAACTTCGCCCCATGGAATAACCCAACTGTTTCAGGAGATACCTTGGCATTCAGCATCGATTTAAACTCTTCATCCCCTAGTCCCACTCTCCGATTAGAGCTCGAACGATCAAAACTCCTCCTCCTCCTATCTGAATAATAATTCCTAGTTTGCATCGTACCTCCAGGACTACTTTCACCTTCATTCTTCAAATCCATGTTCTCTTTTACATTCCCAGCCACACCACTAGGCAACTTGACATCCTCCATAACCGAAACCAATGGGGTTAGCCTCGGATAGGTTTTACCAATCAAATACCCATCCCATGAAGCCCTGGGCTCATCAAACGAATAGCGCGAATCATCAACAGATAACCGTGCCACATCCACTGATAATCTAGGATCGGTATCACAAGATCTCCTTCCAAGTCCATACTCTCCAATCTCGGATTGTGTCTCTCGCAAATTCCTAACACTCAACATCTCATTTCTCACCAAACCACCAAGATTTCCCCCATCTTTCTTCTCCTTCTTCTTTTGTTTTCGCTGCCATCTCCCTAATTTCTTGCTAAACACTGAAGCTACCTCCCAAAAACTCCCTGCAATGTACTTCAGATCTCTCCCTCCATTTTTCTTTCTCTCCCATTCAAGATCTATGAACTCCTTCATTGTCTTTAGCTCTCCATCCTCTTCAAAATCCTCCACATTCCCTCCAATATCATTCGCATCCAGCGCAAGAACACTAATCTCTCCGAAATCTTCCTCCTCTTTTAATTCAAGCCCTGAATCCAGACACTTTGGCTTTTGAACCGATGGATTTTTTCCTTTATCATCCACGTGGAAGAGCTCGGATAGAGTGTTGCGAACCTGTCTAACGTCGCATGATATGCGGCGGGGCTCAGAGGTAGTGGCAGTGGTGGAGGAGGTGGAGGTGGAGGAGGCATTGTTATTGTTGAGGTTGTTGTTTGTCGTGCTGGAGTATGATTTGCTGCGACGAAGCTCGGCGGCGAGATGAGTCGCGGGGGTTTCTTGGTGGGTGTCAGGGTCGATGCCAGCGAGGCGTTCTCGGAGACAGGAGGCGCAGAATCCGGTGATGGATTTGGAAGGGTGACGATTGCAGGATGAGTAGCGGTGCTTTTGGAGCTGAGGTTGCGGTGGTTGAGTCATGGCTGGTGGTGTGGATTGGAAGCCAAGCTCATGTTGTGAGAGAAAGAGAGAGAAGGGATGGAATAAGCAAGAGCGTGAGGGAGCAGCTGCGAGTGAGTGGCTGATAAAGTGGAAATGTAAGAGAGAACCCCTGGATAAACCCCCTCATAAATTTGGGATTTTCAATTCAGGGAAACTTTTTCTCTCTTTTTTTTCCTTTTTTTTATCAAGTTTTTTAAATACTTTTTAATTAAAAATATATTTTTTTATTCAAACACGTATAAAATCATTCCGAAATACCTCGAAAGAAATTAAATTAATAAAAAAAATATTTAAAAAGAAAAAATTATAACATAAGAAAAAATCTTAGAGATACAGACTTTTGTCTGTACTAGATTTAAAGTTAGTAAGGTTGTCATAAATATTAAATACATTTGCAATTAATGTTGGGCATTGGCCACGGTTAGGAGAGAGAAAAATGAAGCACCGAATTTAATTTTATATATTTCGATGATAAAGTTATATAATAATGTTTTTGTCATATAGCAAAATTAAATCATCATTTCATATGAATGGAAAATAACTAATATGAAAAGAAATATAAATTTTGAGTAAACATTATGAATTTTTTGTTTTGGCATTTTAAGGCAAAATAAAACCCATGATTCAGCTCAAAATTTTAAGGTTGTATTATCTTTAAGAAAATATTATTTTTTTTCTTAAAAGTTTAATGGGTGTGTGTTTAGGAGTATAGTTGAGGGGTTTTTTTTAGTATTTTTTGTTTAGAAATTTATATAAATGATATTTTTTATTTTAAAAAATTATTTTTGACATTAGCACGTGAAAATGATCTAAAAATACTAAAAATTTTATTTTTTTCTCAAAAACACTTTTGAAATACAACATCAAACGCTCACTAGATCTTTACAGGTTGCAACTTAATCAGCATTTTCAATCCGATCAATTACAAAGTATTTATTTTATAAGGAAAATATAAAAGAGATGATTGTCTATAGCCTTAAGAGACATTATTTTTATGTATTATCACAATGCATTTCCCTTTTCTTTTCTTATAATTATTATTAAAACGAATTTGTTTTGATTTTAATGTTTTTTGAAGTTTATTACTTTATTTAAATTTTAATTTCATCCCTAAGAGTTTGATTTTGTTTAATTCTTTAATTCAATTCGGTCTTTATTCATTTGATTTTTTATTTTTTATTATTATCTTTGCTTGATTTATTTATTTTCGTTTTTCTCCAACATTTTATTTATTTCTGTACCCAATTTCGGTTGTTTATGTATTGCTATTTTTTCAAATCATTTTCTTCATTTATATCATTTTCAATTCATTCTTTGATTATTTTCTTTCGTTATTTTCGTTATTTTTTTCTAAAAATTGATTTTTTATACTTTTAATTTCATAATTTAACATTAAGATATTAGGCATGAAAATATTACCTCGCACACACTTGAAGATTTCAACCCAATTTGCTCGCAGAGGCTCTCCTCTGTCAGCTGTAACAAGCTTGAAGAATTAACTGCAAAACTCTTCGATGGTGGGAGAGAAAAAACCTTTTATAACAAGCATTCGATGACATAAATAAAAAACAAAAGAAAAGAAAAGGGAAAGAACAGCAGAAGATGATGCACTGAACCTTGAATCATAATGGAACTAGGCAGAGAGGATTTCATGACTGACAGAAAGATGAAGTCATTGAAGGCTTTACTGTTTCTATGCTTGTAAAGCAATTAAAGTTATTAGATAATAATGTAAATTATATTGTGGGTCTTACCTAACGGCTTGAGATTTTAGATGAGATGATTCCTTAACATGGTATCAGAACCTTATTGATCCAGTGGTCATGAGTTCGAATCTCACCATCTCCAATCTATTTGATAAAAAAAATCAAACACGAGGTAGAATGGACATTTGTGCAAGTTTCAAGCTTAAAGGGCTTTCACTTGAAGGAATGTGTTAGATAATAATATAAATCATATTATGCAGTCTCACCTAACAACTTGACCTTTTAGGTGAGATGGTTTTTTAACATGGTATCAAAGCTTTATTGACTCAGCGGTCATGAGTTCGAATCTCGCCATCCCCAGTCTATTTGATAAAAAAATCAAACACAAGGTAGAATGGACATGTGTGCAAGTTTCAAGCCCGAATGACTTTCACTTGAGGGTGTATGTTAGATAATAATATAAATCATATTATGCAGTTTCACCTAATAGCTTGAGCTTTTAGGTGAAATGGTTCTTTAACATGGTATCAGAGTTTTATTGACCCAGCGGGCATGAGTTTGAATCTCACCATCCCTAATCTATTTGATAAAAAAATCAAACACAAGGTAGAATGTACATGTGTGCAAGTTTCAAACCCAAAAAGCTTTTTCTTGAGGGGATGTGTTAGATAATAATATAAATTATATTATGGAGTCTCACCTAACAACTTGACTTTTTAGATGAGATGATTCCTTAACAAAAGTCATCGAGCATCGCTTGTTACTCAAGTAAATTTAAATTTTATCAGGGACAAGCATATAACCTTGCCACTAACTTTATATATTCTTTTTGTGTGGTTCACATCAAGGTAGTTTTTGCTATTGTTATTAAATAAAATAACTCTTTTTAGTTGTGTTTTTTTAAAAAAAAATATAAATTTCAATAACACTTTTACACGAATTCAGCCCATCTTCATCCTTCTATCACAGAGAGGAGGCCAGTTTTGGTTTTCTTTTCATGTAAAAAAAAGTATGATCTCAATATGTAAGTTATTATGGTAAATTAACTTTGAAGGATAGACCAATCGATCAAATTTTGAGGTTGCCTATCAATGATCACAAGCTCGAGCTCTCTCGAGATCACTATAAATTTATAGAATTAATTGAGTTAGGTGTAAATTAAATTGAAATTAAATTGAATACACTTTAGAATTATTTTGAAATTACATTGATGTAATTTTTTAAAATATTTTTATTCAGAAATGTATTAAAATTATATATTTTTTATGTTTTTTAAATGTGTTTGATAATAATCTAAAAATATATATAAAATAATTTTAAAACAGGTGAAACAAACATAAAATTTATTACGGTAAACCGGAACCAAAGATGGACGAGAAAGATACGAGTGCATATCCAGTAAGTCCAAAACACAGACTGGTCAACTCCACTACGGATGCTACAATTGGCATAGAAGTTTACCCACTCGTGGTTCCGTACACCAACACCTTGCTTTAAACTACGAGGCCAAATCTCGGGAGAAGTGTTAATCCTCGGATTCCTTAATTTCCCCTTTATTTATTGAAACCCAACTTAGATCTTACAACAACCTGACAAATTGCACCCTCCACTGCACCGCCATTCGTTAATTAATTCTTTATTATTAAAATAGTTTATTTATTTATTTATTTATGTAGATCAAGTCAGATTTCAACCAGGTTTCTTGAAAATTCATAGAATTAACAAGTTAATTTATTTTCTAATTAATTTATAATCATTTCAAATTGTTTTAAAAAATGATTTTTTTTAATTTAAATTATTTTTTTGTGTTATTAACTTATTTTGATGTGTTAATATCAAAAATATTTTTTTTAAAATAAAAAAAATATTATTTTAATATATTTTTAAATAAAAAATAATCTCAACTATACTCATTCTTTGTCGGCTTATCGAAAAAACTTAGTTTGACAAATATGCTTTTAGGGTTTTGATTGATAAATAATAACCAGGTCCCTCCCCAGTAGCTTCGTAAGAAACTAATTAACTAAGTATCATTATTTTATAAATCATATATTTTATTTGTGTTTTTTTTTTAATTTATTTTTTAGGTTCATCTCTCGCACTTTCGAGGTCTCCCTCGTCGGTAGAAAATGTTTCTAAACGGATTGTTGGATGCAGCCTAGCAGATTTTGGGATTTATTTATTTAATTATTATCTTGGATAATCGTGTATTTGCTCTCACGGTCAAATTGAATTACTAATCTACAAAGTAAAAGTCTAATGTTGTCTTTGACAATTTGTTTTTTAATTTTAAATTAGCAATTGTTACATGGCATGTTGTGAGCATTTACATGCATGCCTATGTGTTACCATTAAAATAATACGTGAAGAAGGTATATGTTCCCATTAAAAAAATATGAAAAGATCTCGGTGTTAAATGACCATTTTATCCTCTATATTGAAACTTATGCAACTTGCTGTAGGGGCAATTTTTTACAGGCTATATGTAAAATACTATATATTTTTTCCATTTATTTATTTTTATCTCAAAACAGTAGTAAGAAATCATTAGATAAAAATTTATTTATTTTTATTTTATATTATAAATTTTCGATATAATTAATTACTCTAAAAATTTATGATAATAAATACTGACTCGATGAAATTCATCAAGCAGATAAAATAATCTGTTTTCAGAAAGAAAAAAAAAAAATAGCAGCATGATACGAGGTGCAAAAGGAGGGCAGTTCCAGTCATTTCACAGCTCTCAATGTGCATATGCTATCTGGTCGGGTCGTCTCGCGTTTGTCAGCAGCAGTCGCTAAAAAAAAATGAACTCTGCGCTCACCATCATACAGCCAATTCAAAGCCACTCTCTAATTCCACTTCAAAATCACAAACCCTCTCGTTTCAAGCTCCAACCCTCTCGTTTCGTCAACTCCTCAAACCAAAACTGCTCTAGAACCGTTTCATTTTCACCGAATTCGATCTCAATTCAATCACGATTCAATGGCCCGGTCGAACGACGCACAGTTCCGTCCTTGCGAGTTAGGGTTTCGTCGAACGACGCACAGTTCGGTTCGTTTAACGAAGATTGCGAGCCGAAGGCGCCGAGTTTTAAAGAGTTTATAACATCAGAGAGGATTAAAGTGGTGGCGATGCTTGCTCTGGCACTAGCTCTATGTAATGCTGATCGTGTGGTCATGTCAGTGGCGATTGTACCTTTGTCTCTTGCTCATGGCTGGAGCCGATCCTTCTCTGGTGTTGTTCAGGTTATATTATTTAGTTTTTGCGTTTCATTTATTTATTTATCTTCCCAAACTTTGAAGAATTTTAGTTAATTGTTTCTTTAACGAAAAATACAGGTATGGTTTTTTTTTATATAGGAATTATATCTTTAGGATTAGCCCTGCCAAATTGGATTAATGTTGACAAATTATCCAAGCAATTATTTAAAGAAATTGCTGGAAATCTTTGTTTTTACTCGTATTTTTCACTACTTGTTCAGTGATGGATATGTTTGTGGCAGTCGTCTTTTCTGTGGGGATACCTAATTTCACCAATAGCGGGAGGGACGCTAGTGGATTATTATGGTGGCAAGGTGGTGATGGGATGGGGTGTTGCTTTGTGGTCATTAGCTACATTTCTTACTCCATGGGCCGCAGATACTTCGTTATGGGCTCTACTTGCTACACGAGCGATGCTTGGCATTGCTGAAGGTGTGGCTCTTCCTTGTATGAACAACATGATAGCAAGGTATCGATGATCTCATTTAATGCTCTTGCTTGATGTTGGTCGATATGGTTTTATGATATCGTATGTGATTCTAGTTTGTAGTTAGAAAGGTGGTGAAGCAAAAATGTTGAAGAAACTGTATAAACCTTTTCTTTTAGATGGTTCCCACAGACAGAACGAGCCAGGGCTGTTGGGATTGCAATGGCTGGATTTCAACTTGGAAATGCAATAGGACTCATGCTATCTCCAATCTTAATGTCAAAAGGTGGTTTATTTGGGCCGTTTGTGATTTTTGGACTCTCTGGATTCCTGTGGGTTTTGGTTTGGTTATCTGCAATATCAAGTACACCTGACCGCAGCTCCCAGATATCAAAATATGAATTGGAATACATAATAAACAAGGGGCGGAAATCATTTCCCATGGAGAATAAACCCAAGACAAACAGAATAATCCCTCCTTTCAGGCGCTTGCTCTCAAAGATGCCCACTTGGTCCCTAATCGTTGCCAATGCCATGCATAGCTGGGTACTTCACACATCATCTTTTTAATATAGAATCCGTCATTAATTTTCTTCTCCTATGCTACATATGTTGCTTAGAATGATTGGAATATGTGGAAGTGTTTTGCATCTAATATCTAGATTCAACTGTACTGAGGATGAGCACTATCACCTTCTGGTGCTAATATTTTGAAATGGTTTAAAATTATTCTGCAGGGATTTTTTGTTATTCTCTCCTGGATGCCCATTTATTTTAATACAGTAAGGCCAACTTCATTTCTATCATCGTGGCTCTTTATATGCATTGCATGCACATATTTACTGGAAGATATGCTAAACAAGGGCTAAAAGTGGATAACTGTGAACAGATATATCATGTTGACCTCAAACAAGCAGCATGGTTTAGTGCTGTTCCATGGTGTGTGATGGGATTTATGGGATTCTTTGGCGGTATGTGGTCAGACAAGTTGATACGCAGTGGTATCAGTGTCACTTTGACTCGAAAAATCATGCAGGTCTCTCCCTTTTTTCTTTAATATGACTGCAACTACATCTCATTTTTATCTCCATTTGTTTTGATTGCCAATCGTGCATGCATGTAATCCTGATCTCCCCCTACAATTTTATATTAAGCATCAAATCATCTTCCCTGCAGTCAATTGGTTTTATTGGCCCTGGGATTGCTCTTACTGGTTTGACGACCGCTAGAAATCCATTTCTTGCATCTGCTTGGCTAACTTTAGCTGTTGGACTAAAGTCTTTTAGTCATTCAGGTTTTCTCGTGAATCTTCAGGTTGGTGTAACGGAGTTGCAATGGTTACAATGCTTGTCATTAATCTCTGAGGTTTTGTCTAATTTTTTATTCATTCTTTCTATTTCCAGGAGATCGCTCCACATTATTCTGGTGTTTTACATGGTACCACTAAATCTATTATATATAATGAGATTGTTCTGATTTATTTGTTCAAGATAGTACTAGATAACTTTAAAATTTTAATATAGTGTGATATGTTGCCACTGCTAATGCTTGTAGGAATATCAAATACTGCTGGGACATTTGCAGCCATCGTGGGAACAGTTGGAGCTGGATTTTTTGTTGAACTAGTGGGTTCTTTCCGTGGATTTCTGTTGCTCACATCACTCTTATATTTTCTCGCTGCTCTTTTCTACAACATCTTCTCCACTGGGGAGAGAGTAAATTTTGATGAAACTGGTCAGTGCCACTCATTTTCTCCCTTCTTCTTAGTTGGATTAATCTCTTGCTCTCATCATTTTCACTGAGCTTGTAGTCGTTATTCATACTTGCTTCTCAGCTATTGTACTAGAGTGTTTTGGTGCTGTCTTGCAAAACACTCACAGGTTGCAGTAACATCATACAGCATTCTCAACAAGACAGTAAACAAGCACAGCATTACTAAAAAGGGCGATATTTACATTCCGTGTGCATAACATGACAACATGCAATCAAATGATTGCCGTTTTTTCTCCTTTTTTTTATATGTTTCTCCAAGTCTTAATTCTAAACTAATAGGGCTGTTCACATGATTTTATTCTTGTCATATTTCTGTCGTTTAATTACCTCTTTTATTTTCCTGATGGGATTATTTTTCTGGCCCTCCAGTTCCCTGAATGAGTTTGAAACCATTCTCCATTCACAATTAGTTTATGATGGATCGTGATGTTGAAGAGTCTAGCAATTGCAACTGAGGAACTGGAGATGTTCAGGAATGCTAGCGAAGGTTGTGCAGTGGGAATTGTCATCTCCCATCTAAAGAGAGAGGCTGTTCGTCTGATTCTTCTTTTCTTTTCTTACCAGTATAAAATCAAAGAATGTACAGTGGCTTCTTGTGTAAATCTCTCAGCCTCGAGTATCCAGGCTTCTGTTTCTGGTGCAATGCGGGTTTCAACCAACAAAATGTAAGATCTTCTGAGGTATTCTCCTAGGTCAATTCATATGCATAACAGTTGTTCCAATTTAGTTTGCTTATTCTCCAAAGAAATGTTCTTCCTCTTCACTCCGATTTCTCTTACATTCTGGTACTCTTTTATTACATCATGTTTTTATTGTTTCATTTCTGATGTCCTCAAATGCAACAACCATAGCCAAGCAAGGTGATAAGAGTGTTGAGAATTTGAACTGCTAAGAGTGTTCAAAGCAACAGGAACGATGTCTCAAATCTGTGAAAAGTAACCATCAGATTGCTGGTATTCCTAAGAAAAAATATGAAGTCAAACCTCTCTCGTGTTAAGCTAGTAAATGTCCAGGCGTCCTTATTGGCTTACAGGCTAATCCAGTAAGAAATTAAGAAGCCATTATTCAAAGTGTTTTAGAAGATGTAGCGTTTTGGTTTGGCTATCAAAGAGTTCTGTCCATTAACAGGTGGTCGAATTTTAGACGTTACAGTGACTGTTGAAACAGTGTTCATATCTCACACAACAAATTTCAGAGGGTTTTTAGAAATGGTTTGCTGCTACAATAATCAGAGTTAGGGAGCCCCATCAGGAGAACGATAACCATATGGGCCGTCATGTTAGCCGGCCCCCTTCCACCTAACTGCACGTCAGCAAACATAACAACAGAAGGGAAACGTTGCACAGGGGATTTAAAAATTTTGCGAGCTCGGGTCCTTGAAATTGGTTAGCTAAATACAGGTTTATTTGATGCTATATTAATCTCCGAGAAGCAACTAGAATTACCAGAAGACATCGAAAATTGAATATTTAATCTCATCGGTAACAACAATCACATGCGGTCAACAGAAAAACACGTGGGAACATGTCAATCATGCATTGAAAAAATATGAGAGACGACGAGCCTCAACGCTGATGGTTTCAAACTGTCATTGGATAGAAGACAGGCTCCCATCTACATGAAATTATCTAAACACCTGCAAACATACATAGTTCTCAATCCACAAACTCCACAATCCACATACGTAATGAAGTCTCAAATTTTTATTTTTATTTTTAATCCACACGAGCTTCATTTTTTCTTCCTAACGATTTACACGGAACTCAATCTACTTTCAATGAGATGGAGACCCCGAGCTAGGGGTGACAGATCTTGAAACGGATCTGGAAGTAGGACTTGTACTGCAGCTCCTAGAGTAGCTGTCTCGAGAATGTCCAATCCTTGTGTTCTTCCTTGGCCTTGGCGACACACTTCTCGAATAACTCCTCCTTGAGCTCCTCCTTGGTGCAGGGGAAACACTGGGCGAATAGCTCCTCCTTGAGCTCCTCCTTGGTGCAGGGGAAACACTGGGCGAATAGCTCCTCCTTGAGCTCCTCCTTGGTCTAGGGGAAACGCTTCTTGAATAGCTCCTCCTTGAGCTCCTCTGAGCCCTATAGTATCTGTCATCTGGTGAGCGATGCCTCAAGTAATAAGGTGAGTTGGACCTGTCACGCCTGCGGACAGGGGACCTCCAGTATGGGGATCGAGTTCGGGAGTTGGACCGTCGACGGCTATAATAGTAAGGAGAATATGACCTCCGTCGGTGGTTGTGAGGGGAGTAGGATCTGCTCCTGCTACGTTCAGATGAATAACATGGCGACCGACTCCAGCTCCTCCTATAAGGAGAGTAGCTAGGAGATCGTCGAGGCGAATGACTAGGCATCCTGCGATGCCCTACAGCAAATAAAAAACAAGTATTGAGGAAGAAAAAAACATACATGGACTGATAAACAAGCCAGCACCAAACTAATTTAGAATATGCAAGTCATCATACCACCACCACCACCACCACCACGAATTGTTCTCAGCCCCAAATACCTCCCAGGAGTAGGAGTTCGTCCTCTCTTCCGCTTAGCCTGCAACAAATTGAAGAAATGAGTTCATTGAATATCAAATCTTCTGCAAAAACATAAAGAACACTTCAAGGTATAAAAACCTTTATTTTTATTTGTATAATAATATCAAAAGGTGATGTTGAGCATATAAAAAACTAAGTCTCATACAAGTAAGAGCTTAAATTGCACATGATTTAACAGCTAAAAAGAGAGAAATTCAGGGCATACAACCCTAACAGTCTGAGACTTGTTGATGTGTTTGATTTGTTTGTTTATTGGAGTTCGATGAAGAGCTGCTACACACAGCTGACCTGCTGCCACAGAAGCTTCAAGTGGAAAGAAGCAAACAACTTTCAATTTCATAAGAACTAATAGGCAACCATAATTTGTGCACAAATTGAAAAGGCAAAGTAACCGGGATGCAAAAGGCCAGGATCACTCATCAAGAATACAGAAAATGAAGATTCTACCTTCTCCACTGTGATGACTCGACCCTCAAGAACAGAGCGGTCTAAATACTTTATACAACGATCAGCCTCTTTGACAGTAGACATGGTAACAAACCCAAATCCTCGAGATTCTCTTGTCAACGGGTCCACGACAAGATGAACATCAATCACCTAGAAAAAACACAGGTCTAGTTAATTAAGAAACCATTATAAGAAACTAAAAGTCTTCTACTAGGGAGAGAAACCATAACATTCCAAAATTAATAGAAAGACAATAGCATGGTACCCCTACCGTTCCTTCCGCAGCAAAATGCTTCTCAAGTTCCTTCTTGGTTATTCGCGGTGATAACCCTGTCACGTACAAATTGTTACCAGGATTTTCCACGTCCCTTGATGAGCTCCTACAAGCCAAATCAAGATAATTAGACAGAAAATGACTAAAGAAACCAGTATACAGAGAGATTGACATAAAACAAGCAGTTTAATATGCATATACGAAGCAAGACAATACCTTGACCTACTTCTCGACCTTGACCTCGATATGGACCTGCTGTCTCGCCTGTATGGGGAAGGCGAAAGAGAGTACCTCGACCTTCTGGAGTAGGACATCTGCACCAACATCAGACCAAAAATAAATAAGAGTTGTAAAAAATACAATACCAATAACTAATTACTGAAAAATTCTAATATTTTAAACAGAACTCGAAGAAATATAATAACCCAATTAACTATAATATATAAATTACTTTTTTGCGATGCTCTTCTAGTTTAAGAGTGTGCAATCGAAATTCATCCACAAGTACTACAATCAAGAGCTTAATTATCACAATCCAAGCGTAATTCACGAAAACCCAAACAACTAACCCTAATCACAATCCACGATCCTTAATCAGAATTCAGAAAAATCAGGGGAAAAATCACAAGATTATTAAACAAAAACGAAACGAGGCAGACTGATATGACAGAAGAAAAATAAAAAAAAAACTTACAGCAAATAATCAAGAGATATCCCTGTCTCTTTGAAAACAGATGCAGAGCCTAGACGGTTTTTTTTTTAAATCTGCCGAACAAGCGTGAGAAGGTGAGAAGCTCTTCATTATATATAATGAGAAGAAACACACAGAAGTTTCTGGATAACCGGACATGTCAGTTCAGTTCAATCCCGTTTAATCTCTCTTTAGCGTCCGTGGTTTAGCCTTTATTCTTGAATCTTGACGTGGCACGCTATCGATGGATATTACTAGCGTGAAACTGAGACCACAACAATAATTGGAATCTGATGACACGTGTTGGGTATCGAGTGGTCAGTTCTAAGTTAAAATAAGTTGGGAATGATAGGCTAATTCTATGCAATGTTAGAGATCCCGTTCCGGCGGAACGGCCCATTCCAGTGAAAATTCCGGTACGAAACGACGATATTTTTGTCCGAGTAGAATTCTAGACCGATCCGGCCATTCCGTTTCGGAATGTAAAAAAAAATCAATTAATCCATTTAAGAATCTCTGTCCCCGGCACCTCCAAATTCTCAATTGATAATTTTTCCCCAAACTTAAAACTCAAATCTCTAACCCACAGCGAGCTACACGTAGCATCAAAATGGAAGCTTTTTGTTCAAATCCGCTTTATATTTGAAGGCAAGAACAACGGTAGCATCAAGTGGTGCAAGCAAATTTGATGCAGGAGCAGTAGAAGAAGCTGCTGTGATGAAAAAACAGAGTAAGAAATGAGAAGTTGAAAGCCAAACATGCAGCATATTGTTGATGTACAGGACTAAGGGATCGGCGAGGTTGGAGAAAGTGGGAAACGGAAACAAAAACAGAAAGAAAAAAAAAAACTAGGGTCTGCTTTTTCTGTGGGTTTCTTTCTTCTTTGATTCCACTTCAAAAGGGTAGGTGGGATTGGTCCATTTCGTTCTCTGAGGGTGATGAAGACAAGAAATGAGAGAGGGTGAGTGAGAGAGACGAAAGAGAGAGAATTGTGTTTAAATTAATGTTTTTTTCTTATTTATTTGATATCCTACGGTTCTTAAAAATGGTGCTTGTTAAACACAATTCCCTCTCTTTCGTCCTGTAGTAGGATATCAAATAAATAAGAAAAAACATTAATTTAAACACAATTCTCGGTTATTAAAAAATGGTGCTTGTTAGTTGTTATTCTCGGTTGCAGGTTTTTGTGATTCAAAACTTATTAAATGTGTTTAATTTTTAAAAATATTAAATTAACATGTTAATGTATTTTTAAATATATATATATATATGCTAATTTAATTTTAAAAAATATTTTATTATACTTGTTAAATTAATTTTTTTCACATATATAATTAATTAAATATGAACAGTACAAAACCGGAACGGTACACTGGAATACACCGAAACCGGAACGTTCCGTTCCAATCAAAAAACCGGAACGGCGCCCGGAACGGATTTTACAACTTTGATTATATGAGTCAATTTTTTTTAACTTATCTTAAAAACCATGAATTCCTTATATTAAAGCAAAATAAATTATATACCCTTAAATTAAAATATCTCAATAAGCTGTTAAAATTTTCGTACAAAAATTTTATTTATTTTTATCATGATTCAAACCAATATTATCAATCTTACACGTTATCATTATATATTTAGAGCCGGTTTAGGAGGACGCTTGAGATGATTTTTTAAAGTGTTTTTTGTGTCGAAATACATCAAAATAATATATATATTTTTTAAAAAATTATTTTTGATATTAATACATTAAAATGATCTAAAAACACAAAAATATATTTATTTTAAATGAAAAAAAATCAAATTTCTGCAATACAACATCTGAAACACCGTGCTAAACAACTTCCTAATATTTAATGTGACGTGGAAAAAGGAAAAGAACTAGCCATGATATGTTCCGGGTTATTGTTTTTATAAAAAATAACTCTAGGACGTGTTTAATAAATTAATTTCATTTTAACTAGATAATAAAATAATAGGCAAAAAATTATTCAAAAAATATTCAGCACATCACATTGTCTATTTTTAAAAAATAATAATAATGATTAAGACAACAATCTAAAAACTCAGAACAAAGTTTGTATTATAAATTTATAATTCGAGTAATTAAAGTCAAATCAACTTGTTTTATCTTATAATTTAGTTCATGGAATCATGGTAATTTAATTGAGAAAAAAACATTATAAATCAAAGTTTTTGTCAATTATATCAACATGTTTTAATTTTTCAAGTTTGTCACTTGAAGTATTAGACTAACCCCCCACCCCAAAAAAAATCAAATATTGAAAGATAAAATTGAAAAAAATTAATTATATAAAAATACAAGTCAAAATAGAAAATAACATTTGAAAAATGAGTTTCAAAATTAAAATACAAGTTAATTTTTATCTCTTACTCACAAGTAAAATTTAAAAAGAAAAATCAAACAAAAGAATTCAAAAAGAGTAAAAAAAATCAAACACAAAATTGAAGCGTGAAACTTAAACCAATCTTCATTGAATGATAAAATTAAAAAGAAAATTTAATAAACAAAAAAATCTAAAAAAAACAATGATTAAATTAAAAAATAATAACAAATGACAAATTGAAATTGAAAGATGAGATTCTGAACAAATAAATTTTATATAAAGGATATAAAAAATAAAAAATAAGAATGATAAAAATGAAAATTGAAGCTGAAATATAAAAAATAAAAATAGTTAAACTGTAATTATTAACGATGAGCCAGGTGAAAAAGACTATCAAATGCTTCACCTCGCTTCTCTTGGCTTTCATGCGTGCTGCCCACTGGGATATTGCTGCTGCTCGTTCTATTGAAGCTGCCACCGCAACCACTGACAATTTTACCACCAGCACCACTCCCATCTCCTCCGCTACAGCAAGCCACCATGCCAAATTCTGCTCCAGGACATACCTGACAATTGTTCATCCGAAAATGGAGCAGTCCTTATTTGGAAACTTGGAGCAGCACCAGCAAGTTAATGCTGTTAATTATATTCTGATATCTTATTTAATAACTTGAGTTTTTAGATGAGATTATTACGTAGCGTGATATCAGAGTCTTGTTGACCCAGTGATCTCTAGTTCAAATCTTACTACCCTCATTCTATTTAATAAAAATCAAGCACAAGATAATATAGGTCTGTGTGCAAGTTTGAAGTTCAAAAAGCTTTCGTCTGAGAGTATATATTAAAGAATAATATAAATCTGAATTTCACTTTCAAGTTTTTAAATAGCAGCGACCAATGAGTGTTCATGGGGCTGGCCAAGGCCATTTGGTTGCTTCACTTGCTGGCTTTCTCACTCGACCCGGAACCAGGTCAATTTGAGGTTAGTAGGGGAGCTGGGTTTCATCCCCAGTATATGGAGAGTGCTGTGAAATTTTCTGTTGGGCTGATTCTAGCTGCTGGTCAGGTCGCGGGATGATTCCCTGTTAGTCCCGGATTAGTTAATAAGCTTGGCTTCATCCCCAGTATATGGAGATTACTTGTTTTTAGTTTCAATAGGATCAACAGTTCAGCGAGATCTGTGAAAACGTTGCAGGCGATAAGCATCTCGTCATTTTCAGTGTGCCTTCAACTTCTGAACAACATTCAGAGCAGGAGGGCAAAAGCAGAATGTGAAATTAATCTGATATTCTTTGAGCTGAAAATCTACACGTGCAATAGCTCATTGGTGCCGAGCAGGAAACACTTGCTATTGAAATCATGCACGTTACAACAACACATACAATAGGTACATCAAGAAACTCCTATTGAGAGAATCGAGAAATAAAGTGAAAAAACAGAATCTTCAATCATTGATGAACTAACCAGGTGCTGAGTTTTACTAAGATAATTGTTGGATAAATCATGAATGGGCACAGTTTACATTTGAAACAGGATTGGGGACATCGTGTGGCTTTTAGATTGTATGGTCAGCTTCACGCTTATATTGAAAAGGGAGAAGGCATTTCTACTCCCTAGAATGATGGCTTCAAATACATTTTGAGAACGTCCACAAAATACTTATGCAGACAACTCTTTATCTCTCTGTAACCAAGTAGCAAAGAATACCAGCAGATAGAACCTTATTTATCCCGAAAAAGAATTTCCAGTTGTCGAGGAGGCATTATCAAAGCAAGATTATTTTCTTTCCACTTTCAGATCTCGCTGTTAGTCATAGTATGCTTGCCCTGTGACAATTTTCTTGACCTGTAATAACACAATAAATGAGGATGAACATTTCAGCTACGACAGCTTACTTCACACTAGCAAGGAGGTAAAGCCAAAGCGAACAAGTGAATAACAGAAACTGTAAAAGAAAAGGTGTGGGAAACAAAGCCCACGTCTACAAAGTGAATTTAAGCCAAAAACATCAACTGGTGCAGTCACTTGAATTGTCATATTGTTAGATCCTTGATTTGCTGGAATATGCACAGCAACTTTAACTTTCATACCAATTAACAGAAGTGGGAATGAAGTCAGTGCCTGGAACTTACATTTTAAATTAGAAAACACCAAAACAGGACATGATTCACAAATCTTACTTGCTCAAGGGTCAAAAACATTATAACATTCCAAGATCCCAGCCGCCCAAAATTCGGGAGAAAACCTTTGTAAAACGCAAAAAATCCCTGCAGTCAATTTGCTCCCACAAGTTAATACAAATTGAGTTAAGGTAAGAGTTTCCACAAGACTCATAATTAGCACAGTAATGATGTTCAATCTTAGATGCAGCAAAACAATCACAATCATTACAGGAACAAGCTCTCAGAGAGTAAGATGCATGCAAAGTTGAAATGCACTTTTTTCCCCCTTTTTGAAATAGAAGGACATGCAGACAGTTAGCATGTTGCCATTTGTCATTACAAGCTTCGATTTCCACTGCTATAAATTTTTTGAGGGAAATAATGGTATGTCGTATCATCTGGGATGAAACCTCAATGGAAACATAAAGGGAAATTGACAGACCTCATTCTTCAGTGTCTTGATAAAACAGTCAAGAGTATTTTTGTAGGACGAGTCTCCCATCATTCTAGATTTTACCTGAAAACAGCACGCAGATCATACAATACACTGTTCATTGGCTAGCTCCAGCATCATTCGTCAAAATATGCATACAGAATTGCAGAAAATGTAAACATGACACAATTATTTTCTAGCAGTAACCTTGTCATTGCCTGGTGTAATTCATGGATTATGCTTGAATGTTAACGGTAAATCTTGAGAATTTATTGTGCATGGATCTATCCGCATTATTTATAATATCATCACCAATGCCATTATCATCTGGAAAGCTGTTATGCTCAGTGATTTCAATTCTTTTGTTATGGTTATCAGACAGATGGAAATTTGGAGAAAGCACCACAAATTACTTTGGACATCGGTGGAGAAAGCACCACAAATTACTTTGGACATCAGGTAGGCAATCTTTAAAACTAAATGAATTAAGATGTCAGACATTGCTTGTTTCATCACTTGATTAAATTTCCACACAATTTCAGTGTTTCTGCCATGTTTTGTTCTTTCAACAACTTGTGCAGCAGCTTCATGCAGTACTGGAGTTAGCTATAGAAATAATATGTAATCTGAATTATGAAGGTTCTCTGAGATTCTATAAAAGCAATGTATGTCTGATGGTAGTAGAGATAATTATATGAATTTGTTCTTCTTCGGTGCCTTTTATTTTCACGTTCTCAGTGACTTCGCCAGGAATGCATATCCAACACACTTGTTATACTGTGTGCATCTAACAAAAAAGGATTGTATAGAGAAAACCCGGAAGTTATAGCTATGTGCAATGAAGACAAGGACAAATTGATAAATGTCAAATGTTTAATTGTTCGCCAGAATTGCAAGCGAGTGGAGTGGATAGAGGACACTTACTACATCGATGGGAGAACCAATACAAACTGCAAAAAAACCTGCACCGAGGCCAGCTAGAACATGCGTTAAGGCGCTGTCCATGAACCCTGGAATTTGCAATATTGTCTGCATTTGTATATGGAGATTTTGAACATTGTTGAGAAACCATATTCATCATAAAAATAAAAGAGAAATTATAAAATAAGAGCAACTTAAGAGTATCAAGATCATGATTATACCTGTTTCACTTGATCATAACTGGCTAGTTCAGCAGCATTTATAATAGCATTCCTTGCTATATTTGGCCCAAGTCCAGTCCACAAGGCCCCCAGTCCCTCCTAAATATATAGAAAAAGAGAAAATAAAAACCATAACAATATAAAAACAAAACAACAGTAAGCAACATACCTGTCTCACTATGGTAAAATAAGCATCCAAAGCTCCAGCATATCGCCCAGGCACCCCAGCTGGCAGTTTCCCTTCAGCTTGAAGCCGAACTTTAACAAGATCAGTTGGATTAGCAATTACAATTGCCATAGCACCTATTCAATTTGAAAGTAGTTTTTCCAATGAGATCTTGCCCCGGGGAGGACGACCCCATAGATAACACTAAAGACATTTACTTCGTAATTTAGAGCATTCAGACGTAACCAAATGCACTAACCTGTTAACAAAGCTGCGAGTATTTTCTGGTACAAAGGAATGTCTCCAACAAAATCACTGCCAACCAAAAAAGTTTTAACCTGTTCAACCAGCATTCAACATCTCCAACATTAATACTCTGCTAAAAGTTAAAATCCCATGTATGGAAGGAGAGCATCCACGACATACCGGTTCATATAATCCTATCCTTAAGCCACCGTAAATAAACTGGCGATGTAATCCTGCAGTAATGCCTTTCCATAGTGCTGCTAAACCTTCTTCCCTGGCAATAGTCGCTACTGTGCCCAACAAACCCCTATATTTAGGTAAACTTACTTCTTCCGTGGCCAATATTTTCCGTTGTAGCTGAAGCCTAACTTTAGCAGTGTCCAGAGGGATGGTGCAGAACTGCAAAACCCAGATCAACAATGCCATGGAATTATGAATAGATACAACTCTACCAATTAAAACCCGAAACAAATTACCTTGAAATTGGGTCACATTTATAATTTCCAATCAGCTCAAGCTTGACATGAATTTCTCGAGTCAACTTGAAAAAAACAAACACAAAACAAGAGGCTGCGAATATGCATTGTACGATTCGAGGCAGCAGAATCTTAGAACAAAAAAAGTCAGATGATATATACAGTGGGAGGAAAGAATACCTCCGCAAAACAAGCAGCGAAAGCACTGCACAAGAAGACTTCGACGAAGGAAATATCAGATTTGGGCTTGAGATCAGCCATGGGGGATTAATGACGCAAACTGGAAAAGATGCTAATTAAAATGTGGGGGCTGAGTAAGGGAGAAAAATGAAAGGAAGAAATTGGTTTTTTTTTACTAACGAGTGGTTGTCACATGAAGTGTTTTATTATTATTATTAATCATTGATTTCATGGCTTTTGTCTGTGCTGCTGCAGGTGTGTTTGTTTTCGTACTCAGATCCCATCTTTATTTTTTTCTTTTCAAAATTGTAGGGTTCATCTGCACTATTTTGAATTTCAGTTATTTTTGAAAGAAATTTTTTATTTAAAAATATATTAAAATAATATTTTTTTATTTAAAGTAAAAAATAAAAAAAAATAATTTTTCTTAAAAATATTTTTAAAATATAGCACTTGAAATTATTTTTTAAATTGTTTTTTATATTAAAATGATATTTTTTTTATTTGTTTTAAAAATCATTTGTATAATAGCACATAAAAATAATTTAAAAATATAAAAAAATAATTTCATATAAAAAATAAATAATTTTATTTTTTTAAAAAATATTTTAAAAAAGCAGGGATAAAATCTACTCCCGTGATCATGTCTTCCCTTTTGTTGTTACTTCCTCCTCTTCACTTTATTTTATTAGCATCTCAATAAATTGCCGTAGCTGCTCTTGTATGTTTTTTCCATCGTGTCGGTAGGCTTGCATCTTTTAATATTATTTTTAATTTTTATTCTTAAAAGCTGTCCTTGAAAATTATACTGGGCTTTGTATTGGGCCTGGGCTTCTTCACCTACACGTATTTCCCAGCATCCAAAAAGCTTCCCGGCTTTTATTTGCCAAATTCAGTGGCGGGAACCAGACCGCCCCAAATCTAAAACCCCCGCCAATCACAGTCTTACCAAGTTAAATACCTAACCCCACTCCGAAATCACCCCTCGTCCCTCCCTTCCCTGTCACAGAAGAAATCCTAGCCCTAAGAAAGGAAGAGAGAAAAAATGTTGGAGCTGAGGCTGGTACAAGGGTCTCTTCTGAAGAAAGTCTTAGAGGCAATCAAGGACCTGGTCAACGATGCAAACTTTGACTGCTCGTCTTCTGGGTTCTCTCTCCAGGCCATGGATTCCAGCCACGTTGCCCTGGTGGCTCTACTCCTCAGATCGGAGGGTTTCGAGCACTACCGATGTGACCGTAACATGTCGATGGGCATGAATCTTGGTAACATGTCTAAGATGTTGAAGTGTGCTGGAAACGATGACATCATCACCATTAAAGGAGATGATGGGAGCGATACCGTAACTTTCATGTTTGAAAGTCCCAGTAAGTTATCGTCTTTTTCCTGGACCAGACTTGTTTTCCCTTTTCATTTCTTGTTGAAATTAGGGTTTAATTACCCTGTTAGGCTTACTTTGGATGGGTTAGGGTTTATGGTTGAGGGGAACCTTTCCCCCTAACTCCCTGATATTATGTGCAAGCGTTAAGATCTGTTTTGGCTGCTGGAAAAATTATGGCGTGTGAATGGAGAATTATTTTTTGAGTCTCTTCAGTAATTTGATGTTTGAATTAAGCTCTTAATTGATTGATGCATGTTTGTGCCTTTGCCTGGTAGCTTCACCTTGTAAATAAAAGAGAACTGCATCTCAAATATGAAATTAAATTAATTTTGGCTTAGACTTCTGAAAATTTTGAAGGAATGTAATCAGGTTTTGAGCAATTGATTTTCTACGATGTACAAATGGGTTCTCGGGCTATAGCTGCACAAGCTTTCACAGCTTTTATTTCAAAATGAAAAGGTCCTCTTGAAAAAGATATTTCAAGTCAAATGCGAGTGCCTATTCTTTATTGTGCTTGGACATGGTATAAAACATTGTAAGTTAATTGCTGTTAATTTTGTCTGACCCATTTGTTTTTGTATGCTCCTTTTGCAATAAACAACAGCACAAGACAAAATTGCTGATTTTGAGATGAAACTGATGGACATCGATAGTGAGCACCTAGGAATTCCGGAAGCAGAATACCAAGCAATTGTTACGATGCCTTCATCTGAGTTTGCTAGGATTTGTAAAGACCTTTCTAGCATTGGTGATACAGGTACTGTCAAAAATCCCTCTCGTCGCATCCATGGGCTGCTTTACTTTGTTTGTACACTACGATAATGAAATAATTTTAATATGTGAATGTAGTCGTGATCTCTGTGACAAAGGAGGGTGTTAAATTTTCCACAAGAGGTGATATTGGAACTGCAAATATTGTCCTCAGGCAAAACACCACAGTTGATAAGGCATGTGTTTTTTAATTGCAAATTTCATCCGGTTTTGTTTTGTACGCATCACAAAAATAACAGCTCACAGGATTGCTTATATGTGGGTTTATGATTTTACAGCCGGAAGATGCCACTGTTATTGAGATGAATGAGCCAGTGTCCTTGACATTTGCACTGAGGTACATGAACTCCTTCACCAAGGCAACCTCATTGTCAAACACAGTTAAAATCAGCTTGTCTTCAGAGCTACCTGTTGTGGTTGAGTACAAAATCGCTGAAATGGGTTACGTCAGATTCTATTTGGCTCCAAAGATAGAAGAGGACGAGGATGAGAATGAGACTAAACCTAAAGTTTAATGCTATTTATTTCCCTGCTCACTGAAATCACTTTGTAGGTTTGGAAATGTTTCAGGATGTTTATCATTTCCATCAATGGCTTTCATGCAGTGAGCTAGTCTCTTCGTGGTCATTAGATGTCTTTAAAGTTTCTCTCAGCGGTGCTTACTGAGATCTTTAGGTGTTATGTTATAAACAGTCAAGCATTTTCCCTCGTAGGATTACCATCGGTTTGTTCGTATTTGTGGCTTAGAAAGACTTTTCTTCCATGTTTAAGATACCTTGATACCATGACAAGAGGCTGGAAACCCAGCAAAGGCTTGGCAATAGCTATCCATTGATATCCTGTGCGAATAATTATCAATAACCAACTTTCCACATAAGAGCAGGCAATTAGAGAGCAATTCCAGCCAAAATATACTATGACCTTGCTCCATAGGGGTGTCTACTGTCTGAAATCTGAATCTCTTCCTGATTTCATTAAAAACAATGGAGTTATGTCAACGCATCTGTTGCGCAAACTTTCTTCAAAACACGGCCAACAAATTAGCCGCTTCGAGCTGATAAATAGTTTGACATAAAATATAGACTCAAATTTTTCGAGGCACTGCTCGTCCTCGATGTGTCAATTGCTCCGGCTCCTTTTCTTGGCTTCACTGTAAAGGAAAACACCAGTAACAGTGATGCTGTATCCAAAAATCCCTGTCACTGATACAGGATTCTGGAAGATCAAAATTGAAATAACCACTGCGACAGCCCCCTTTGCATTTCCCAGAACCTAGAAGCAGCACACATTTCTTAATCTGAATGTAGAGATTACCCTGAATAATGAAAATAAGAGCATGACCAGATACATTTAATGCACCGACAAGACTTTCTATACGGCCGGAACTCTTATCAAAGAAAAGGATTGATTCTTTCAGGACGTCAACCAGCCCCTACAACTAATCTTCAATGTACATTATAAGCTAAGCTTTAGTAGAAAAGGGCATTCAGAGAACACCATATTGACCGGATTTTTGCAGTCTGACAGATTGAACTCGTGAAAATTTATGAAAGCATTGCAACAGCAGATTTTGCAGCGGCCAGTCTCAATAGAAAACATAACTTGAACACTTTAATGGTTATGGTTCACCGGGGTCAAACCCTGCTGTATATTAGCATCTCAATTCGATAATGTGTTAGATGAGGCATCCACACAATTATAAGTTTTTCAAACAAGTGTAATGGATAGAGTAGAGGAATGAGTTATATCAGAAGTCAGATTAAATAACAAACTTATAAGTAAAACATGGTTAACACGGCAGGAAAGGAAGCATTGTCGAGGATTGAACATTGTGAATCTAAAGGAGCATCCGGAACCATTTTCCCTATCCCCGTAAAATGCATCTCACATACACAGGTATATCAGCAAACATTAATATTTACACGTATAACATAACTGTCCAGGTAGCAGAGTTCGAAAACCTTGGAATGCAGCAAAACTACTCGTCATGCATGTTGGCAACTCGTATGATATGATATGCAATGCTGGCTTATGTATATATGCAGTGTAGACGAACAAAATAATTAGCAGGAAAAGGATAAATAAATCTGGTTATGAATGTTTGCTCGCTTTATATTTGTATAATCGATATGCTGCTTCTGTCAATGAACAATGAGTAATTCCAACGCAAATGATTGAGAAGATACCTGAAGCGTCAAGGCACTGGTATGCTTAGTGACCAAGAAGTTGGTCAAATTCACAAAATATGCGAGAGAAGAATTGAAGAGCAGATAGAATATGAATTTCGCATCATCCCTTGCAAGGGAAATTGTGATTCCAACCACATCTCTCTCCATAAAAAAAGCTGCAGGAAGAAGGACTAAAACTGCTACTGGAGCCATATACATTAAGAGGTTCATAGAGTGAAGTCTTTCCCTGGTAAAACAATGAAATTGTCCATTCAATCACTGCTATTAGAACAAGAATAAATAGGACAGTTTCAGATTTTGAGATGTAAAATGAAGAGACATTCATTACCCTTCAGAAGACAGCAAAATCCCTTGAACCACAGACTTGAGCGCCCTTGCTGCTGTAGCTCCAATACACATTAAAAACCCAAAAAGATGGAAACTCGGCTCCCCCTTCAATCAAGCAATGAGAAAAACAAATAAGATCGAATCGGTTAATGATTTTTCCATCAATAAAGGAAACAGAGAATAGACATTTCAAAGAATTATCTAACCAATTAAAGAGGTTTCCTAAAGAACTTGTTTCAGTAGCATTATGGCTAAAAAATAACACCTCAAACAACAATAGGTATCATAAACAGTAACATCCGAATTCAAACCCGGTATAGATCCTCTGTAAAAGAGTGAAGTTAACTTGTTGCTGCATGAAATGCCAGCAGCTAGTTCTCTCGATTGTAAAAATCCAACAGATGAACAATTTTCAATAACCAATGATGATCTCAATGAAAAAAGAAGAAGAGAATGATACAATAAAATACGACAAAAAAAAACAAGCCTCAATCCCGAACTAATAAATGGATCCTTTGGCGCCATTCGGCGAGATCATACACCAAGACAGCAAAAATATAAAGAAAGAAGAGAAATATGTTCTCACCCCACTAGCAATGACACAGCCAGTGACAACAGGAATGAGAGTAGCATAAGTTAGCCAACCTTCCCTTCTAAATGTCAGCAAATATGCAAAAACTGCAGTGAAAAATGGGGTGGTAGCCCCAACAGCCTGATTAAACGATACTGGAAGATATCTAAGAGATACATTGCCAGTCACAACAGAGGAGCAAAATATGACCCCAAGAGCAGAGATCTTCAGAAACTGCGATCTTGACCTTATGGTCTGCAAAGGCACAATCTTGAGCCATGAAATTGCAATGTAACTAAGCAATGAACAAGCCATCATGTGACACAAAGTGAGAAATATCGGATACTTGAATCCATAGTTGGTAAGCAAATATTTGTTCAGCAGCAAAACTCCTATATTAGAGGAGTACCATGATGCAATTAGGCAAACATTGAATAAGCGGCTCATTTTTGTGTATTTCTTTGAATCCGATGAAGGGTAAGAAAAAAATCTCTCAAAAAACGAGTTGGGGTTATCGGTTTTTGTTTCACATGGATTTCTTTTAGGGTTTGAACAAGCTAAACATAGAAAGAAAAAAAAGAGAGAAGCGGATCTAGCTAGAGGAGTGGTAATGTGAGAGAAACACAGGGTCTGTTTGGTTGAAGAGAAAGAGGGAATGAGTGTGTAAATCAAAAGAGAAGATTTAGTACCAGGTTTTCATGAATCTTCTTAATTTCAGGGATTGAAGATTGACTGTAAAGGGGGGCTTCGAAGTTTTGAAGGAGGCAAGAACTGGGAGAGAGGTTTCTGTTTCTGTTAGCCCGGGTATTCTTTTGTGGCTGCAAAGGTGAGAGAAAGTGTTTGTTTATTTATATATTTTTGGCTTCGCTATCAGTTTGGTAACGGGTAGTTATATTGTCGTTTTGTTCATTTTTATCCATTTAGGCCGGCCTTATCCCTGAGGGCTCGGGGTGAGACTTCAGAGTTTGTCCTTCTCAGTATTTGCTCTGGGTTGAGCCTGCTAGTTGATCAGTCATATCTCCAGTTATCCTGAAATTTGCCTTTATCTTTTTTTATTTTTTTATTAATGATTCTTTTTTATTTAGGTGATGAGGATGAAGAGGGGTTGTTTAGAAAAAAAATATATTGTATTTTAATTTAATTTTTCTTATAAGTCTAATATAAAATTCTTCAAAAGAAAAGCTTGTTTTTTTTTTTTCTAACGCGGGAAGCACAAAAAGTCAGAACTTTTATTTTATATTTTGAAAGCAATAGATAAGGTTCCCGAGGTGTCATCGAGGCATCTGTGGATGTTTTTCAGTGTCAAAAACAAAAGCAAAGGTTTGGTGTCGTTTCAGTTCACAAGTTAAATGCAACTGTGGATGTTTCTATCCAACGACGATGCAAGAATCTCTTTCAAGTGATACGAACTCCAAACAACATAAAGCAGTTAACACATCATCCACTTTCGAGTGCCAACCTCAAGATTCTATCAGCTCTGCTGGTAATGGATCAAAATCATTGATTTAACAGGTGGTAATGGATATCCAAACTTAGCCATCAAACCCATTTAACCACTGGCTGGCCTGTATCCATGCGATAAAAGGATCTTGCATCATCCTTAGAACACAAACTGAAGTTTAAGGAATTAAAAAGGATAGAGCGGTCCTTTGTAACTTGGATCAGTAACGAATTTTATGTTTGCAAAAACCTAGAACCAAAATCTGCTACAAAACTTTTGCTGTTTCACCTATGTTAATTTCTCATGCTCTCCAAAAAATGGGGCGGGGACACACTCACACAAAGCCAGAAGAAAGACCTGCAACATTGCTCGTTGATTCCTCCAGGAATTACACAGTATTAATGGTCAACCATAGTTTCCTCCAGGAATTACAAAAACTAGCTGGATTAATTAAACATGATAGCTACAGGGATTCAAGAGTTTATTAGCAAGTGTTGCCCCATGCCAGCCATCTGTCGTGCAAATATACTTTTTATGTAAGAAAACTAGTATTACAAGGACAGAAGTAGCGTGTAAATGTACAGGAACAGCATGCTTTATCATGTTAAGTTACAACGAAAGCACTAGATGAACCGGTGAAATGGCTGATAGAACCTAGAAGGCCCTTTGCAGCTCCAAAATGTCTTATTCTGTAGACACCAGGGCTGGCAGATTGCGGGATCCTCCATTCTATAGCTGCTTGACTATGAGCACTTAATTTTGAAGGTCGCGACCACTTGAAGCGAAGGCAGAAATCATCATCATCATAAGCTGGGAACCAACTCTCCTTTCCCTGGAGGATCTCCACAAGGGAAAATGTGCCTTCTGTCATTAGGTCATTCCTGGGGCAAGCTGACCAGAAAACAACCGTGGCCGTATCACCTCTTTTGAATGTGGAGTTCTGGGGGACATCAGAGCTGCAATCACCAAAATGCATGCCAGGAGGGGTTGTGTCCATTACAACTGGCGTAAGTAAGCTTATTTGCTTATCCAGGAGATCTGGGGGTTGTGGACCAGGCTCAACAGATTGGCCATTGGCGAGAGCTGTTGCAAGCTTCTTGAACTCCTGGATATAGGCACTGAGAGTGTGTGGACCAAAGAGCGTGGAGGCACCCTGGGGAACAACGTCACTTTCATGAACAGGCGATTATAGAGGTAAAAAAATAACACCATGTAATTCCTTAACAAAAGCCCATGACTGTCAATTTAATCTTGCACATTTTTCCTTGATAGTTCATTCTGACATGGCATGGAATAATGGTATAGAATCCCAATACCAGTCATAAGGATGGTGCTTGAAAACCTAAAGACAACTCAATTTAGAACCAGATGGCTACTTATTTTTGCTAATGAACCAACTTCCCATGCATGCAAGGCCGCCTAATATATAGCTTTCTAAATGTCAAACTACACATGTCAGATATTACATTTCACAGTGATTTTTTTTCCTAAGAAAGAAAACAATTCCTGCATTTGTCATTAATTATTCACTTGCCTCATATCTCTGCACTTCATACTCTTCGAAAGTGGTCACATACTGTGAATAGGTATTGGTCAATCCTGCTATAACAACATGAATATCACTATTAAACTCACTATTCCCAGAACTCATGAGCACTGTCTTGACAGCATCTCTAAGACGCCTCCCAGCCATTGTTGTAAATTCTGTTTGAAACAATCATGCAGAAAAGCCATGAACTCAGAAAATCATATTGGTCGAAGCATATAACCATAGAAACAATGCACATAGGGGCTTGGAAAGTAAATTAAAAAAAATCATCACCAACCAATTAAATAGCCCACAAATGGAAACAAAGAAAGAATGGCTCCTAGCATGTTTAATGCCAGAATAATGTACTTGGGAACAAAAGTTACACTAATCAAATTGCAACGAGTTGGGGGACTAAGGATTTGGCACGGGCTGTGCTATGAACTTTGCCTGTTTGGCACTTGGCAGGGCTGGCCTGGACTCAACATGAAATTGGACTAGCCTGTAGCAAAATGTGGTTTTATATATTCCAAGGGTATTTCTTTTGCATAGTGTAATTTCAACCTGCCACACAACCTGTCCATTTACAGAAGAAGCTCATTTGAGCCCAACCAGACTTTTTGACAACAAAAGGTTGGGCATTACTGGGGATGACTAGACATTATCATCCCAGCCTGAGCAACCACCTTAGCAGTGCGCTCATCACCACCATTTGGAGAAAGACAAGACCTTTTCTTAGCATGTTCTATAATCCATGGCTATAATATTAGCATTTTCTTCATCCATTCAATTTCAGAGCTTAGTTTGATTGTAAAACATGAATCTGCAAATGGAAGCATTAACCTTACAGGAAAGGAAAAGGAAAGAAGCAATGAAAGGTACCTCCAGGTACACTGAGGATGACTAACTGCCCAATGCGGAGAATTTGGATTGGAAGTATTGAAGGCTGCATGTTCCATGAACAAACAGTTTAGTCACTAGTAAAGTAACAGTGGCTCCAAAATCATCTGCATGAAAATAGTGTCACTAATAGGAATGCCGGACACATGAACAAAGATATTTTCTCTCTCTCTTACACAACGGGCAAACATTAGCATTCCTAGCAGTAGAAAAATAGTTACAGACAAAATAGGCAGACATGCCATGCCAGAAGACCTCAACGAACTTTAAAAACTTTGAATCATGAAAAACAAACTATCTTTGAAAAAGAAAAGGAAAGCTACATATAGATGGAAGGAATTCTTCAACGGATTGTTATTTGGTTATATCCAATGTGTGATGCCATCACATTATTTTAAGGTGTGACTGAGACTTCATGGACATGCATTGAGGAATTCTTCATGTTTATTAGAATGGCATCAACCAAAAATATTCAGCAAAGCTGGAAAACAAACTTGGATTGCACAATGTGCAAATTGATGAAGCAAAACACTTGTTTCAGTTCCAAATCATTTGTATATTGATTCCATATTCAATTCCAAAATAAAGGACAAGAAACCAAAAAAGCCTTAGGAAAAGATAATCAAGTTATTTTGATAACACCATGCCATTCTGGTATTTAGCACGACACCAGCCAATCAATCTGTGCACACTTATGTGAACAAGCACAGAAGTTGCTGCTATAATGTCCAGAATCAAGAAAATCTACCATAACTACATTATTGCTAATTGATGAGGCCATATAGTTAACCATAACCAATCCCAGTTTTAATTTCTTTGATGTGAGAGACAAAATTTGAACACTCAATCTACAACACCAAACATAAATCAACAAGCAGACATTCAATTTCATAAGAAAATAAAAGAAAGAAATTAGGACTAGAACTGAATCAACAGTTTACCTGATCCAGTTATTAAGTTACTTATCTTAAGTTTTTTATGATGAAATTTTGGAGCAAATATTAAGAAACCATCTCAACTAAAAAGCTTAAGCTATTAGGTGAGGTCCTAGAATATGATTTATATTATTTTCTAACAGCAAATACAGCATCAACTTGGTTATAAACTTTTGAAAATAACCACATTCTACTAGTGTAAGATGTGCAAAAAAGATAGCAACTCACTGCCCAATCATATGGTTTTTTCATTTCACCAGTATCAAGCAAGATAGGCTTTGGATGCTGACAATCAACTTGTTCCTTTCCTGGTGTTTTTAAGAAGTTCCGCACAAGTTTCCAGAAGGCATTTCCCTAATGTAACACCACAGCAAACAACAATCAAGAGAAATAGGCAGCCGCTGAATATCATGACAGAATAGCAATGATTTAAGACATAAATATTACAATCACAGGTTACCTCATTATCTCCTTGCTTGAAATCAAAAGCTCCAGGTCCATCTGTTGTTCCTGCGGCAAATGCAAAACCCATTGCAGCAGGGCATGTTTTTACTAAGTCAGAACCTCCTCCCTGTTTAGGAAGTGCCACTTCCAGCTGAGAGAAGTCTACAAAAGAGTGGCGATGATCAATCTTTCCATTTAATTTCTCAGATGCTGTGTTGAAAAGATCCACAGCTTTTCTGAATTGCCTCTCTCCAATTATACGGGTACTTTCAAATTCATCAGGATAACTGCCAGGTTAGGTTCAAAAAACAAATTAGCATTCTAACAGGGTCAAAGGCAGGTATTTTACTATTAAAAGCATTGGATTGCACAAGATTCAGTACCCTGGTCCTCGGCCATAACACAACTCGTTCTTCCCACCGCAGGTACTGTGATTGAAGTCACAAGGTAGTCCAGTGTCTATACAGAAAGTTCCAAGCACATTGGGGCTAACATCACCACAGTTTGATTGACAAAATGCAGATACAAATCCAGGTTTGTCAGCCTGCCTGAGAGCACTCCTGACACGCTTTGCAATGCTAAGAATCTTGGTTGCTGGTTGACCAGGAGGAGACTGGAAGGATGCTGCGAGTTCCAGTAGCTCATGGTCTGCAATAGACAGATATTGAAAGTAAATGGACGAAGCTATTTATCCCTTCTCATATTTTTCTAATCCAGTGAACAAAAAGTGTTAAGGAACCATCTCACCTAAAAGCTTAAGGTTATAGGTGAGGCCCCATAATATGATTATATTATACTCTAACACGCCCCCTCAAGTGATAGCCCTTTTGGTCTTGAAACTTGCACATGTCCACATTGTCTTGTGCTTGGTTTTTTATCAAATAGAATGGGGGTGGTGAGATTCAAACCCGTGACCGCTGGGTCAACAAGGTTCTGATACCATGTTAAGGAATCATCTCACCTAAAAGCTCAAGCTTATAGGTGAGGCCCCATAATATGATTATATTATACTCTAACAAAAGCAGAACATCTGTTGCTATGCTTTAGTTCTCAAATCCTTCAAATTCCCTGTTGCAACTGTCCAACTTGACAGCATGCTGGATCTGGTCACAAGATTTCAGATCCAAGATGCATATTCTATAGTTGTAAGTAATTGAAATACTTCAAGCGGTCCAGTGTTATCACTTATTTTGATTTTTCTTTTGTACAAAGTGCTGTTTTTTTTCAATAGCAACTTAACCTGATTAACAGGCTTCTGCTTAACATGTTGAGTTAAACTCACGTGGAAGAGAATTGTGCACGTGTTTATGGGAAGACTAAGAACTCTAGCAGCTAGTATAAAGTGCTTGTCTGAAACATTGGGGGGGAAGCAACTTACGATTGTCATGCATGTCTGGGACAATATTTGAGACTCTTCGAGGGGTTCCATCAACTACACTTTCATCAGAATATGAGTTTCCAATACCATTCTGCTGAAACCAGTCTTCCATAAATCGCGCTGCTGCCCCCTTGTTATCCCCACTTATCAAAGAGTTTGTACGGCTCATAGAAGTTCCATGGGTTGCAAACCAATTGAAGCTACCCACTGGGCCCCACTCAGTATCTACAAACTTCAAAAGGGTCATTTCTGTGTCAAAATCATACTTGTATTTGCTGCGCTCTTCGGCAGGATTATTAAGATATGCACTAGGGCTGCGATTCGCTCCAGCATCTAAGATCTCCCCTGTAAGTATCAAGATGAAACCTCTCTAAGTTTATATTAAGCAATATGACAATCACACCATGGGACTTACCAAAAAAAGAAAGTGCGAAATAACAACTTTTGCAAAGAGATGGTACAACTATAAAGGCAACAGTAAGAAGTAGATGGATTCCAGGTTATAATCCAATTATCGATGAAAAGTATGGCACGGACTAGAATGAATCCTGATGAAGGAAATACAAGGCTCTTAGACTCAGAAGGTTATCATTTTCCCAGAATGCCACAAAATTGAAAGTCTAAGAACTGTTAGGCCTTTCCCAAAAATTGCCTCTATGAAAGATGACCAATGAAATAGAAATAAGCATCAGCAACAATTAATTTCTAAGACCAAAATGGTAAGCTGAACGACTACTGATATGATACATTAATGTAAAACCACGGTCATAACATAAATCACCCGTTAGCAAAAGTCAAAAGCTAAGCAAGCACTTTTCCAGCATTTTAAATGACAGTTTCCTTTTACCCATCAGCAAATTCAGAATCCGAGAAAATCATATATGTTCCTTTACCCTTATTCACAAAAATCGATCCAGGATGCAGATTTTCATGAGCTTGAATTATGCATTTCTCAATGCCATCGACAAGTGCATCGAATGATTGACGCACAAATCCAAGAGATGTCACAATATACACAACATACTGAAGATAGCCCCCAGGACCAGCATGAGAGTGAATGCCACTGATAGCAACATTCTTCTCAGTATATAGGTCCCCATACCTGCAATACAGGCAAAAAGACTACTTAACTTTTACACTTTACTAACATCATAACATAGCTCAAATGATCATAATCAAAACGCAGAAATGAGAACTACCTTGCCTTCAACCTCTCAATAACTCTAGAAGTGACAAGTTGAGAGGCCATACAAGCATCAAGATTAACAAACACAGCACGGTTCCCTTTAGGCTCGGCTGCAATAAAAGCACGCGCTCGCAACCTGAAGTGAACCCCGGAAGCAATCTGGTCTGTGTTAGCATAACCCATCATGTTAACATCAGCAGCTGGTCCAGTGATGTCATAGCTTCCAAGCCCAATTAAGTAGTTGGGGTCAGATAACACTACTCTACTATTTAGCAGCGTCAGCAGCAAGAACACCAAAGAAATCAAGAACCAAAATGGTCTTCGACGATAGAGATCAAACTCAGAGAACAACTCCATCTTGACACTAACAAGAGGAATGGAGGAGTCGATGATCAATTCATTATCCCCATTATCCCTGCAAGAATGACACGTGATCAATTATAGAGTAAAATAAATGATAATAAAAAAGACATCAAGATTTGGAGAGGACAAGAAATGTACCAGGATTTGAGAAGCGAAGTTCATGGAAGGAGAAGAGGGGCACGTCGATGTTTTGAAGAGAGAGCGAGCCTACCTACGATTCGGGGTCAAAACGAAGAACGTGTGTTTCGGTTTGGTTACGTTGAAGGGAAGACACAAGCCGGACAGCGATGGCTTGTCGTCACTTCCTATTATTGTTTGCTTGTTTATGTTGACGAGTTTTCTAAGGTGGTTGACGGGTTCATGAAAATCCCGTGCTGCTTTCTGTTTTGAAATTTCGAAAATATGGATATAGGTGACAGAAAAAAAAAGACTAATTAAACCCATAAAAACTGAACTGAAAAAAAAAACTAATTAGATTTGTTAAAAAAATTTCCTGTTTGGTTTGATTTTCGGTTTTAATTAAAAAAATGGTAAATAAAAATCAAATCGATTCAAAATAAAAAATGCTATAAATTTTTTTATTTTTTAGTTTAGTTCAAAGTTTTTGATATGTTTCCATTTTGATTAAATAAAAAAGAAAAAATTTGGTTAAAGTAAAAAAATATTAAAAAATCAAAATTATTTTTCAATTTTTTTAATTAAAAATCGAACCAAAATTAATCGATTTAAACAGATCTAGTTCATTTTTTTAAAATTTAATTGTTTTTATTAATAAAAAATATTCGTCTATAGTTTTGGATCCTCCCATTTCCCATTTATCGTTTTTTTTTGTAATCAAAGAATTAGTCTCTTCTTTTTTTTAAAGCTTTTTTCTAGTTATTGAAAAAATATAAAAATTATTTTATAATAGTTATATCCATATTCACAATGTTTTTAGTTCCCATGTTCTACCATTAAATAAAAATAACTATATATTTTTATATTATTCTTAAATAATAAAATATTATTTGATAGTGTGATAATAATTATTTTTTAATATGCTTTTTATTTAGAAATATATTACAATAATATATATTTATATATTTTAAAAAAAAACTTATTTTTGATACTGCCAAGAAGTTGCAATGATTTAAATAAATAATTTAAAACAAAAAAAACTTTATTTTTTTTAACAAAAACATAGTCCCGCTGCGAAAACAAACACACAGCAAAACATGAGAACTGTAAGAACAAAGACAGAAAAACGAAATCAAGATCATCACACTGAGACGTGTTAGAAAGCTTGAAATGAGGTCAGCGTCACTCCAGAAATGTACAAGCAAGGGGAAATAACACAGAAATTCAGGTAGGCCAGTTTGCAACACTCGAGAATTATTGGATGGAGATGGCGCCGAGGTTACGTTTCATATTACACTGAAAAACATGTTGGCTGCATGTGGATTATATTAGATGAATTAAACATATTTTTTGAAGAAAGAAATCGTCTGCAAGGAGACATGATAGATCCTTTCCAACACAGCGTGGAAGGCAAGCAAGCAGCTAAGAGACATGGCGGTTCCTTTCCAACATGGCGTGGCAGGAAAGCTAGCAGGCAGCTAACTCCTCCGATCGATCTCTATTGTGTTTTGTTGCTTTTGAATTGGTTTTTAAAACCTGAAGTTAGATTATTGCTGCGTCTAGGCTCTGTCTTTCCCGTAACATAGTGATCTCCGATAATTCTCCATGAGAATCGATCGAAGAGAGACTTGTGAACTCACCCCTGTCGTACAAAAACCTTACCCTGGAACACCAGATTACTGTCAAAAAATCAAGGGATCAACGTGATTGTCTGCCATGAAAGCTCAAGGCTGGTCCAAAAGCTGTTAAGAAATCAATATATTAATATTGTTCGAGGCGTTGATCATATTAAATTAACCTCTTACAGCAGAATATTCAATGCAAGCATCCTTACAAGCAAGATATATCGTGGTTGGTTCAAGACGAAATTACAGAGGATAAATTTAACACTACAATGCCTTGAAATTAACGGCCATCTGGATCATTGGCAATGGTCAGATTTGACATTTGTTGGCTGTTAGGGATGAAGACATCGGTCAGAGCAGATTCCGACACAAAAGAAGCTACCATAATTAAGACGGAAAGCCCGCGGAAATAGAAAGGAAAAGGGAAACGAAAAGGGATAAACTAGAGGGATTGGATATAGTTATCACAGAAACATATAGATAGATACTTATCAGTCTTGACACATTCAAGAAAAACACAGAGATTCATCTTCCATTGCCGTATAGATAAACAAGTGGCGGTGGTGGAATGCAGGCTAGTGAACCAGTCATGAGCCATTATGGTGGTGTGGAAACTACAGCAGTCTGGCAAAAAATAGTGCTACCAGGTGGTATGTAAACCAGAAACACTAGCAAATTGCTATGAGATTATCTTGAAACAGTTAATCAGAAATCTGTAGAGGTTACATGGATTATGAATTGGGAATGGATCCATAATCGTGAATTAATGTTTAATAGTACCTTCCTTTTTGCCAATATTTTTCACATGATATTTACAATCCTCCAGAACGGAACAGGAATTTAAAGACAGAAATCCTTTGTCTATTTGCTTCTTACTGTAATTGTCATACATCGCACCAAAAGTCGAAACCTGAAAGCAGAAAACAGCCTTGGAGAAAGATCATGATGGACAACCTTCTTTCTGGACTAGGAACAGAGACATTATTTACTCGAGACATGAAAAGGCAGCTTCATTTCCCTGGATTTTCCACTAGCCCTTGATATTGTTGACAACAATAACTAGATAGAGCAGTGTTTTGGAAGGGAGAATATATCTTGTGTTCTGGCCGTAGCACTACGCACAGAGAAGTTTCAGGACGTATTATTTCTCGGTTTTGAAATTCCTATCGTGTCAAAAACTTAATTGTGCTCGGCAAATGAAGTAGAAATTTATTAAAGATTAGAAATGACAATTTGGAGAAGATAACATTGTCTTGCAATTTAATTGGAATTTTAAACAATTTCCCGGTGATAGATTCAGGTTATCTGATCTGAAAGTTTATATATGTTTTCATATATCACCTCATATGTTTTGCATACACTGAAGTGCATGCCAAAGGCATCGATGTTGTGGATTTCCACAGCTATATTTATTAAAGATCTATAGTATTCACGTTTCCAGTTTTTGACTGACCTCGATCCAATTCAGAGATAAAAGAAGCTGCCATGCACGAGACGTTCCTAACACGAAATTGAAAGTTAAAACTGGAGCAGGTCGGCCGAATGGGACAGCTGATTGTTACGAGGGAGCCTGATGATTTTAGCCATTTCTAAATCGTGTTTCCAAGCAATTATGATCAAATAACGAGTCAAAAGAGAAAACAAGCACGGTTTAGGTGTTATGAAGCAAAAGCAGAGCATTCATTCGGCTTAAATAAAAGTCTTGTAATTGAGAATCAATAGTACTCCTTCAAACCCAAAGGCAGACTATCGGAAATTAAGCACACAGATGTCCTCGAGATTACTGTATCAGAACATCGGAGATTAAGGCATCTTTTGGTATCTTGCGCATGAAGGTATCAGTAAGAGCAGATTCAGATACGAAAGAAGCGGCTAAGAGGAGAGAAGCCTGCAGCAGGAAAAGAAAATTCCCATCAAAACATCACACCAATATTGCGGTTTGAAGAGACTGTTATGGTGGGGATTTTAACAGGCGTGTAGAAGAGTAAGAGTTGATAACATGGAATGATTAATTTCTATCTAGAAAACTAGATGGCACCGTTTGATTATTATTTTTCTTAGTTAACTCCCAAATGCCATTAACGAAAAAAGGATCTTAGAAGAACAGGTAAAATAGGTTTTATGCTACTTCTATTTTATAAATCTGTTTGGTTGGATTAATAGGGAAAAAATCAACATAGAGTTCTGAAGACAAAATTAACCAAGACATATGCATTTAGTTTACAGGCATGATTTTTCTTAAGAGCTTTATAATTGAATATCATGGCTAGTAAGAGAGTGCAGAAAATAGTTAGTTCGACTTACCTCTTCTTTGCCAACTTGAACCTCGCAGACATAGATGTCATTAAGAGATATCTTAAATTTCTCCAGTAAAGACAGATCTGATATAGGCGATATTGGTTTAACAACAAGATCGTCAGTTACTGTGAACATTGCAGGATCTTGCAAAAATCCACCACTTGTGACATCTTCGTAGGGTGATCTAGGATCCCTTATAGTTGAAATTGGGAAATAATTCTTACAGCCAGAACCAGGTGCAATCTTAGGATTTAGAAGAATCTCTTTAATGTCATTTGACTTCAGGTATTTCTTAGCATCGAGATCAGTTACACTGTTATATAGGTGGCTGATGCATCCTCTTGATGGTCCACCATGCATTCCATTCATCAAATACACAAGTGGAATGGTGAGAAAACTAAAAAGTAAATCAACAAAATCTTTAGACGCTTCTGCGCAGCATACCACTTTCTTGGATTTGCAGACCACAAGCCTAACAGACGTCTCACCATTTCTTTCTGATGGATTCTCTAGTATTCCATGCGTAAGAGAGATTCTTTGAAGGGAATCTTCATTTCTGAACTCGGGAAATTCCTCGCGAGCTAACAAGACATCGGTCAGAGGTGTCTTTGATACCAATGAGCACTGCAGCAATTTCAAAACCTAAAACAAAGACATTAAAATGGGTACCTGTACATGGAACAAGGCTAGGCAATACTGCAACAACTCAATTATAAGATCATACCTCTGTTACTCCAATGTCAAAAGTCCTCTCCTCGATGGTATCTGTATCCATGACTCCAAGCTTTGTAAGAATAGAAATGCTTGCTAAAATTGATGCTTGCATCACTTGAAAATTGTCGCTTACAAGGAATCGGGTCAGTCCTTTAACAAACACTCCTCGTTTTTTTGCGTCAGATCCACTACTTGAAGGAGCCTGGCATGATAGCTTCACAATACGGCTCATGGGACGTCCACAACCACAGTAAGGATTTTTGTAATGACTCCAGAACTTGTAGCCAGTAGTAGCACAATCGGAACTCTCGCAACGAAAGAAACGTAAGGCATCGAAGTCATCAATTTTCAGTTTTAGGCTCTTACAATAAGCTGCAGCGGCATTGTGAGGAAGCAGCAACATGTCCTTGCATGCTTCAGTCCGGAAATACATGACATCTGTATTTTCAACACTTTTATGTAAGTTGTTCATGCAACCAATCCCATTTTGCGGTGAAAGACTACTGAGGAGATGGATGATTGTTCCCGTGGGCATCGTCAAAAAACTGAAAAGAATGTCAACAAAGAACTCGTCAGATTCAACAAATGCAACTCTGTTGCTCTTCGTGTCGACAAATGCCTTCAAGCTAATGGTTTCCATGGATTGAGAGATGAATTGGTGGTCAAGCGAGACAACGAAACAACTCAATCTGGAGTCAACAGGTGGTGACTGTCGGTACAAATTTTGGGCAACAGCTCTAATACCAATTGTTGGGTATGGATTCTGAGCAAAATGATGAGTGTTCGTGCAATTCGTTATTACTTCAAAATATTTTAACATACCACAGACTCTTCATTGCTAAGTAAGGCATCATGCTTTAATGATTAATGCTGTACACATCTTGTGAAATGCTTTACTTTTTATGATGAGTGTTTCCGACCAAATTCAAAGTGTTTTTTTAAAGTTTAAACACAGTTAAAAATACAGTTTCAAACAAGCACAGATAAACAACTTTTGACTTGCTTTTCTTTCCACATTGACACCGACTTGAGACTTGACTGGCCAATATTTCCTTAACGGCAAAGGAATGCTGGGAAATTCTTGATTGATCTTCAATAGTGACACCCTATAACTGTTAGCAAGAAAATCAAAGATCTTATTAACACGCCTGCAATGGCTGACGCCAAACAGATTACCTAGTTTATACAAAGGCAGAGAAGGGGGGATGGATGCTCTGAGAAATTGTATATGGGAATTATATTCCATTGATGTGTTCAACAGAGATACAGAGATGTCCTTGTATAGGCCTGATACAACATTACAGATCCCATAAATTAGCTATTTACCAAACCTGGTACGTAAACTATTGCAATCATATCTTTGAGAATAAATAACTATCAATTACAAGAATTAATTACACAGTTATACAGTAGTGCTGATTATTTTGGTAGGCACGAGGCATTGCATAATGTGGCCTCAATTCATTGAATCTGATAGGTTGATTTTTATTTTCTGGTGAAATTTTTATAATAGATATTTTCAATTCAACCTATCTTTTTGGGCGAAGCATACAATAAAAAGACTGAAAGTTCAGCGGAAAGACTTGGTCGTCATTTATATATGTGGTGAGGTTATGTTCAACAAACAGAAGTTGCAAGCTTTTACTTGTTAGTATTGTTTATTTGAATTTTCTGTATCACTGAATTAGGAATTCTATGTAGATTTTTCACCCTCTCAATGATAAAGTTTCTTTCTTTTCTTTTCTTTTCTTTTCTTTTTCTTTTTTTTTTTGGGGGGGGGGGTGTAGATTACCATTTCATTGCTATGTAGTTGTTAAAACATAAAATGTTAGACTCGAGAAATTTGAATAAATTGCTGGACATATGATGAGGGTAAGAAATCATGCTCATTGACATGGAAAGTGCTAAAATAAGGTAATTTTGGTTTAGAGGAAATCAATTGTAAATGGATACAGCTGCTACAGTTGTAATAGTTGAAGCACTGTAATAGTACAATCTAGGATACAGAGGATGGGCAGTTCTGCATCTCTTAAACCTAGCTTGTAAGGTGACTGTAGTGTACAAAAGAACAAAACCAAAGGCATAAAAAGAAACATATATGTTTTTTTTTGCTGGGGTTTGACATGATAAAATTTATATTCATCTGCTATCTGGGGAAGAGGGTTACCTACTTATTTGGCTTTGTGTACTTTTGGTGAAACGCGCAGGACAATATTCAGTATTCTACTGTAAATGTTTAGAGCAGAAGTTGCTATTTTCTGCAGATGTGGTATGAGAGGCGTGCCATGTCAAGCATAGTACGCTTGTTAATTATACTTTGTAAAGCCTTTGTAAAGGATCATAAGCCATGCTTTATTTCTCTAGGTTTGAAGTGCTCTGAGCTGGGCATCAACTACAACCTGGATGTTCTAGGCTTAAAAAATGTGCCTGGAAGAAACTATATCTTCAGTCAAACTATTTGATGGCTATGTTGATACATCATTAGTGTGTCTAAATGAATGCCACGGAACACCCTAGCTAGGTTGTCCACCAGTATATATTTTTCTAAGAAAGAAAAAGCAAATAAGGAACTCCACAGACCCCCCTTCAAAATATGTGTTATTTAGAAAGTTGCATTCTCCCATGTAGGCTGCTTTAACATAAGCTCGTCAAACATCCTGACTACTGCTTGGTCTAGCTGATAAGGTTGAATCAAGTTTTGATTGCATGTGAAATATGTTAATTTATATAATATTCAAGATCACTGCATAGATTTAATTACTCGGGATTAAAGACTCAGTACTGGCTTATTGTGACTGATTTCTTCTATATCAATTTTGGTTGATTTCTGCAATTTTTTTTACTCTTTTATAGACCTCTTATGCTTCATGAACTATTCCCGTACTCTTTTATAACAAAAGCTGGTGTTTAACTCAAAGCAATGATGCAGCCTTTTTGCTAGGAGGCAACTTCTGGACTTCAAACCTACTGCTTCATCTGTTTTACCAGGTTGGTGTTCTTATTCCTGAAGTTTCTGGGAATTTTCCGCTCAAATAATGACTTTCTTCATTTCAACATCGGGGTTGTATGGGCAGCCTTTCTTCCTGATCATGCTTGGGTATTAGTCATCATGTGGATATTTTTTATGGATTCAAAAGTTCTTTAATTCTTCAAACTATAACGACGCAATGCTCACATCAATGGACCAAATCATATTGAATGGCTATGCTACACCGATATTAGCTGCTGTTTTTTGTCATTCTTGTCAAATTCTTAATTGATCAACACCTTTAGTATTGGCTTGAGTTTTATGTATTATGTTGCTTTTGGTATGAGGTTAAAAAACAAAGATGACACATTGGAGTAAATTTTCAGGTGCAACTGCATGGTGTTTTGGTCAGTGTTAAGGAATGAAAATGATTGAGGGGCAGCCTTATATGAGCAGGTCAATACCCCCCCCTGTTGTCTACCATAGCGAACAAGCATGAATGTTAATAGGAAGATTGTCATTGGAACTACCTTACCCAATTGAATTAGAAAAGAAGTTTAGCATAAATGGTTGTCAATAATGCAGAATATGATGAGGGTAGAAGATATACTGTGTTATGTTGTATCCTTTAGCAAGTATTTGTTATGGATATTTATTTGGCCGAACCTCCATGTGTAAATTACCTTTATGTGGCTTCGTGGTTTCTTGACTGTTTCAAGATGAACTATAAACTCAACTGAAGGTGGGGATTTATTTATTATGAGTCAGCAGCTGTGCTAACATGTAGCAAGTGCAAGTGGGTTATACATGTTTGACGTATAATTGAGATAGTAGATGATAATGGAGGTATTTGTTTCATGTCTCCTGTGTGGTGCTGATGTGAATTTCCATTATGAACTCATCAAACAACGATTCCAATGTTCACACGTTTTACAGGGCTGGGATTCCATGATATGTTGAAAGCTTTTTTCTCTTATGTCCATCTTGCCAATTGACTTGTGGAGAAATTTTCAGAGGCAGCCACTTTCAAGGACAGTCAAGGCTGTTTTTTTTGGCGCTTTAAGATGTTTAAACCTCTGCATAGAGTGGGTGGGCATGTGCATAAACAAAGAGCTGTCCTTTACATTATTGTGGCATTTATGGATGGTTATCTTGGAGAAAGTTGGATAGGATAGTGTGGGAGGGTGCTTGTAGACCAGGGATGATTTTTCATGAAAAGTTTCCTACAAAGTTTCTGGGATAAGAAAAGGGAACTTTGGATAGAACACCATGTACCCTGCAGGCCCTTATAATACCTGAATGCAGTGAAGGTCTGTGCTGTTTGCTGAGACTACATGGCCGGGGAATTTCTTCTTCGAGCTATCAAGTTTCAATCCAGTGTTTGGATTGTCTAATAAGGTGTGCTGCCGGGGGCTCTTCTTCTAACCAAGCATCAAGGCTGCTTGTCTCTATGCAAGGAACTAAAGGGGGGTGACCTCATCCCTGGAAAAGAAGCCGTTGTTCGTGGTGGTACCAGTGGAAAGTGGACCGAAACATTAAATTTGCAGTAGTTTTGTGTGGAAAGTGGACCGAAACATGTGATATCATGTGGAAACCTGGAATTGATTAGTACCAGTTCTGTTTGGTGAGGTCTTTAAACCTTTCTCTGTTCTGATAGTAGTAGTATTTATATAATGGATCCATTCTGTTTGTTTTTTTAGCTTATTAAAGGTTACTTTCTGATAGATTTGCCTTTTGCTTTAAAATAAAAGTTAGTAGATGAAAGAGTATCTTTCTTTTTTAAAGTGTTTTTTTGTTTAAAAATATATTAAAATAATATTTTTTTATTTTTAAAAAATTATTTTTGATATTAAATCAAAAAATATAAAAAAATATTAATTTAAAATAAATATAAAAAAATTTCAAATTTTTAAAAAAATTCAAGCGCTTTCCCGGCGAGCTATTTACATCGAGGCTAAAATTTATTTTAGATTTATTGAACCTAATAAATAGATTATCAATACAATTTAAAACATTTACTATTTTAACGAAGTGGCTCTTCCTCAACCGCTTAGTCGGTTGATTAAAAAGCTTAATATGGTAATTGTTTTCTATAAATAGCTTGTGAATTGAAAGGGGGGAAATGTTATTTTAAAGTTTGAAATTAAAAATAGTTTAACCTAATTAGGCAATTTATGTTTATTCAAATAAATAAATAAAAGATTTAATACATCGAATACTTGTGTGAGAAACTACTGTTTTTTTTGTATTTCTGTCATTGTGAGTTTGGCAATGAATTCAATTGGCTAAATGTCCGTTTGGCATTGTGATTTCACTGGTTTTTGGTCAAAATTTGAATTTTTGTTTTTCATTTTAAATAAATATATTTTTATACGTTTTAAAATATTTTAATGTGCTGATTTCAAAAATAATTTTTAAAAAATAAAAAAAAATATCATTTTGATGTATTTCAGCACGATAAATATTTTAAAAAATTACCGCAATTACACTTCCAAATAGACCTAAAACTTTGGAAATATATTTTTTGAGGGCAAAAAATCCTTTGATTATTTAATTAATTGTTTTTATTAAACTACAAAATACAGGGAGTATTTAACTTATGTATTATAAGTAGCATGGGCCGTGTTCTTCTCCAATAGGTTGAACGGCTATGCTTTTTATGTACAGCTGTAACCCACGAATTTGAAATTTTGAATTTCAAAAAAATTACAACTCACCTTTCAAGTTCAACCGTTGGATTCCTGCCCGTTAGGGTATAGACCTTGAAATATCTGGCAGCTCCACCTACTATTTTCCAAATAAAATATTTTTCAAAAGAAACCAAAAACCCTAATCTTCCTTCTGCTTTCCTCTATAAAACCTTCCGTTTGGCCGTTCCACTCATCCTCTCTGTCTCTCTCTAAATTCAAAATCCTCTTTCCTTTTCTGCTGCCGATTTTCATTATCTTCAAAACCAAAAGCGAAAATGCGTGAGATCCTTCACATTCAAGGTGGCCAGTGCGGCAACCAAATCGGAGCCAAGTTCTGGGAAGTTGTTTGTGCAGAACACGGCATCGACTCCACCGGAAGTTACCAGGGCGACTCCCCTCTCCAACTTGAAAGAATCAATGTCTATTACAATGAAGCTAGTTGCGGAAGGTTTGTCCCTCGTGCTGTCCTCATGGATTTGGAGCCTGGAACCATGGACAGTCTCAGATCTGGCCCATATGGACAGATCTTCAGACCTGACAACTTCGTTTTCGGTCAATCTGGTGCTGGAAACAACTGGGCCAAAGGTCATTACACCGAAGGCGCTGAACTCATTGATTCCGTCCTCGATGTCGTTCGGAAAGAAGCCGAAAACTGTGACTGCTTGCAAGGTGACATAATCTTATATTTAACAAATATAATAAGTTTTTATTATTATTTTTGTTTATGGGATTTTAATCGCTTTTATTTTAAATATTAATGTGTAGGGTTTCAAGTGTGTCATTCACTTGGAGGTGGAACTGGGTCTGGAATGGGAACCCTTTTAATTTCGAAGATTAGAGAAGAATACCCAGATAGAATGATGTTGACATTCTCTGTGTTTCCTTCTCCGAAGGTGTCTGATACAGTTGTGGAGCCTTACAATGCCACTTTGTCTGTTCATCAACTTGTTGAGAATGCCGATGAGTGCATGGTCCTCGACAACGAAGCCTTGTATGATATCTGTTTCAGGACTCTCAAACTCACCACTCCAAGCTGTAAGCTCTACATACCATGCCCTTCGTTTTCTATCGTATTTTTTAAAAGATGCTATTGCTTTGTGGAATGAGATTATTCATGTCGTCGACTGTTAATTAGTTGTCCATCACAGAACATTAATTAATTGGTCTTGGGATAAAATGCCTTCATGCTCCTTTCCATAATTGCTAAACCTGCTTTTCTTTTTTTGTGATAGTTGGTGACTTGAATCATCTGATTTCTGCAACAATGTCTGGGGTTACATGCTGCTTGAGGTTCCCTGGGCAGTTGAACTCCGATCTGAGAAAACTTGCAGTGAACTTGATACCATTCCCTCGTCTACACTTTTTCATGGTGGGTTTTGCCCCACTTACATCCCGTGGTTCGCAGCAGTACAGAGCTTTGACAGTTCCTGAACTCACTCAACAAATGTGGGATTCAAAGAACATGATGTGTGCTGCTGACCCTCGACATGGGCGGTACCTGACAGCATCTGCCATGTTCCGTGGCAAGATGAGCACCAAGGAAGTGGATGAGCAGATGCTGAATGTGCAAAACAAGAACTCTTCCTACTTTGTTGAGTGGATTCCCAACAATGTGAAATCAACTGTGTGTGATATCCCGCCTACAGGTCTTGCGATGGCATCCACCTTCATTGGCAATTCGACATCAATTCAAGAGATGTTCAGGAGGGTTAGCGAGCAATTTACTGCCATGTTTAGGAGGAAGGCTTTCTTGCATTGGTACACAGGAGAGGGAATGGATGAGATGGAGTTTACTGAGGCTGAGAGTAACATGAATGATCTGGTTTCTGAGTATCAGCAATACCAGGATGCAACAGCTGACGAGGAAGGAGAATACGAGGATGAGGAAGAAGGGGAATATCAGGCAGAATATCAGTAGATTTTCGTTTGAACCTCAACTTCCAGTTGCTGGTTTCCTTTTTTTGTTGTGGCTATCAATGAATTTGCAGCTAGATAACAGCTTATATATAGTTGCTATCTCCTTTCTTTGCTGTAATTGGGTACTAAATATGTTGTGAAATTGGGTACTGAACTCGGTAAAGGCTGCTATTAATACTTTCTCGTTCAAATTACGAACTGCTGGGTGCTGCTTTCATTTTCATATCATTTCGCCCAATCTTTTCCTCAGTGAGACCTTGCATTTATTTTTAGTTTTTCATGGAAATTCTTAAGAAATTCAGGGAGCTTCAAAAGAAGGAATCCAGCTGTTTTCCTCAGTGTGTGTGCACGCAGGGAGGAAGATGGCCGTATAATCTTAATATAGATTATTTGAAATTTGCATCTTAGATTGTGATTTATTTATTGTAGGGAATAGACAGGGTCTGTTTCAAAATTGGTGGTATTGGAAACTAGGACTTAGGTGTTGATATATATTTAGTGTCTGATTTATTTATTTTCATTTTCATATATATATATAAACAATACAATCAAAAACGTTCTGAAATTGAAATATTTTGTTCTAATTAAAATAAAAACAAAATATCAATTGAAACAGTATTGATAAGGCACTAATCTCATTAAGTTGATAAATAGTTTCTTAACTCGTTTATTTAACAAGTAAATAACCTCATTAACCAGATAAATAGTTGTTAAACTTGCATATTCAACAAGATACTAATCTGATTAAATAGAGAACACAATCTTTCTTTATACCATTCAATAAGATACTATTTTTATTTACCAGGAAATAATTTATTAATTTATCTATTAAAACTGAACATTAATCCCATTAGCTAGGGATTAATCCTTATAATATGCCCTCTTAAATTTATAGTCTTGAAGTTATCAAAACCAAATTTTCTAGTAATGCAATTAATTAATTTATAGGTTGTTTCAAGGTTTCAAATACCTACCTAACGTCTATGTGTGTGAGGTAGATCCTTGTTCTTGTCCAAGTCCCATGGCCTCTCATGTATCAATTCAATCATTACATCAATTATCATTCATTCATTATACTAGCTAGTTGCATTCTTCACATGAAATTATGAATTCTCACTTTATTCATGTCAAGAATTAACATTCTGGCTATGCAATATATCAATTTCTTTTTCTTTTTTCCTTTCATTTTTTTCTTACTTTTTTTTAATTGAGACAACTTTATATAAATTTGTTTTATTATTTAATCTAATTGATCTAGTTTTTATCTTTACATGAGTCTAACCAGTTTCTCGCCCACAACATATATGTTGTTGTTGTTATCATCATCATCATCATCTAGCCTTCATGCGACTTAATCTAATTCATTTAAACACACACGCATACATATTTAAAATAAAAATTTAGGAATTTTTATAATCCTCCTCGTGTAAATATATCGTTGGCTTGATATGGATATGAAGGAAATAAGAATTCTTTTATCCTTTCTTCTTCTTAGTTTTATCCAATAACTTACATTTAACAAACATTTTAATCAAATATCATCAAAATTCACAATCTATTATTTGAAACTCAACACAATTAGAAAGGGGGGGTTTATGATTTGCATTATTGAAATTAAATCTTTACAACTCTAATTCAAGCATACAAACATAAATAAACCATAATTGTATTTGTTCAACATGCATTTAATTCAATTTCTCCTCCCATATATCTAGCATTTTCAGTACATGAACAAAATCACAAATTTTATGAAATTAATCTATTTATAGGCACTTCTTACCTTAATGAGATGATTTTACAAGTGGTGGATGAAAAATAAATCCAAAGTCTTCTTCAATCACTTATTTCCTCCTCTCTCTTTTTCATAACCCTAACCCTAATCTATCCTAAAAAATACCCAAAACACTCAATCTCTCCCATTTGATTCCTTATCTAAGTCATACACACATTATTTCTCTTGATTTTGAATGGATTCGGCTAGGATTTTTTTAAAGAAAAATAAAGTTTTCCTCCCCTTTTTTTTTATTGGAATGTCATCAGAAAAGATAAGAAAATCAGGCATTTATTTTGTTTATTTTTCTTATTGTACACATTGACCCATGTTTTTTAATTGTTTCCATGTCTCACTGAGTTTTTCTTTGTTCAATTTCTCCCCTCTCATTTATTACTTTAAACTTCTTTTATTTATTCCACCCCACCTTTTATTTTCAGTATGCATGATAAACTAATTTTTCTATTGATAATTGAATTGGAGGACTAGGAAGAGTGAGTGCTTAATCTAGACGGGTCGATTTGCAAATCTATGAAAACTTGGAGGTCATCCAAGAAAAACAAAATCCAACCCCACGCACGCTACACTGTCGTTTAAGGGCAATAAATAAAACAAGAGGTGAGGAAGCGAGAAAACCTTAGAAGAAAAAATGGCTGGCAGTCTCGTCGCGAAGAGAGCAGCAGTGTCAGCCACAAACCAAACACTAAGCTTATTCAGATTATCACTCCGCAACTTGCTAAAATCCTTCAGTACTTCTACTTCTTCTTCTTCTCCAGCTGCTGAAAACCCTAAAAATGAGACTTCAAAACCGAAGCGAAGAAAGAAGAAGAACCTTCTCGAGGTGGCTCAGTTTTTGCCTAATTGGGGAATCGGATACCACATGGCTAAATCTCATTGGGCCAATGTATCTTACGAGATCACCAAAATCAATCTCTACAAGGCAATGGATCCCCCACGCTCATATTTCATATTTTGAGTTGACAGATCAATTTTAAAGTATTTAGCAGGGTTTAGGGTTTTTGGCTGGTCTGACTTTATGTCATTGCTGACAAGTTTTGATTTTTTTTTCTATTTTAAAAATGGGTTTGGGGCATAATTAGATTATGCTAAATTTGGAGTATTTTCTTCCTCTTGTTTGAGGTTCTTCTTGGTTTAATGTGTTTCTGATCATTGCAGGATGGTAGGCATGGAAAAGCATGGGGAATAGCTCACAAAGATGGTCAGTCTTCGTTATGCAATTTTCTGATTTTTTTGAAATGTTCATTATGTGATATCAGTTCGGGTGTCCAACTGTGATATTCCTATGCTTGATGCTGTGTTTTGATAAAAAAAAAAAAAAAGAGTTCCAAATGTTGTGTTTCGTTTGTCTGTTTGATGGGGGTGTGTTAAGTCATGTTCTGTTTTTCATTGCTAGCTTTCTTGCTAAGGTAACAGCTGCATCCAAAGTTTAATTTGTCATATAAATAAGTGAAAATAAAATTCCTATTAAATGCAAGCTTAGTGTCCTTGCAGGTCATTGACAGATTGACGGAGAGGGGTGTGAGTGTGGGGGGATTTATCCCAGCAATAAAAACTGCATAACAATCAATATAGGCAGGAATAGGGAATGCTTTTTTGTTGATTCTGATTCAATTGTTTGTCCCAATTCCATTAAAAGTAGCACTTTAACTTATTGCATTGTTTCAATACTTTGCAATAAAATCTCGAATAAGGATCTGGTTCGCGTGCAGCACAGCACTCTCTCATTTTACTGACATGTGTCAATCACCTATGATTGGCTGTGGAAATCATAATCAACGAACACATGTTACTTCATTTAATCTAAATGGAGAAGAAAGCCCTTTTTGGATCGTTTATCACATGATCAAAAGTTAATTTATTCGCCATAATTTTTCAAATTTCCAAGTTCAATAAGCTGGATAAACAGTTATTGTTCGAGCAGGTTTAACTCCTTTTAGGTTCTAGAAATTTGGGTGGTTCGATGAAATATCTTTCTTCTATCTCCCCCTCTCAAACAGTACACGGAATTTTACTCTTGGAGCTACTAGGAAATCATCTAGCCTGCTTTTGTTTTGTAAGAAGCAAATAGAAATTTTGGTTATGCTAGTTTATAATAGGAATTAAAAATCTTATCCAAACTTTTTGTGGAGCTTGCCTATGTTGAAGATCATTTCTTGGGTAATTTTTAAACTTTTTTATAACTATAATTTCCAGTAAGGTTTGCAGTGATATTCCCTTTTCCTCAAACACATGCCAACTCCTTTTTCTGATACTATATGCATGTTGAATGGCTGTAGATGACAGAGTTTGCTCAAGTCTTTTTCCCACCCTTCCCTTCTTGCTGGTTATCTATGCTTCTAGTGCTGAACGCTTTTAGTTGATACTTGTAACAACTGCCGGTTACTTGGTATTTTATACTATAAATGTTTCTCTCTACGTGGAGACATAGTTGATCTTTTCATTATTTAATACAGGATTACCAATTGCTGATGCTCCTAAGAAGATAAGTGGAGTTCACAAGCGTTGTTGGAAGTACATTCCAAGCTTGGCAATATCAATTGAAGGCAAGGAAAACTCACCAAAACCAACAGAAACTGCTGCAAAGACTGACGTTCAGGCAGCTTAATCCTTCTCTCTCTCTCTCTCAGTGAGAAGTGTTGGACTGGCAATACCTTCTCTGTCGTTTCTTTTGGGTTGATTCCTCGAGTTGTAAGAGTTGCATTTAGCTGAGTGGTGTTTGTGTCTCCGGATGTCGATTCAACTCATTTGATGTTTCTTTTTTCCGATAACATCCTTTTTAGACATTTTACGAAGAACGGTTGTTAGATTTATAAGACAAGGTCAAGGAAATGGAAGTAGAAGACAGCAGAAGCAAAGATTGAGCACTGGAATTTTGTTCTACAAGATTTTCCTGAAGTGGGATCTTTTTTTATATATATTTTTTTCACCACAATAATTGATGGAATGTCTCTAGGTTGTATCAGATTTGAGGTGTGGACTGATAATATACCCAGTTGAACGGTGGAAACCTGATCTGCCTTGACAAAACTCCATAAGCCGATGATGTTGAAGTTTGTTTTTTGCTTTAAAAAATGCCGAGACGTTTCCTTAACATTTTAAAAAATGGACATGTTCTTTTATTAAAGCTGGTCTAGGAGGTTAATCAAATTAAATAGTGAGATAACTGGTAACCAATATTTCTTCTCTTCAATTTTCCTCTCTCATCCCCTCAATTTCTCCATTTCACCTGACGTCTAGGGTTTCTTTTTCCCTCGAATTGAATTTCAGTCCTTTCAATTTTAATGGATAGGCCAGCTCATTTCCCGATTCGAGGACTCATCTCTTCCTCTTCATTCTTGCAAGGCCACATCGAGAAGAGAATTGTCGTCGATGGATACTTCTACACAATAGAAACATATGCCAACCTTCCCTGATTTGTTCAATAAGATCAAGAACAATATTTTCAGTAGATTTTACATAACAGAGCAGCCTGCTTCTGCTAAAAGATCAATAAACATGCTTCCAAGTTGCAATTGGGAATGTTTAGCGACGAACTGGACCAGCTTTTTCTCAACATTGATTCCACTCCGAGTTTTCTGGCAACCTCTGTTAGCAGTAGTTTACAAACTACAAACAAATCAGTCAAGTTCGCACCCAGCTCGATGCCTTGTTCCATCTTTTAGTCACCTCGTATCGGATTCTCCACCATGTTCACGACAGGCTTCGAAGTTCGAAGTATCGCTGTTTTTTTTTTCCAGAAGGGACATGAACTTGTTCATTGCTCCGAGTAACACAGAACATGATTTCAAAGAAAATCAAGGATGCTTTTGGTCCAGGTGGTCGGTGGATCTTTTTCCTCCCTTGCAGGGGATGCTGGAGCAAAGACTGAAGTTGAAAACAACTCTACATGCGCATGCAACCAAAAGGAAACTACTTTTTATGTGCAATGATTAAAGAAGTCCAGGCCAGAAGTGACAAAATTATTTTTAAAAATAATTAGCATTTCAGTTTTAATGTTTTCCTATTAATCTTTTTTAATAGAGACAACAGCAATAATTAATGTATTATTATTATTATTATGCTGCCAAGTTATGCCTGCCTAATCCGGAATTAAGGTTAAACAAGGATATATTTTCTTGCCCACTCAGTTTTTTTTAAAATATTTTTGAAAAAAAAAATTATTTTATTTTAATATATTGATATTATTTTTTTTAAAAAAAATATTTTATTATATTCCGACCAAAAAACATTTAAAATATATCATTGTTTTATTAGAAGCATAAAATATTTTTTTTATATCATTTTGAAATGTTAATGTTAACAATTAACTTTAAAAAATAAAAAAATTATATTAATACAGCAAATATACCTGTATTTTCTCCCTATATAAACACAGCCTCACACACCTGATTTCTCATACCGACTTCCATTTGCTGTTTACATCATCGATCAATGCCTTGCTCCAGGCTCACTGATCTGAAAAAAAAATATGCCTTCGATCTCATTCCGGGCTCGGTAAATCCTTCTAGTAATCTACATATCCATTTCTTCAAACCCTGAACGGATCGATTGAGACTGATGAATGAATTAATTCATGTGGCCTCGATCGAAACACTGCTGGTATCTCCTCAGATTCTCTTCTTCAGCCTCAGTTTCTTACTAAACTCTGCTCAGAGTCATGCTATCAAGCTCGCCCGCCTCGACATTGTTGATCTCTACTCGAATTTGGCCTTCGGAGAAGGCACATATACTCATTCTTTACCAGAATAGAAGTGATGGTGATGCAGCCCCTGCACGCGCCGATGTCTGCTGGATTCATTTCTCCAGATTAGAAGTTATTGCTGGCGGTGTCGCATGGATTTTGATTCCGCCACTGGAGTAATTTACTTTAGTTTTATCAATTAGGGATCTTTAGTTAAAGAAGAAGAAGATGAAAACAAAGCCTGGTTCCATACATGTTCTGTCCTACAATCACTGTGTTAATAATTAGCAGTACTTTCTAAGCATGCCTGGAGGTATCTTTGTGTTCTGGAATGATCCCCAACATAATGATTTCAATAAAACATTTTTGCTTAGAAACCATCGACTCTATTTTCGCTTTAGAGATTAAGAAAAAGCTTGTAATATCTATCTAAATACAGCAGTTGTCAGCACTTTGTTCATGCTCCATAGCAATGCATGTTGTCTGTTTCTATTTTAGCAGATGTTGGATGTTGTTTCTCGATTAAATGGTTAGAGGTCGCAGAAGCTTTTGTATATAATTTAATTCGGATGGAATTGCAGGTAATTTGATAGGAAAATAAAAATAAATATCTAATTTACTTGAATGATTAATTATATTTTATAATTATGATTATTAAATCTATAATATTTAAAAAATAATATATATATATATATATGTCATTTAAAGTAATTTCACAAGCTGACAGTAATATGAAAATGATGGTAACCAAACACACGAAACTGCGTTTCATTAAACCTCAAACTCGACCACAATTTTAACCAAACCATTCAATTCTAGCTATGAATCATAACTAAAATGTTTTTTTTTTATAAAATTATTTTTCTTAACCTCAACCTAAAAGCAACCGCAATACCAAATAGGCCAAATTTATTAATTTGAAATTTATTTTTATTTGATATGCTCTACCTTCACAGATTAATCCATAAATTAAATTAAAGCATATCTCATGAAATTTATTTTATTAAAAATAAATTAAAAAAACAGATAATTTAAAAGTAAGCTGACTTGGCTAATTTAATCACGACTGAATAAAAATATGCTGTTAAAACTTTAATTTTTTTATTAAAAAAGATTAAAACCATTTGATTTTTTTTATAAAAAAAAAACAGGTTTTAATTGGTCCGAGTAAAACCGTAGAACAGACAGCAGATGGCTGTTTAATAAGTCCAACCTGAAATTCATGCCTTGTTTAATAACTTTGGTTCTGTCTCCGTTTGTTGGCCAGTAGCTAGGAGTAGGAACATTCCTAGTTTTTATCAACCAGCAATGACAAGTGACGAGCTAAAAAATGGAAATACAAAGAGCCACTACGGCCAATGAACAGCTGAGTTCTTTTTTAATTTCTTGAGAGAGAGAGAGAAAAGAGGACACCATTATAGATTGTGAGCCTCCTCCTGTAGAGCATTATCTATATATATATATATATATATATAGATAAAGGAAGATAATTTGGTTAATGCCAAGAGAAGAAAAGATAAAACTTTGAGCTTTGATTCATTATACTCCACAGTTTCCATAATAATTCTGTTCTGCACCAGCATAACAAAAGAGGTTTCCTTGCGTTTCCTTTTCACCAACACTGCCGTAAACTGACACACAGATATTGAGAGAGAGAGAGAGAGAGATTTCAGAAAGGAAAGGGTTGAGAAAGAAACAAACACAACCACTCTCTTGCTCCTTTTAACACTCCTCCATCTGTCCTAAACTCTGGACTCGACTCTCCCTCTCGCTCCTCCTGCTACCTCTCTTCTCCTGAAAATTGATGAAGCGAATGCTTTGAAGAGACCCTTTAGGCAAAACCCCAGACTTTGGCACTTTCATCATCCTTTCTGGGTTCTCTCAAAATGCCTGCTACACGAACTCCCCAAGCTGATAAAGTTCTTTACAGTGCCAGCAGCAGTGACATCTCACTCTCTGGTGAGATTGGGGCTCATAGGAACTCTTCAGTGTCAGATTGCTTGTCAGAGGTGGATTTGGAGAGTGGAGCTTTGGGTATGGACGTTCATGTGGACAACAAGACGCAGAGAGATTGTAGAATTTGCCACTTAGGTTTGGAGACTTGTGAGGAAGAATGTGGAGGAGCTATCGAGTTGGGGTGTTCCTGTAAGGGTGATTTGGGTGCTGCACACAAGAAATGTGCCGAGACTTGGTTCAAAATCAGGGGTAACACGTGAGTAAAGACTCTTTAACTTTTCCGTTTTCTTTTCTTTTTGTTTAAAAAGTACATCTTTCGTTGTTGCATCACACTAATTGTCAGAAAATTAGAATATCCATGTGATGGTTTTGAAGAACTCTACATTAAGGTTGTGAAAAAGTGTTTCTAAGCTATAATATATTCTGTTTGCTCAAACATTCTAGTTAGAGTTTTGCTGGATTTTGGGATTTAAGGAATTTTTAGTTCCATCTTGTTCGATCCAGCATGTAGGTGGTGACTTGAAGTGTTTGCAATAGGATCTTGGGATCTTCTTGATTATATTGCTCTGATCTGATTCATCTTGTCAACTTGTAAATGTACCTTTCCCATTTCTGTAGTATTTATTTTGAGTTTTTATTAATCATTAATAGAAACCTCTACTCGAGGAGCATGGTACAAAAACTTAATTAGCTTGTTAAAGACCAACAAGGGATATGTTGAAGACCTTTTCTTTACTCTTCTCTTATCTTTTTGTTTAATTTGGTTCCTTAGAATAATTGAAGTTGCTGAGGGCTGGGACTAATCAAATGAAAGAAGTATTGTCTTCTTTTGTTTCTACTGAAAAGTAACCAAGGCATACGTTTGTAGCCCTTGAGTTAGATCCTTCTTGATCAATGACCAGTTAAACTCAACAATTCCTGTTTTGGTTATTTATCTCATTAATCACATATCATCACATTCAAAATTCCAAATGTACCTCGACAAAGTTCTCAGTTTTCATTTTACGGGTGTTAAGTAACTATATCACCTTAAAATTTAAGTTGTTAGGTGAGACTATTTATATTATTCTTTGATACAATCTCTCAAGTGAAAGTTTTTTGGGCTTGAAACTTGCATAAACTTATACCATCTTGTGCTTGAAATAGAATAAAGATGGTGAGATTCTAACTCGTGATTGATGGGTCAATAATATTCTGATACCATTTTAGAGAAACCATTTAATCTAAAAGTTGAAGTTCTTAGATGAAACTGCATCATATGATTTATATTATTCTGACAAACGTAGATAACCCCTCTAAGCTACTGTTAGCACTTGTTCCTGGTTATAGCTGTAAAATTGAAGGCCAAGTAGAAATCATGTGGAAGTAGCAAATCTTGTGGTCACCCGGCTAGAACCAAAACTAAGCTTCCTGATAAATCACAGCTTAGAAGGTTTATAATGGTTACATATTATAAACCTAAGCATGAAGTGTGGGGACCACTGCATGTTCGTACACTTGACTTTTGAAAAGCAGACAAGTGCTTCTCTACAAATGTGCACAAAATTCATCTGCAGAAATTTTGATTCTATGAATGTCTAGAGGAACGTGTCTTCTTCTGGTTTATTGTCTTTATATATGCACATAACATTTGATTGTCTGTTTCCCATAACCAGCTGTCCTTGCTTTACTGAAGCACGAGGCTTCAATTATTGGGCTAGGTTCACGTCGAGTTTCTCGATGATAATAAAATTTAACTCGACAAGATTAACTAATCTTCGGTCCAACATCAATTATCTGATCATTTTCCAATTCCTGATGTCTGTACAAATCATCCAAGCTTTGGAAACAGGCTGGAGAATTTTGATTGCAGTAATATGAAATTCAGTTTAGGGAGATTCTCCAAACGTCAGGAGTGCTTGTTTTGAACGCAAGCTTCTCCTTTTGTCTTCCATTCGTGAATCATTACACGTTCTTATATAGAACACAGATCTTCATTTGGCTCTCATTGCCTCTCCTTTTCTCTGTACATAACAGCCATTTCTTGGGGATTTGTCATGCTATGGTGGTCTTACCCACCGTCAAAGGTGGTGGTGTTTCTCATTTACTGAAAGAAGGGTGTTTTTCAAACATGTTGCCTTTGTTGTCTGTAAGAAGGGTTGTATATACGTGCCACAAATTTAAGCTTTCTGCAGTAAGTTCTGTATTACATTTGCTGCAATATGCAAACATACCGTTTTAGCCGAAAACTCAACATGTTACCTTGTTAGAGACTCCATGTTTGATTTTATGGCCATTTAGTTTTGATTAAAGTTCTAATTTACCTTAATACTGTTGTGCTCCCCTGAATTTGTTCCTGTTTTTACAGGACATGTGAGATATGCGGTGCCGCTGCGCTTGGTGTTGCCGGCGAGCAGACGAACGAGGCGCATGATGCTAGTGCTGCAGTCTTACCGGCACCATCAGGTCCTCCGATCCTTGTGGAGGCCCGAACATTTTGGCATAGTCGCCGCATTATGAATTTCTTGCTTGCCTGTATGGTGTTAGCCTTTGTCATTTCTTGGCTCTTTCACTTCAAAATCCTCTCCTGAGAAGCAAGTCGTGGCATTTTATTAGCACCAGGCTACAAGGTGCGACCCCCATTCCATCAAGTTCCTGCCTGGTTTCGATGCCCTATTCCTTCTCTTGGCTTGTGCCACGTGTAACTTACCCGTTTCTTTGTAACTTAACCTGTGCTCCAATGTATTTGTTTGTGTTACGCGTCACAAATCAATTATTGGCTTTCTTACAACTCCCTGTTGTCCTTTCTTTTTCTTCCTTCAGCTTTTAACTATGTTTAAGAGCCATGGTTTCCAATTTTGGATGATTTTAGAATCTGGAGCAGAGAGGAATCTTTGTCAGGTGATTACTACGCCCAGGTGTTCACTAACTCAGGCAATGCACTACCTACAACCTAAATTCCAACTTGCAGCAGTTCTATCGGACCATTCTGTGATTTTCTACACATCAAACGGGGACGAATCACACTTTCGTAGGAAGACAGGAAAAAACATTAAAAAAAAATGCTCCACCCTGCCTTCTACATGAATAGCTTTCGTCTCTGCTTAACTATGATAGCATGAATATCAATTCAAAATGTTAAACATAAATCATATAAAAGTCACTGACTAAATTGGATCAAATATATTCAGCCACGCTCATGAAAAGTAAGTTATATATCAAGATGTCAATAGGTTACATCAATCTCAACCATTATTTTGTATCCATATCTGTGGGATTGCGTCTATAATCATCGACGGCCTTGTCCAAAGTGCTCCTGACATGTTGGCACATCACCATCAAATTCTGACATGCATCCTTCAACACCTCCCTTGCTGGATCACCTGCAAAAGGTACAGGCAAGAAATCGAAACTCAAAGAACATAAATGGGAAACCAGAAAGAAAATCGCGGTAGTTGCATGATCATTTAAAAGGTCAAGGTCTTGTGAATGATTGACCGAGAAGATACATGATTCCTGTAACAAGACTGCTAGGAATTGGTTTATTTGCATTTAAATCTTAATAGCACCTTGATCACAAATTGTTCCCGGAAGAAAATAGGAGCGGGGTATTAGAGCAAATACAAACTAGTTTAGTTCAGCGAAAAGAAGCACATCTCAAAGAGGAACCCATAAGCAAGCTGCTAGTGAGATTCGAAGACCCTGATTGGAGTGTGGACTGAGCAGAGATTTGCAAAAAATCATTTTTTTCTTCTTAAAAAATAATTTTTTTAATTGTTTGTTTGATGTGGTGGTCTTAGAAATACTTTAAAAGAAAAAATATTATCTTAATACAGCAAAAATCAAATTGAAAATAACATAGCCTAACTTCCAAACACCCCCTATGAGTTGGATGGCGAAGGGTTCCTGGTAACTAGTAACTGGGATAAGTAGATGAATAGAACAATTTGGCTTCAACTCTAATCTACAAGTAGATGCCCAGAGAAAGTAAATTAACAAAATTATAATCCATACAGTAAATGAAACTGGGAATTTAAGGCTTAACAAAACCCAAACTAAGAAAAAAAGAAAAGAATATGACAATTGTCCTCATCTTTGCAGAATCAATCTAGTCTTGAAAACCAGTGGAAGTTCTAACAATAGTGCATGCATAGATAGTAGCATTAGAGAGGAGAGGAGGGATATTAACGACCCACCTGTGGTCTGTACTCGAATATTAACCTTAGCATCAGAAGGATGAGGAATGCTGTATCCACAGAATGATACCCTTGGACTGCAAAGCCACCACAACCATAATTATTTCATTGAAAAAAACAAATAAAAAATAAAAACTAAGAGTAGAGTAGAGTAGATACTCCTGATTCAAGGCGAATCTGACAGAGTTTGCGAGAGTATGATCTTCGTCTACAAAACAGAAGGTTGCGCTGCTTGGATCCCTCACAGAACCGTGCTCCATTCCTAACCAAAAACAAGATCTTTTTTATTTTATTTTATTTTATTTTTAAGATTGGATAGGGAGCATCTCTTTCGTCTCTCACCTGTTTATTATTGTGGACGCTCTGATTTCTGTGCTTCTTTCTTTCTCCACTCTTCTTCGTCTTCGTCTCTAATCCAAAACCCCGAAACACCTAAACCCTAAATTGTGTACCTCAGGCTCGGTCTTACTTAACTGTTTATATATGTACACGTGTCCCCTTTTCGTTTCAGATTTACAGTTTGCTCCCTCAGCTTCATACGGGCTTTGATTGCGTGGCTTCTTTTTATTGGGCTGTGACATCATCATCAACAACAACTCACTACCTTTTCTTTTGCAAAAGAATACAGTAACACACGGTGGTCTCTCTCCTCCTAAAACCCTAATTCGCATCCATCTCGCGGCTCCTCCTACTCTTCTTTCACAGTAAGTTTGGATTCGATTTCGTTCTAAATTACTTTGGGTTATAAACGGTATTATGAGCTGATAGTTGTTTTCGTGTGCGTTGTGTGTAGGGTGTATAAATAAAATGGCTGCCAACAACGTTGGTCTACCAGCTGGTGTCTCCAAAGAACAGGTGGGTCTTTTCATTTCAGATTCTTCTCTTCTCTTACGGGATTCTTAAGCACTGAAGTAGATACCCTTTTTTTTGTCGTGATTGATGTTTGGTTTTGAATACTAGTATTTGCTTTGTTGTTCTATTTATATATTTTGATTGCAATGTTCTTGCTATTTTTGTGGATTTCTGTCAGTGTTTTGAGTTTTTGGTTTTTGATAATGGTGGTGTAGGCCTATGGCATGGCTACGACCGAGATGGAATACAGAGTCGAGTTGTTCAACAGGTAATATGTTGATGCTTTTTGTGTTATACCAGCAAGAGTGAAAAGCATAAGCATTGGATATCATTGGGTAATTGGGGGCATTTGTTTATTAAACAATTACAATGTGTTCCCTGTTGCTTTTTATGCATGTTTCATTTTCAATACTCTCGTTCTCTTTTATGGTTTATTGATTCTCGATTATGTAAAAAGCTCACAATGAGTATTGAAGTACTAGGTTTGTTGTTTACTGAAGCGTATTTTTACCTAGATGTTTTTGGATGGGATTGTTTTGATAGACTACCTGACTATCTTGATGATTGTTTTCTATCTAGTTAGAATTAACACAACTGATTGAGGAGATAAATGACTGTCTACTTGCTTGTTTAATCTATTCTTCTTGAGTTATTGATGATTGATATGAGGTGGCAATCGGATAGTTAGCTTTCCAAAGGTTAATCAATTAGTTGTGGTTATCATTTTTTTAATTTCCATGTGATCTTTTCTGGTAATACATCAGCTTGGGTTTAAATCATATTAACTATGGTGTCATAATTTTGATATATTGTATTGCTTAGTGCCTGAATTTGATAATCGATATGTTAGACTATAGATTATGAATCCATATGGTCTTGCATTTCGGTGATATATGCCTCCAAAATTATTCTTTTGATGGTTCCAATTTTATACGGAATTTGCTGAGCTCCTCATTTTATTTTGTTTATTCAGGCTTCTTAATACATGTTTCAACAAGTGCATTGACAAAAGGTACTTGTTTTTTTTGTTTTTCTTCTAATTGTAGGGATCTTTATGAAAGTGTTGAAAGTATCTGAACTTTACATTTATTGTTATTCAACATCAATGTTTTTTCTTCATGTTCAGGCACAAGGATGCTGAGCTAAACATGGGTGAAAATAGTTGTGTTGACAGATGTGTTTCAAAATACTGGGCGGTAGGTTGTTTTCATTTTTCCAACTAGCTGTTCGACTTTTACAGCTCTTTGTTTAACCAATTCATGTATGTTGATATTCTTAAATGCAGTTCTGCGAAACAATTTTGTCAGATGTATCCATATGTACGAGTATTAATTTTTTTAGGTGTACAACACAAGTAATGATATCATGTTGCTTGCTTTTATCCGCTCAATATTTCATTTGCTACTTTTTCCGTCATTTCTAATCAAGACTTGCTTGCAAAATCTTGCTAGCATGTACCTTGACCTATGGACATTCAATCTTTTCTATAGCTGCAGTTGTTGGATGCATTTCAGTTGTAGTTGTAGCTTTAATCAGAAAGATTAAACTTTCTGTAATGTTTTGGCTATCACTATCATCATTTAAATTGTTCTAAGCATATCCATAGACACCCAATTATAAAATGGTTAATATTCATCATGTCTGACCTCCACTTGTATATACTATCAAATGGTTCCACATTTGTTGGAACATTTTAGCATTCATTGTAGTTATATATAAATGTGAAGAATTGTTATGTGGTTACATATTTAATACTGATATTTGCTTTCTGTCTGTACCTCAACGACCATACATGTGGTTGCTTTGAAAATATGTCAGCGCATTCAGCCATATCATACTTCTGCTATAAAATCATGTTCATTTTCGAGCTCCTGTTTGGATGGTATGCAATCAAAACTCAAATGTTTTTTTCCAGGTTAATGGTATCATTGGACAGATGCTTAGTGCTGGTCAACATCCAATGTGAAACTTGGACCTGCTCGGATATGAAATTTGCTCGACATGAATGCATGCGGAGAGGAAGGGGACTAAAAATCACTTTGTTGTCATTTTTCTCATCTCAAATCCATGATGTCATCTTCACTTGCTTAAGAATTAATTGCAGTTCTTACTCTATCGTTTAGCTTTTACTTCAAGTAAGATTAAGTTTTTGGCCTTGGGTTTATTACTGATGAGAGGAGAGCCATCATTCCTGTAGTACAAGATCTGTGTTATTTACATGTTCAATTTGTCGCGTAATGCTGAGGAATTATTGGCAGTTTTTGTGCATGAATTAAAATTGCGTGATGAATATTAATTGAATTTGCTCGACTCCTCTGTTTAATGTTACGTCTTACAGCATTTGGTGAAACTGGACGTTATTGGCTGTCTGTTTTTGATAGAAAAACTGAGCTATTTGCATGTACGGTTCAGATGGCAAATCGTCCAACGAGGAACTAAAAAACTTAATTTTGCTTTATTGATAATTGATTTTGGTAGCGCAAATGTCATAGCATTTCCAATGGTCGCAGTCCTAACTCTTAACACAAGGAGCGACCGATTTCTTCTCTTCCACCTGGTTGCCATTAGTGCAACCAAGTTTCTCAGGCACCTGTCGACATTCTTTTTTCCCTTTGGTGCAACCTTGAAGTCATTTTATCTGGCCAAGTTTGGGTAAACCGTGCAACTTCGCTGTTAAACTAGGCTATCCAGAGTCAGGTCGCACCAGGAGATACCTAATCAGCTCAGTTCAGATGTTCTGTCCGAGTGATCATCAAACAGGGCACCTGTCTAAATTTCAGATTTCCAATTCATTTCACTCAAAATTTGGTGTTCGATAGCGACTCAGGTTTCCTAGGAAAGACGTTCCAGCAGTCATGCGCTTCTTTCCCACCGATTTCTACAGCCGTTCAGAATCCAAAAACACTGAAAAGGCTTATCATTACCATGTTTTTTCAGTTACTACCTGGAATAGCATAACACAAGCTAATTTTGCTTCCGCTTGTGGTAGATGTATTAATCCAAATACAAACACGTTGCCATATAGTTAAGGTCTTAAGATTTGAGATCAAAATGATGATGACACATACACGAAGCATATAAATAATACAGTTAACCCCCGTGGTGCTGCAGAAATTCAGGCGTAAAAGGAAACAAATAGAGATGAATACGAGTGCGTAAGTTTAAATAAAAAGAAAAATACGAAAGGCTATACATTTTCAGTTTCCATGATTTTTGGCTTCTAAAGATGAGCCATCTTTTAGAGTTTCCTGTGCATCAGTGTCCATCCCAAGGCTAAAGAGGGAAGCAGCTTGAAGATAGAAGGCAGTGGGCCACTCGGGGGAAACTGCTTGAGCTTGCATAGCATCTCCAAGAGCTTGTTGTGGCAAATCACTTATCAAGTAGCACAAACAGCGTCTAGCAAATACAGTTGGAGATACCATGGTCCCGCCATCGATAAACTACACAATCAGAAAAGGAAAATTATATCCTACAATGAGGTGAAATTGTAGATACATTCTATGACTTTCCATCAAATCAGTAACTAAACTAATGGGAACATTTTAATCCAGGGCAAGGTGAAGCTATTTGAAATGCTGATAGAATTATTGCTTCAATATAAAAACATCCTTATAATAGTGTTTCCTTTCTTTTAAAGGACAGGACTCCCTTCTTCTGTTATGGAGTTGAAGGACAAGCATTTATTTCATTAAATTATTCCAAATGTAGAAGAGCATGTCCCATCCCAACACCTATCTCTTCTTCCATATCACACATAGCAGTAAAAATGTGCAGCAACCATACATTTTACCATGGCAAGGGCTATATCAGAAAAGTCTCGGCAGTTGTCAATTAACATGACTTACTTGAGTATAACAATCAATGGCAGTGTTAAAGTCTTTAGCTCGAAATGCAACATCACCACGTTTCTTACAATTCAGCGTTTCCTGTATCTGATCTGTCCACATTTGGAAGGAAAGCTACAAGGCAAAAGAAATTCAATTACACTCGGCGTAAAGGTACAATAATAAAAAAAAGTCAACGTTGTCAATTATTGAAAAGGGTAATCAAAGTACTTTTCTGTTTATTACCATGTTGTAAAATAAAGCTTTTCAGCATGGGAGAAATTGATTATCTTTTTTGGAAGGCTTATCCCTCATATTTCCAAGTAGACTTTTATATGCCAAGGAGTGATAATTTTGTTAGTTTTCTAGTCGTATAAAATAATCAATAAAAAGCACTTCCAAATTCTGGGAGTTACAATATTTGACATGTCAATTGGGGAACAAGGAATGGGGTGAAATATTGGAACAAACTCATGTGACTGGATGAGAAATAGTAACTCTGGTGACTGGATGAAAATGATGGAAATAAAAGAAACAGTGGATTATTATTCTGTGGAAAATGATGGTGCCCATATGCAAATCATACCAACAGACAACCCAGAGACATTAAAGGCATTGTTCAACTCAGGCAAAGCTTTTTGTCAAAAATCAAACAAAATATGCACTAGAAACCAACCTCATTTGCAATTCCCTCATCATCGTTGTATCCCACCTTTTCTAGCATTTCATGAATTGCAGTGAGATCCATTCTTGAGCAAGCTTCCCCTAGAGGTGTCAATGACATTGTTTGCTCTGGGGATTGAGTTCCATGTGGAGTACCCATCAAAATGTAGGACGGAACCTGCTAGATACCAGTAACTGAGATGATATAATATATTAAACAAATGCACCATTTTAACTTACATGATGAAAACTTTAACTGAAAGAGCAGCACTATAAAAATACCAACGAAATGGCTCAGACATGTGTGCATTGTCTAGCACAGTAATAAATGACACACCTGAGTATCCTTTTGAAGAGGAGTGAGAGCAGTGACAAGAGATTTTGCATTGGGCCTCTCACGAGCTTCATACTGTAAACAACGTGAAGCTAAACGCACAAGTTCAGTTCCATCATCATTTGAAAAATGACCCTCCAAACAAGAGTCCATCAGCATCAGAAAATTTTTTCCACGTATAAGGTCAAGTGCCTGCCAAAGAAGCAAGTAAAGGGAAAAGGCAGTAGTTAGGTCAAAATTTAATCCTCAAACAATTATTACTTCAAAAAGAATATATATTACATGGCTTGGAGGGATATGTTTTCCACTGAGAAGATCAAGTAATAGGGTGCCAAAGCTATAAATCACGCTCTCTGGTGTTACTCTTCCTGCCATACATAGACATCTACATTAAGCTCAATCAATAGTATATTGACAATATTGGCACCCAAAGCATATAAATCCAAACAAGCAAAAACATCAGCTTCATGCATTACCAGTTCTCAAGTACTCTGGAGGGGTGAACGCCAAATTTGTACTATAGCTCTTTCCATCTCTACTGTTCTTCATCAGGCCAAAGCAGGAGAGCCTCGGATTACCATCCTGAAAAGTGCTAGCTCAGTTTAGGATGCAGATCATGAAATCAAGAAAGCTGGTTTTTTTATAAGAGAGATAAAATACAGTACGCACCTGGTCAAACAAAATTCTATATGCATTAAAGTCATGGTACAAGGCCCTTCCCTTACTACTACAGTATTCCAAAGCTTGAGCTAAATAAAGAGCGACTCTCAATCGCATAGCCCATTTCATCGGCTGATTCTCCCCTGAACCCAAATTCATTTTTTTACACATTATCATTAATTCCAACTGATGCTAAACTATTTTTTTTTTAAAAAAAATAAGGATGGAGAGTAAAGCTGGTCTTACAATGAAAAAGATGCTTAGAGAGAGTCTCATTAGGCATAAACTCAGCAACAAGTAACCTCTCCTCTCCTTCACAGCAACACCCTATCAAATTGGCCAATCTTTCATTCCTTAACTGCCCCACTGCTCTAGCCTCCTCCTATATAATAAAATCCGACCACAGCAAAGTCACAAAAAGCTTAAAATTGAGAGCAGGATTGACATTGAAAGAAAAAAGGAAAAAAAAATGAAACTACAGACAAGGAATTGGCGAGAATCAGGCCAAGCAGATTTGTTAAAGCGTTTAACAGCAATCCAGCGATCATCTTCTTGAATCTTTCCTCTGTAAACTACATTCGGAGCTTTCTCTCCGTGTTCTGATACTATGTTGTCCGAACTGAAACCTGACGTGGCAGCTCTTAGCTGCTCCAAACTGTACTCTCTAAACCCACCAGGCAATAACTCCCCATTCTCTAAACACACAAGTTTATGTATTATTTATTAAGGCCCGAAAACAAAAAAGAAGAAATAGATTAAACCCTAATCACAGGGGAGGGGGAGAAAATGAAGGAAAAATGAAATAGTACTGCTGGTGGCAGTAAAAGTAAGTAGCTTACCAAGATCAGACGAATAGTTGAGATTTGATTTGAGATGGGAAGGCCACCAGCAGAGTGATAATTTGGAGCACCTAGCTCCCATTGCCTCCTCCTACGATCTATACCACTTCTTCTGTTTCTTCTTTTAATAAATCTTGAAAACCCAAGACAAAAACAAAAACATAAACAGAGAAGTTTCACTTTTTAGTACTCATATTTGTTTTCAGTATTCTGAGTTTCTTTTCTTTTTTTATCAATGGATTAACTACGAAAGCCTAAAGCTTGAGGAGGAGGAGGAAGAGGGGGAGTGTTCAGTCTAGTACTATGCCCCTTTCTTAATATATATTTATATCACACACACACACCACTTTTTTGGGGAGTGGAAGAGAGAGAATGAAAGGGTGTTGTTTGGGAAGCAAGAAAGTGAGAGAAAAAGAAAACAAACCTTTTCAGGATCCAAGGCTGTTTCGCTCTCGCTCTGCATTTTTTCACTTCATTATTTCTCTCCATTTTTCCTTTCACATTCCAGATTCTCCAGTTTTTTCACTAGTGTAGCCAACTAGAATCCAACGCCATTCTCAACCAGAGCGCGTGCATTACACTGAATGCAGGATAGCTGGATACCTGCGCGGCAAATCGGCAAAGTTACGGGGATAGTGGAAATAAAAGGTATATTTATTTATTTATTTTAAATATATAAAAAATTATTTTTTAAGTATTTCAATAACACATTTATTTATCTTTTATCTTCAAAACAATTATAATTTTGTCTGTTATATGCTTATTCTTTTATTTTGAAAAGCTAAATAAACATAACTAAAAAGTATAAAATATATTTGATTTTTAGTCTTATTGAGTTTAAATTTTAAAACCAGCTCTCATAAAAATTTACTGAAATTTTATGCCAAGGTAAGTGACATATTATTTTTTTTTGAAAATAAATAATTTTAATTAACTTGTAAAGTTATGATTTAAAAAAAATCTATTCTAAAATTAAATAAAAAAAACTTGACAAATGTAACATGTGTATTTGATAGTGAGGGGTAAGGTATTTTTTTAAAATAATAATATTTTTACATTAGGACATCAATAATTTATTGTTTTTAAAATAAAAAATAATCTATTTTTTTTATAAAAAAAATATCCACTACCAAACGAATTATATAATAATAATAATAATAATAATAATAATAATAATAATGCCGTTGGATATATTTGAAGATGCGAGTTTTTCATGAATGAATTTATCGGCAGGAGAGAGCTAAGATTAATCGCGGGATGATTTGAATCACTGTGGTAATATTGGCGTGGCGTGGCGTGTGATGCTGGGTGTTGGTCAAAGTCAAAGGAAAGGAGATTCAATTGGGCAGTTGCGATGCATATTTATTTATTTATTTATTTTCTATGTAAGCGTGAGCAATTAATTATGGTTTAAGTAAAGTTAAATGTTGCATTAATTACTGTGTCGCTCAATAATATTTTATAAGAGTAAGCCTCACTCACAAAATATATTTTATAATTCTAGATTAAAAATAAAATTTTGACTGTTTTAAATTTTTATAAAATATAAATACCTTGAACTTAAAATTTACCGTGGAAATCATATTATGCTAATGGAGAATGTCATTCAATAATCACTATATATGTATGTATGTATGTATGTATGTATATTGTTCATAGAGTTGAAATCCAAAATCTACAAAATAGTTTCATTTCAAATCTTTATTATGTGAGAGGAAACATGATTTTCTTCTTTATTCACCATCTTAAAAATAAAAACATCCGCAAGGACTTCCAAAAATATTTTATGTTTTAGATTTTATTGATAAATAATTTTTATTTGTAAAAATAAAAATAAAATTTGATTCACAATTAGTAAATCTAAGGCTTTGTTTGGTGGTATTTTGAAAATACTTTTGAAAAACAATTTATTTTTATTTTTTATTTTAATTTTAAAAAAATATATTTTAAATTTATTTTCATGTGTTGATGTCAAAAATTATTTTAAAAAATATTATTTTGATGCATTTTTGAATAAAAAAAACTTTTAAAAAAAATTGTAATCATACTCTCAAACAGACACGAAGTACAGATCCGAGTGTGTTGTATCCGAACAAGGTTAGATTTTTTAATAATAGCATAAATTAGCTATATTTTGAATCTAAATTTATTCCATCAACTCAAATATATCTAAAAATAATATTGTTATATTTTTATTTGAAAAAATTAATTTAAATGTCAATTATCATTATTTTTAACTCTCAAATTGTTTTTTTATACATATATATATATTAAAATTACTATCATATGCATTTGATTAACGCTAACAAATTTTTGCCACCGACAAAGTTATGATCTTGCAAGTTTTCCACCGACTTTACCGAAGAGGTCAATGAAGACACGAAGAAACTTTCTTTCTATTTTCCGCTCGCTTTACCTTTCCCTTTTCTTTCCGAACAAGTTAAAACCATTCGAGTTATCCTCTTCCGAACATGGTGGTAAGGTATGTAGGCCACCATAATCTTGTGCGATTGTTCACATAATCATTTTCATAAGGATTTCTTTGGTTAGAAATCCATGATGTCGTCTTCTTTCCTAATGATGTGTTCGATATGAACCATAGCTTTGATGATTACAGGTATAAATTTCAGGGGAAAAAAGGTGCTCGCACTTCAGGCCACAGTGGGTGAGCATCATGGTCTGCGAATATGATTTGTATCTCTTGAGATTGAGATGGAACATAAGAAAACCCTCGTAAATGGTTAGTGGGATCCCTATAATTGATGATAATTTGGGCTCATCTCTTTCTTTCTTATCCAATTACAGCTAATAAACTCATGGGAATCGAGAATTTTTAGCATAGCATATTAAAATAATATTAAAAAATCTAATTTAAAACAAAGAAAAATCTTTCAAAATGATTTGAAATACAGTGACTTTGAATGGAGGTTGATTGAGGGTTTAAGGATTCATGATAGATCTTGTCTTGGGAAGAGCAGCTGAATCCCACTGGCATCTCCGGCAACATTTGCCAGCAAGAGAGAGCGCTGGCTGGGGTGAGGATTCTGCTAGTGCACCAACGAGAGGGATATCGAACAGCCCTCACCCCATCTTGTTAAAAATAATTACGTAAAAAAATCATTTTACTTAATAATTTAAATTTTTAAATCAGATTTTAAAGTATAATTTATATTATTCTTTAACACATTTTCTCAAGTAAAAGCTCTTTAGATTTGAAACTTGTACAGATTCACATTATCTTATACTTGATTTTTATCAAATAGAATAAAAATAATGGGATTCGAAATCGTAACCATCATGTCGAAGAACCATCTCATCTAAAAGTTTGAGCTGTTAGGTGAGACTTTAAAATATGGTAAGCTCCATAATATAATTTATATTATTTTCTAATATATTGATAGTAAATCTAAATCTAAGATTGAAGAAGCATCGTGTTTTGTAATTGGATCAATTAAGCACATTTAATTTTAATTATACAGCAGTTTTAGCCATAAAAATGTTCTTAAAAGCAACAGCAGCTGTGAAAGAGAACAGCTATCACCACAGCAAAAGTCAACAAGATCACCAAACTAAGCCATTTATTTAGACCAGCAAGTTAGAGAATATAATGACTTCCATTTTTGCCAGCAAGCTGAGCTTAGAACTTGTTAATTTGGGATTAAACAATTCGATGAAGATGCAGAAGACCAAATCATAGTGTCCACTGCTAAGCAAAATCCCCTACTTGTGCTTCAATATTGCAGGCAAAGCTCCTAGAGTCTTGAAACTTTCCTGACCATGCTTAAAATACTAAGAGGTTGTTTCAAAGGAACCAAACCAGAATGTCTACTGCAAGGCAAACAGCGTCAGAAAGGATCTGATGATAGAATATCTCGAGGAACAGCCAAATCTTGGCTCGCATTTTGTTCCCAGCTGGACACCTCGCTGTGCCAACCTGAAAATGAGAATGATCCTGGAATTTTATAACAGGATGGTCAGGCTTTACTGGGTCGAAAGAACAGGGTCCAGAGATTGCGTATTAAATTAAGCTACGGAATAATGGGAGGTCCTTGGTGAGACATGCATCAAATCATCAACCGAAGGCCAGATTTTTCTTGCCTAACTTATTTTTCCAGCTCAATTGACTCAACGTGGACCTATTTGCCAGCATTCAGTCAAAGCAAGAACACCCGCACTGTGGCCTCCACCCCCACAAACACCGGCGAGGGAGCCCACATGGATAAAGAAACGATGGCTGTCCGAGAACCCATAATTTAGTATTCCTTCGCTTTTTAACATGTTGCTTTAACTAAGATTTCAGCACAGACACTGAGGATTCTGCAATGGATCTGTCTGGGAACTTTAAAACATAGATTAGCAAGAAAGTTCAAGGATTTGGGTAGCATGAGGGCAAAGATCACTCCCTTTTTTTTAACAAAACAATATATAAATCTCCTCTCCCCCTACTGGGCTACTCTCATGGTTTTTGTACCACAATAATATAAAACATTAAAATCCCAATACTTCATGGACCACTATCACATGTTCAACTAAAGCTATAACAGGCATCTTGATTGCTCTGACTAGCACAAGGCTTGACCTCATCCTGCCTGAACTGTTTGTCATGCTCGATTGTTTTTAATGAATTGCTCGAGACTACAACGATAGCCTTTATAATGATCATCATAACCCATAAATATATATAGGAACATATTTAAAAGTTAATTTATTCGTGTTGTATGGGACCATATGGTGGAAGTAGTGGTAACCAAAACTTTTGAGAAATGTATAATCCGGTGTGTGTTGAAGCAATCTCTCATAAGGAAATATTTGGTCCAGCTTAGGAGTTGGTAGGCAATTAATCAGAAAAAACACAGTGAAGAAGGTTTCAACTCAAAAACTATGGGATAGGCGGGATTGAGATAGTAAACAAAGTTCCATTGCAACAATATATGTTTCCTTTCCACCATTCTATTGGACATGAGATCTGATGAGATATTCTATGATCATGTAAAAATTTCAAAAATAATTTATTGGTAAATTCACCTTCACCATGAATTTGCAATTGTTTGATGTTAGAACTAAAACGATCTTCCACCATCTTTTTGAAATGAATAAATGTAATGAGAAATTCTGATTTCTTAGCTAATGAATATAACCAAAAGTGACAATGGATAAATAATAACGATAACCAAAAGTTCTATTGTATCATTGTCGACTATCACAATGAGTTGAAGCCATATGTTAGCAGTTTAAGAATAAGAGCCCTTCGACAGGGAGGCCGACCATGCCAGGCATGTCACATAACAAGTTATGCCTCCAACATTACATTTCGACCTCCCATGAAAGCAGAGCGAAGAAAAAGAAATGTATGTTTGGGAATATTTTTCATAAATTCATTTTTTATTTTTTAAAAATTATTTTCAACATCAGTACATGAAAATGATCTAAAAATACCGAAAAAAATTTAATCTAAATAAAAGATAAAAATAAAAAAAAATCAAAACCTTTCAAAAACACTTTTAAAACACAATGTTAAACAACCCGAGACGTTGGTTGCACTTGTGGGACACAGACAAGGAGCATGATTATATTGCATCATTGGCTCATGCCAAGCCCAATTATCTGGAAAGGCAGAGCACATGGCGCCTCCTCCACTTGTTGCTGTATTCTAGAGAAAATTAAGGTCATTTGCTCTCTAAGAGAAACCATCAACATGAACGCGGTCCCTCTTATCCTTCATGCTTCGTGAAAGATTTTTGTGGACCAAAATCGTTTCTTTGTTTAAACATGACAATCCTTCTCCCTCCCTCTCTCTCTCTCTGATGTAAATAGGCAACTACTCTACTTTTAACAATTGCACAACACATTAGAATGCGATAATACAGAGAGAGTATGCAAGGACATGAGAAAACTAAACATTTCATTCCATTTTTCCATACAATAAAGCTACTGGGGTTTGACTATCTCGCCTGCTGAGAACAAGTTAGGCAAATGTTCAATGCGGTAGCATCAGCAGAGCTATCTTCAGCTAGTGCTGACATTTATGTACAATCAACCTCCATCTATGCTCCCAGCTTCAATCTTATGAATAATCCATTTCTGCTCTCCGTTCTTAAATCAAATTGCCTAAATACTGTTTAGATGACTAGCAGCATTCACGTTAATCAACCCGCAGTCTCAACAGTTACCCCGGTGAGTAGAATCAGGTGCTCTTCTTTGGTTTTGCTATCCCAGTCTCTACTCTGAGGTAGCGGTGGCAGAGATGTTAGTCCGGTGGGCCGCTCGGGTAAATCTGGAATGAAGACAATTGGTGTCACTCATTTCTCAATTTTGAAATAAATTAAAACCTTCCACGTCAATCAAACATAAACACTGTCTCAGAGCATCTTCAATACAAGAAAAACTATTTAGAGAAGCCGTGTATGACTTATTAAATAGTATAAATAATATATTTTTATATATACTCCAATGAAAACTATAGTAACGTGAGAAGTGAGTTGTTATGGGAAAGAAAGCAAAATGAAAAACTCACCTGGCAGTTTCTTGTCAATAAAAAATGTTACCAAATTTACAGTATACCTGCGGAAGTATTAAACAGTCCAAATTTATCAGAAAAAAAGTTGCTCGGGAATTAAATTCAGGAGAAGGTTGAGTGCTTTCACCATGCAACAACAACGTCAACCGTGTAATGTTTGTGAGATGCCACAATAAGAAAGCTCTGAACCACCGCAAGTAGCCAAGCGAACTGCTTGCTGCACCTACAGGTATGGGCCAAGAATAAATTGCCAGAAAAAGTGAAAATCAGTCTTTCTGTATGCCAAACATTTAAGAAAAGTAGCAGATGTCCAATTCATACAGCCAGTTTTTCCTGGCCCCACTGCGGGCCTCCTTGTATTTAAGAGAAACAAAAGTAATAACCCATCAAGAAGGATGAGCACGGCATTAATTTACCTATTCGTGCCATATTTGTGGTATGTACGCACAAAAACTATGGTGAATATCATGTGCGATGAAAAAATCAAATCACCACAGCCATAATTAACCCCTCTGGAAACTGCAAATTAATGCGAGTCAGATAAGCAACAAGATGCTATCAGGTAAATTAAACTGATGATCCGGTGCAATAAAAATAATAACAAAAACAGTTGGTTATTTCGAAACTTACAGTTGACCACAAGCAATTCAATTGCACTCTTTGGATGGGGCAGCCTCGCAAGTTTTGATCCCTGAAAGAGAAAGTTGTACCTGATTGTAAGGAGTTGCTACAATTACAACAATCTAACACCAACTGTAATTAAACTTTCATAAAGGGTCAGTTCCATAAGTCACGAAACTAAAGAAGCCGGTTGCAGATATTATAGAGTTTCAAAATTTTACCTCATGGCAATGGTAATTTGGACCAGGAAGATGAGTCGAATAGAATGTGAATATACGAAGAATCTGGCAAGCCTGGTTTAAGTACAGAAAAAACACTGAATGTTGTGAGACTGATATAGGAAGACGACAGAAACTAATATTATCTCCAACGCTCCATCCACTTATATATCATATAGCCAGTGTGGGTGAATTTTGTACAATGAAATGAATGATAAAACTATCATCAGCAAAGAAGCCATCTTTTCTGTCGGTGAATATGTGTGGCATTTTGGGTTCTCCTTTCAGAACAGTGACAGAGCATCCTCAGAAGTATCCATAGCAAGTTATGCAACAAGATGAACGGACCCCATAACCAGTTTTCAGTGTCACTACGTGCAGGAAAGAAACACTACGGGGAAGATCAAGAAAACACAAATCGGAAATATTGAGACATCTTAGAAGCCAGTTACTGTGTTAGATATAAACAAAATCCTGAGCAGAACTAATCTGAGCTGGAAGACGGGTAAATGATATATGTTTTCCAATTTTTTGAGAATAGTGGTCATTAGCATCTAGATAAATCCTGACAAGAGCTATCGGTCACTTAAGAATTCCAAGAATTTCAGAAGGTATATTGTTTTCATCCGTTGCTTGTGGAGCTGTTTTGGGCTTGTTTAAGTGTTTTCTAATATAGAACTTCCCAATGTTCAGTAACTTGGGCTTGCCCACCTGTGTCCCATACAGTGTGTGGCTGCTTAAGTAATAATAAACGCCCTAAACAGCTGGTGCTTGTGTCTGGATTGAGTTTTACTAGACAAAGAAACTTATAGAATCGTAATAACCCATTGGAAATAAAAATCTAACAAAGCCAGCTTTGACTTCAGAGAGCAGGATTATCGATGAGTATCTCTCCTAGGACCTGCTATGGTGGGGACATCAATGGATAATGGCTTTTTTTTTCAATTATTCGTTCAATGTTTTTTCTATTTCTATCCCTTCAAGCATAGAGAATAACAAATAATTGTTTCCAACAAATTCAAGTTCAGGCCTCATTTCTGGCAATAAAAGGGATTGCATAAACAACAAAACCAAAACCAAAACACTTACCACTAAATAGGCAAGGACCCTGCACCATATCAGAACTGTATAGATCTTTTTGTTCTGGAAAACGAAGGGATGGAGGGTCCACTGCAACAAAACTAACTCCTGTTAGAAGCAGGATCAAATATAACTAAGAGTAGCAGTCTTGCCACAAATGATTAACTACTGAAACTCCATAGCATGAGGAACGATCATGTCAGAGAAATGACTTGGAAAATACTCCACTTCTCTAAGGTTTTATAGAATAACCACTACTTCAGATAAAGAATAGTAACATGCATGAATCTTTCCACAATCCACAGTATTATGGAAGAATAAGGTCCACCAACGTTATTGAAAAACATTACAACGGTAAAAAAATCTGAAAACCATGTGTTAGATTACAAGAGAAAATATCAAAATATGTAAAGTAAACAAAAAAATCGACAAGCAATAACATGACGAAAAAACTTACCAGCACAAAAGAAGCAAAGATGAAGGTGAATGAGGTCTCACTGATATATGCTCTGTCCTGACCAAGTTCCTGAAACAAAACAGAAAAGGAACATAAAATGCTGTTCCATTCCACGGACAACAATGTATTCCGGTAAGTGATATTTCTCACCGGAAGAAGAAAAAAGCCAGCATCCTGGAGTGTCGGTCCTGGCCTATGCAAGTAATGGATTCCATGAGCAGCCAATCCATGTATGTACTGTAAAATAAATAAAAAATTATTCATTAACATCATCACAGAACAACCTATTTAGCATCAAATTACAAAGAGATTAACGTAATAATCAACAGTGATTAAGAAACATAGAACCTGAAAAACAATTCCAGCAATAAGCAGCTTCCAATTCTCTGCAACAAGCGAAATTTCTATTGTCGTTTCTGTGCCAATTTTTCTCCATAGCTGCACTTGATAATATTAAACAACAATCAATCGAAACAAAAATAATTAAATTGAAAAAAAGGAATGGGGATGGGGAGTCGAGAGAGAAACCTTAGGAGCCTGGCGAGCAATGTAAAAGGGCATTTTGAGAATCCGAGGTTATTGTTTTGACATTTAACATTAATTAGTAGTAATTAACATAAATAAAAGACAGAAGGCAAAATTTGAATTGGTTTCTCTTTCCATTTTGTTTCTTTCGTGATTTCACGAGAGAAGCAGAATTTGAAATTTTGTGATTCTGGATTACGGATAATTGGGAATCTTGATCAAATCTTCTTAAAAGTTATTAAATTTTTATTTATTTATTTATTGTTTTGGTTGGAGGGAGGAGAGAGTTTTGAGTTGGAGAAATTTTTGGTAGAACTAACAAAAATAATTAATACCCAAAAAGTTTATTAGAAAACAAACTCTATTCAACAGAGCCACCACCTTCTTCTTGTTTCAAAAAGAAAAACTGTCAGGAATTGGTGTACAGGATATTGGATTTTCCTGTGCAAGTTAAAAATGTTTTAGTTGTTTAGCATTTTTTTTAAATCATTTTTTTATATATTTTTTCATTTAAATTATTTTTTTCTATAGAAAATATTTTTTTATTATTAAAAATACTTTTAAAAATAAATACGAAATAGACTTAAGAAATAAGATGATGGTTAGTCATGGACCCTAACCCAACTTGTAATTAAAGAGGTTATTGCTTGCTTGTTTAGGGTTTATTGCTTGCTTGTTCTTACATGATTTTAGCATGAAAGAGTTTTTCACTGGTTCACTTTCATGTAAGATTTAGGGATATTTAGAATTGAAATGGAAACTATTTTTTTGTTTAAACTTAAGAATATTAATATTTAAATCGATTAGTAAGTTAGTTTCAAAAATAACTTTTTAAAAATAAAAAAATATATATTATTTTAATATATTTTAAAGAACAAATGATAATCCCTCTCAATGACCACCTCAATTCTTAGTGCTTGTTTAGAGTGTCTTTAAAAAGTTGTTTTTCAAAATTATTTTTATTAAGAAATATATCAAATAATATTTTTTATTTTTAAAAAATTATTTTTAACAGTAGCACATCAAAACGATCTAAAAACAAAAAAAAATCAAGTAAAAATATCAATAATTTTTATTATTTTTTTCAAAAATATTTTCCAAACATACTTGATCTCATGTGCTACAAAAAAAAGAAACATTCAATAATAACATTATGCACACTTGCATTTATGATGAAGACAGTATTGCTAAAATTATGCACACTTACATTGATGATGAAGATAGTATTGCTCTAAGTACAGTGAATACTGATTCTCTTCTCGAAAGAACCAAAACTAATACAAAATACCAATGCATGTTCTCAGGCTCTAGGCTACTTTCCTGCTACTATCTCAGAAGCCTTGCTCAATATATTTTTTTTCTCTCTCATTTAATTTTAACCACCTGTGCAAAAACTTCGATCCAGTTTCAACCATTGCTCACCAGCCGACTGAAAATGTATTTATCTGTACCGGACGTGTCTAATTACAGAGAACATTTGGCTTCAAACTAGACCCTTCCTACCGGGGAAAGGGGTGGATATGAGACGTATCTTGCAGGGACCTCTCCTGCACTTCCACTTGGAGCCCTTAAACCATCATCTTGCGACAGTATTGTTTCCAGAGAAGGTTTTTCTTCAAACAAATTGCTAGATTCTGATAGTTTTTTACCATCTAGAACTGCTATACAAAGAGAGAATGCTTGTAAAGTTGAAAGTGATGTGTTGAACTCAACTGAATAGATCCCCTCCTTGAAAGGGGCCATGCTGAAGACAGGCTGGTTTTCTTCTCCACCCTGTGGTTAAATATGGATTAAGTTAGAGTATTACAGGTGTGGGGTAAGATTAGTTGATCTAAGCAATAGAACATAGAGCATACCTGAGAGACGAGCTCAAATTTGTCGATTGCTGAACAGGCTTTGGTTGTACTCAATTTCTTAGTAAGTTGATGATGGTTGACAAGAATCTTAAGCTTGCAACCCAAATCCCAGCCTCCACAGTCACATGATCCACCTGATCTCCAACGTTGTAGCAACGATGAAGGTCCCCCTTTATTTGGTAGACTGTGAATGCCACTTGGAAGTATGACTGTAGTGTTGATAAAGCTTTGACTGCCAAGGGCAGGCTGATTCAGTACATTAGAATTACTTCTTGCCTCTGAATTATTATTGCACTTGTTAGCTTGATTGTCATCTCTGATTGTACTTCTATTGATTACTTCAGGAATCTTGACAACAATGGCAGCAAGCTCATCGTTAGGCTGAAAATCTAAGGTTTGCTGCTCTGCCTGATGCGGATCCATAGCAAACAAAACAAACTCCCTCGCAAAAGATTGTGCCCTGTAGTTTTGTCTACTCAAATTGGAAAATTGAGAACCATAAACCTTCAATTGGGCAACAACATTGGGTATATAATCGTGACCTTTGCCCTTACCACCTTGATTTGTCCACCTCCCATTCTTTTTCTTGACTTCTTGAATGGCAAAGAATGTGTAAATGCAGCTGTAGTCATTCTCCCTAGAGGCACTCAATTTCTTAATTGTGGCTGCAAGAAGGTCACGTTCATTGTCAACTGCAAACGTGAACATAGGTTGGCCATTCTTAACTGCAACTCGGAGAAGGGCTTGAAATGGGGACGAAATATGCTTCTTGTCCTTGAATGATTCGCTGACACTGATTTTACCAGGAGTGGTGGCATCGGATTTCACTACCTCAACCTGTGCAGTTCCAGGCATACAATCTAACTGAATATTGAATGATTTGCAGACTGTATCTGTTGATATAGAGCCTCCCTGCAATTTCTCTCCTGAGTTATGGAAGTTTGTTGCCTTTGGCTTCAGCATTGGGTCCAGAAACCTTCTCAAAGGGCTTGACCGTGCTCTGCTATAAGCATTTTGTGCATCACTCCTCTGATTTCCTTGGCGCATGGAAGCCATAGCACTCTCTGAACCAGATTGAGCAGAATTATAAGTTGAGCTCAATTGTGGTTTAGATGAACCCTCTTTGGAGCTGAAACTTTTGCTTATCTTGCTCATACCAATGCTAAGTCGGCGAAATGGTGATGTGCTTCTTACTTTTTCAGAAGGTAATCTGCTCATTTTCTGAACTGCCACAAAAGGCTCTTTTGAACTTGAATCAGTCAGCATTGCAGTTGGTTTCTTTGCTTTTGAAATTGTATCACGGGATGTAATTATTCCTGTTTTGGCTTGTTGCGGAACTAATTGAGAAGAATCTGACAAAAAACTGAGATTCTCCATTTCACCTGAGTGCCATTTTTGCTCCGAGGGTCTCCCTTTTTCACATGGAAGTGGGCATGAATGGGGGACATCAGAACGGACTGCTGGAAAGAAAATATCCACGGGCACATCAGAAAAGCTCTTTCGGTTTGCTTCTTCTTCCTTTTCACCAAACACCATTGTTGACTTATGGGGCACTCCAGAAAGTGAACCTTGGGGGGAATCTCTTGGTATAAGAAGAATTAATCTTTCATTTGTTTGGTCAACATCTTGGTCTGCAACATATGCCTTCTGTTCTTGCAATTTCCCTGATCTCTTCATAAATTCATCCTCTGGAGGTTTTATGGCTGTCTTCGTCTTCGTCTTCATGAACTGCAGCCCTTCATAATTTAACCAGTCAGGAAAAGTTCCATTTTCCAGATTGATCTTGGGGTTTGAATCTATTCCCTTGCACTGGTCAAGATTGATTTCTGGATGGTATTTGTGAAACGGCTGATCAGCTCTGATAAACTTTGCTTGCTCAATCACAGTGCTGCTCTGGGAACCTTTAACATCCTGAAACTTCCCAGTGCTTTCTTTGAGTGATTTGACAGGAGAGCTGCCTTTGGTGGGAGATGACATCAGATGAAAATGTAGTGACGGGCGACGTGACCTTTGACGACAAGGAGAGCAGCTCTGACCTCCACTGGAATAGACAGATGATCCTTCTGTTGAGAAAGGCGAGGATGAGTCGCAGCTTGAAAGTGAATGCCTGCTATTTCTGGCCGGCATCTGTTTCTGTCTGCACTGCCACTTTTCTAGACGGCCCCAGTCAAGGACCCCAACATTTAAAACTTTCTCTTGGCGGGTTTGTCCCCGTTCCAGATAGCTTGGCAATTTGGACATGTACTTTACAAGCTCCTCTTCCTCAATTGCTGTCCTGTGTTGTTTCAGAATATTTCTCAAAGGTTTAGAAGACAGATGATCTATGTTTTTTGTAATTTCATGACGGGGATCAGTATATGGCAGATTAGGCTTTGCTAATTTCAACCTCTCTTGCACATTCACACTTTGCCTTGCTTGGGATATCACAGTCTTCTCAGCAGTACCTGATGATTGATTATTCCTGAAATTCTTTTTCAGCCTTAAGCTGTCTTCCATAGACCAAAGAGTTTATTTGGATGCCAGCTCTCAAGTGCAGAGTAGGCCGCACATATTTCCACTTCACCTTCTCTGCGTCTCAACAAGAAAAAGGCTCTGATGTGCTTCTACAGTTGCATGCTTTCATTTAATCCACGGATTGGCCGCTCTGGAGATAACAATAAAATACTGAGCATAGAACACACCCAAAGTTCTATTCATGGCTTGGAAAGCATATAACGAAAATTATTTTTTGGCTACTACAAGAAACAGCACATTGCAATTCTATGAAAGTGTATATAATTACATTAACTCCAGTTTTCATTTGTGATTTACTAAAGAATTCACAAACATAGAGACTTTTTTGCTTGTCCATAAGCTGTTATATATGAAGCTCGTTGATGAAGAATTGGATAATACATAAACAAAATGTCGGTAAGTGAGGCCCCATAATATGATTTATATTATTCTCTAACACATCTCTTCAAGTGAAAGCCTTTTGGGCTTGAAACTTGTATAAGCCCACATTGCCTTGTGCTTGATTTTTTTTATCAAATAGAATGGGAATGGTGAGATTCGAACTCGTGACCACTGGGTCAACAAGGTTCTAATACCATATTAAAGAACCATCTCACCTAAAAGTTTAAGCTTGTAGGTGAAGCCCCATAATATGATTTATATTATTCTCTAACAGTAATCAACCAACTATACAGCTATCTTGAATGTCAAACTAGACAGGCACCAAAGAGAATAGAGAGCAGAAAACCAAATCCCAATTGGAAATTCAAAACAGACTCGATTTATAAGAAAATAATAATTAACCAAATTTTCTAAAACTATTAGCATTAAAATTTCTTACTAAATCAACTGGCTGTCCAGCGTCACATGTTAACCAACAAGAACTCCTGCAACATCTCTCATCCACAAAAGAGATCATATCTAGACCAATACCATAGGAAAATGGAATTTACATTCACTATGGTAATACCTCCATGAAGGGAGCAAAAGAATAAGGTAACCTATATGAACTTCTTTTCACCCCCATGATTGAGCAGATTGGTCACTGCATTTACATTCAAGAATGATTCAAAGACCTATGCTTAACTGTGCAAGAAAATTATAGTTACCATGTTTCCCATAGAACTTTAAAATAATCTTAACATGAAGGGTTAAAATACTAGCTTTTAAGTTCCAAGAACAGGGACTGAATTCTGACCAAGTGCATGACAGATTGGAATACAGAGTATTTCATAAACCACACAACGTAGCATGATCATATCAGGATGACTACATAGAGATTGTTTTCTGATTTCAATGCAACTAAGACTTGTCTTTGAGATCCTTTAATGATGGATTGGAAAAGGAGAAAGAATTTAAAAAAGGAAACCCTACTTATACGTGCCCCTTTTATTGAAATGATCTCCTTTTTTTCTACCTAAGAGGAAGAAGATGAGTATTTATGGGCAATAGTAGTATGCTGTATGCTGCAGAGATGACACAGTTTTAGTTTATACATACATAATTAGTTCAGTAATTTGATTATGTTATCATAATCTTGTTTGTGTGTTATTGTAGCTTTTATATTTATGTGTACACGAAAAGAAATATTAATAGATCTTGTACCTTTGCAAATGTTTAACCTAAATTTTGTATAATTTTTATATCCTTTTATTTTATTTTTCCAACTTGGTATCAATTTAAAAAAAAAAAGAAATGATTGAAATTGAATTTAGAAGTCTCTATCTTGAAATTAAAATCAAAAGATAATATTTTTGTTTAAGAAAAACTATACAATACACTTTATTTTCTTGATGTATATTGAAATAAAAATATTTAATTCTCTTGTTTTTTTTTAAAAAAAAAAATACCATTGTATCATTTGATTTCATAATTTATCAAGAAAAAAGATTAAACTAGGAAATAATAAGGAATCAAATAATTCATAACTGAACTCTTATACCATCATAAACTTTAGAACAACTTGAAAAACCTTGGGTATGGGACGATGTGTTTTTTCTTCTGTTTTTACATCTTATAAAAAAAAATCATTTTGCATCTTAGTTTATGGTGTAAGCTTTCTACAATAAACCAATTCAAAGTATTTAGTTGAAGAACTTTTCTAATATTTTCTTTTTTTACAACTTAGTATCAATATTTTAATTTTTCTATTTTTATCTACATGGTAGCAACTATATAAAAACATAGATTATCCGATTCCATAAAATATTGCAAAACCATTGTAGCTGCCACAAAATTATGACTTGTACAGATAATGCGTCGCATGAAAATTGAATCAAGATAATTCTTAGAAGGAAATTTTTTTTGCTAGATGAGCTATACCTTTCATAAAATTGAAATCCGATTCAAGACGACAAAAGACAATTAAAACATGGCAACAAAAAAAAAATGAAGCGGAGAACTGTTGAGGGGGCAACAATTGGGTGGTCCATTTCACGATGAGGTATGATCGGCTTGTCATCATCTTAGCTATCCGGCTGGCCAGCAGCTTCAACTAGCGTAAAAGGACAAGATCCCCAGCTAGCTAGCGTGTTTGATATTTGCAGTTAAAAAGGTTTTTGAACATTTTTTATTTTATTTTTTTCTTATTAAAATTAAGTTTGTTTTAATATGTTTATATTAAAAATAAATTGTTAAAAATGTTATTTTAATACATTTATAAATAAAAAAAACACTTGGAAAACAATCATTACCATTATCTCATGTATTACTTACTATTCAAGTGCCTATTTATTTAAAAGTATGGTAGAACATAAGTTTTAAAATAATTTTTATTTAAAAGCACATCGAATTTTGTTTTTAGAAATTTATTTTTAATATTAACCTATAAAACAATCTAAAAACTACAAAAAAATATTAATCTTAAAAAGAAAGCGAGCCAGTCAAACAGGCCATAAGACCTCATTATTTTTGCTTAAAGTAAACACTTTTATTACCCTCTCGCCCACCTTTTCAAGAATTAAACAGAGCACAGTTTGATTGAACTTAATCAAGAGCACTAAAAACTTACCTAATCTCTCACACTCTCCCTTCCAGTTCAACTTAAAGATGCAGGCGTTGAACTGGAAAGAAATCAACATATTGAAACTTTGAAGCAAACATATGAAATTCTTGGCAAGCAAAAGTTCCTAGGAAACTAGGCAGGATGCTATAAACTTTCAGAGATTTATCACTCGCACGAGGAAAATAGCACTTACCGAGTTCATGTTTGAAAACAGCACCATGAGCCTCTTTAACACGGAGCCATACGTGTCGGTGCTGACTTGATCCAGGATACTAACAGAGAGATCAGAGCCGTCATGGATAGGGAAAATACTGCAAAGTATGAATGCCTTCGCTTTTTTCTAAGCTAGTCACTGATGAAGAGCGGTACAGAGAGGCGGGGAAAGAGCCTTTTAGAGAGAGAGATTGAGTTTTCTGGCTGGAACTTGTTTGTTTTTGTTTATTAGGAGTCGGAGTGAAGAGTTGTTAGAGAGTGGGGGGTAGGGGTGGGAGGGAGGAAATCATTTTCATCAGACGGCCAAGAAAAGGTGAAAGCAGAGGATGATGAGATCTGGTGGTCACAGTCAAGATGGCGGATGCTCGTGGTCCCCACTTGATACCTTATTTGTTTGTTGTTTCTTCTGTCTACCGATGCTTCAAAAACGACATGTCAAAAAGCTCGATGCATCTTGCGAGGAGGTGGTGGGTCCCGACGTGGGTCCACGTGCATTCCTATGATTGGATTGGGCTGTGGCTGGATTAGAAAAGGATAGTGTGACCAATCATTATACTATCACTATTATTAAACCTGTTTAGAATACCGTCTTCTAGCAAAATTGAGGATTTTTTTATTTTATTTTTGTAGAAAAAATATAGATTTTATTTAATTGAAAATCAAGAAAGCTTTCAGATCTTGCATGTTATAATAAAAGAATTCTCTGAATAAAACAATAGACTTTATGTTATAATAAAAGAATTCAAAAGGAACACATACCGTGAATATTCTACAGATATATTAAAAATCAAGAGTTCAGACCATTTAGTAGGGACTCCATAATAAGAGTTTAGGATTAGAGTCATGTGATATTTATTATAAATTTATATAATAATTAATTTTAAAACCTATAAAATTAATTAAAATATACACAAGTTTATCCAGATACCCGCTTGGACGAATATTCTTTTCTATAATTCACGGTAGCACTGTTTTCTACTTAGATACTATTTTTTTCAAGTGATTTGAGGGTTGATTAATTAGTAATCGTGTGGTCTTTATTGCACCACAAAAACTCATGTAAAAGAAGATAAGAGCAAGAAACAAAGTGGGATATTATTAAAAAAAATATCAAGGGATGTAGCAAAATTATTATAATATTTATAATTACAATATAAATAATATTTAGTTTTATTTTTCAATACTTTTTTAATTTCATCATTTGATATTATATTTAAAAAAACTCTGTTTTGTATTTTTCTCAACTATTTTTTAATTTATTATTATATTAAAAATTATATTTCATAAAATATTGATTTTTCTCTATTGAATTATGTAATAATATAAACTAGACTAAAACATCACAATACATTGGATCTAGTAGTAAGAAACTAGGAATACTAGGTCTCAGATTCTCAAGGATAAAGAGGGGAAAATGCTACCGTCAATAATATATATATATATATATATATATATAAACTCAAGAGACTCTTAAAAAACAGAAGAGAAACGGTGGGAAAATAGTAGCGTTAAAGTGTATTTTTCCATAAGTTTGTCCTATCATTCGATGACACGTCATATTTCTTGAAAACCCTATTGTTACTTTAAATTTTATTTTATATCAATCAAGTATTTTTTTTTTCCTATTTTGATCTACCAGTGTTTTAAATTGTTTCAATCGAGTACCTATTGAATTTATTGAGTTAATGTACATTTCCCTTAACATGGTCCCTCTTTCATGATCTCATCAACTTTTTATTTATGTTGCAATTTCATGGTATTCGTCTATTTAGCTAGAATAGTAAATGTTTAATTTCATCAATAACCTCCCTGTTAATTTTAATTTGTTATAAAATAGGTTTTGATCTTAATATTTATATAAACCATTGCCATGTATGAAAATAGTTTGTTTTATTTTTTAAAAGCATTTAAAATACTCTTATATATTATAAACTTTTTTTAAAAAATAGTTTGTTTTATTTTTTTTAAATCACATTATAAAATAAAAAAAAATGCCCAGAGTACTTTATTATAGGAATAAAAAAGAAAATAAATGTATCTAAATAAAAATATTGAAATTCATGCACTTGTACTGGGTATAAAATAAAAGTTAAAGCATGGATAACAATTTAAAGGCAAATGACACGTGATCAAATAACGAAAAATCGAAGAAAGATGGGTAGAAATAGATTTCTTAAAAATGTCAGCACTGTTCATAGAATTTTTATAAAAATAGCATGCACCGATTAACTTGAATTAAAGAATTATAAGATATATCTCAAGTTCTTTATCAGTCATGTTTCTTAGAAACATGTCAAATAATTATTTTATTTAAAAATTTAAATTATTAAATAATATTGTAAAATATAATTTAAATTTTTTTATAACAATGATATATTTTGAGGAAATTTTTCGAACGCCCAGACAGATTACCTTTGTGCTCACAGGGACAGCATATAATTCATAAAAATGTGATTCTCAAGGTCATGTATGAATGGGATATGCGTAGGTCGTGTAATTAAACAAGGTCCCCTCCTAGATACGCGCTCGCGCTGCACTTTTTTCGGTAATTCTCGAAGTCGGCTGAAAAAATGGAATCGATTTTTTTAAGAATTGCAGAGATGTGTGGATTTTAAGGCATGTTCATAGGATACCATGCTTTTGTCTTAAATGAAAAGTGGGTGGGTAAGTGTTTTATCAACTTTTCAAAAGTGTTTTTTTTTAAGAAATTCTTTTTATTTCTTTTTATAAATTATTTTAATTCATTTTTAAATAAAAAAAATATTTAAAAAAATAATTTCAATTATATTTCCAAATATAAATATCATAGGGTAATTCTTGAAGTGTACCAAAATATTCCCGAATCAGTGACCGAATTCGTGAAAAATAATTTGCATCGATGGAAGAGGGTCGCATCAAAATCAAAAGCGTTGCCTTTAAACCATGAAAAGATAAGGAAAATGGGTAACGAAAAGAGAAAAGAGGACGAAAATGGAGCGTACATTGTGATTGCCTGGTAGATCCCAATGTATATGATGATCCTATCCTATCTTTACAGAAATGATTACTAATTTCTTCTGAAATCGAGGAATTATGGCTCCTCTCCTGTTTATTGACATCCCATTTTGCATGAATTATCGAACTTTTAATTTAAAAACTATTTTTCACAAATAATTGCAAAAACTTAAAAGATGTTTAAAAAGAACTATATATATATATATATTGATTTGTTATTATGGATTATCATGTGGTGCCTAAATTTACAAGCCAGGCACTGAACTGGCCCCTGCAAGATCACGTGTTAGACAAAATTAACCTTAACGTGACAACTTTCACTTAACTAAGCTATTTTCTTAAAGTATTTTTTATTTAAATATATATATATATATATATATATATTAAATAATATTTTTAACATTAGCATATCAAAATAATTTAAAAATATAAAAAATTATTTAAAATAAAAAAAATTATTTTTTAAAAAATTATTTTTGAAACAAGTAAAAAATATTTACTAAAAGTACCGAAAGCATGCATGAGATCAAAGAAAAGGTCAAGATGAAATCGTCTAGAATGTGGTTCAATGACACGAGTATGTGATTAAGAGATTTGCTCTGTTTATTAAAATAATAATAACTAAAAATTTACATAATCATTAATTTTAATATTTATAAAATTAATTAAAAATATAGGTGTAAACTATTCTAAACAGTCGCAATAATAACAAAATCAAAGGCGAGAAGGAGAGTCGATAGATTAGAAAACTCGACTGTTGTTGCCCGTGAACATCGAAGAATCCAAACTTATCAGCAGTGAAGTACAAAATGGTAATCACCTTTTTGCAGCATCTGGGGTGCAGGGGAGGCTTTAATATAGGGGATGATTGCGTCACAGATTATTCCATAATTGACCCTTGATTTTCATTTGGAAGCTAATGACCGGCAGCAACTGGCAAGCATTTCTTTGCTCGAGAAATGTGGGCGTGTCGTAATTTATAAATTAAACTCGTCATAATTATGAGCAGGCATGTTTCTCCCCTAGGGAAAAAAGACGAGAGGATCATGCGACCTCTGCATATATTTCAACACGCAAGCTGGGATGGATGGATGGATGGATACGTTTTTTTAAAAAAAAATATTTTTTTATTTCAAGTATTTTTTTTGTATTTTTAGATCTGTCAAAAATAATTTTTAAAAAATAAAAAATATTATTTAAATATATTTAAATAAAAAAATATTTTCAAAAATATCAGTAGAATATAGTATGGGAAGAATTTGGTCTGACGACTCTCAGATCACTTCCACTGGTTTTAATGCAGCGCCCGTGATGTTAATTTTATATTTTTTGAATAATCATCGTGCAGCGCACGCAAGGTGGATTGTTTCTCTTGTTCTAACGCGTCTTTTGTATTCTATTTTCTAGATATACCTTTTATTTAACAATACATTATAATAATATTTTTTTTATCAAGGTTGAAAAATACCCGTAAACGCTTCAAATGGACACGTGTCCACTTGTAAATCAAAGCTTATAAATACCTATTACTATATGTAGCTTACTGTAACAAGGGAATGATAAACAAAGAGTATACATGTTTAGAAAATTAGAATGGAGGAGGGACTACCGTTTACCGTTATTTTTTAAAGTGTTTTTTTATATAGAAATATATTAAAATGATATTTAAAAAAAAATTATTTTTGATAACAGCATATCAAAATGATATAAAAATACTAAAAAAATAAAAATAATTAGCCAAATCTAAGATTGAACAGAATTGACAATTTATTTTGAGGCAGGGGTTTGGTCTTGTGGCCACATGATGTTGCCGGAGAAAATTATTAATGTCATCGCCGGAATCAAGTAGAACAATCCACTGGGAGATAATTTTCCTCCGAGTTCAAAAGCAAAATGATGAACTTTCGCCTCCATCATTGGAATCAAAAGCCACCGACGTGAAGAAAGATAGTCAAAGATAGATACGATGATGTTCCAAAACACTGCTAAAAGAATCAAGAGTGAGATGTTGACCTGGAAAGACTCCGGGAAACATTTCACATTGTAAATCATTTATCTTTCGTCGGTGCATGGTGATTAGATTATGAAGATAAAAATGATGAAATTAATAATTGAGACTAGTGATAACAATGATTTTTAATAATTGAATTATATTATGTAAAATTTATTATAAATAAAAAAACAACTAAGTTTAAATGTTGAATGTAAAATATTATATACTAGCCATTTATCTCTATAAAGATCTTACAAAAAATAAATATAGAGATTTCATTTTTTTAAGAAAAGAAACTTATTATATACAAAACAAACATGTCTTTGAAATAAGTATCTTGGATTGATAACCTTCTCTACAAGCTCATCATTGAGTTGACTCACTCTTAATAGAAACTAGGATGTAATTTAACTTAAAATCAATGTACACCTCACTATTCAATCCACACATGAGTGGATGGATTTTTTGGATGGTTGCAATTTCAAATCGGAAATAAATATCTAAGAAGATATTGAATATAGCAAGAATAATATTAAAATCAATCCACTAATCCAATACATTGTATGCTTTGGAGTATGGTGGTTGACGTTGATTTTGAAAGTGATTTTTATTAAAAATACATTAAAATTATATATTTTTTATTTTTTAAAAATTATATTTGACATAACCACGTAAAAATGATTTAAAAATATTAAAAAATAATTCAAAGAATAAAAATAAAAAAATCATTTTTTTTTCAAAAATAATTTTAAAATGCAAGGTGAAACAAAGACTGAAACACACACACACACAACACTTTTATTATGTTTTTCTCATTCATTATAATATATACATTGCTAACTGTGCTGAGAATTCAGTGGCATGCTGCTATTTTCTGCGATGCAAAAGACAGCTCAATCAATCATGTGAGTGCTGATCGCCTGCATCCGTGAGAATATTTGGCACCGACCAGGTCCGTATGTCTCGTATGCCGAGGCAGCCCATATTACTTGTCACTACTCTGAGCACAACGATGCAGGGCTAATAAATAAATAGTACCTCAACTGTCAAACTCTACAATCGTTTTTTTATATATATATAATTTTTGTTTTGAAATATATTAAAATATGATTTTTTAAATATTCTTATTCTCATCATATTAAATAGTTTGAAATTATTAAAAAATCAATTTAAAGTAAAAAAGTAATTAAAAATTTTCAAATAATAATAAAAATGTCAAATTCTGAACCTTTCGTTATAGAACTTGTTGATGCTTTTTTTCCCCTGAAAGATGTGATTATTGGATTTTACTAGGTTTGATGATTTGAAAACTATGAAATGGAGTTCGGGTGAAAAAATGGGTCGTCCTCAAATTGAGGTCTCAATTTTGCATAAAGCACATTTTAGTATTCATTTAAAAATTTCTTGCAAGTCCATTCTTTCACCCCCCACCCCCATACTTAAAAGCTATATCGACAGGGATATCTCTCTCTTACAATTACTAATTACTAATTACTTTTTTTTTTATTTCATACTCGATTCATTGTCATTTCCATGTATAAGTTAGGAAAACATATCTTCAACCTTATGGTCATCGAGAAAATCCCACCTCTATTTAGGCATTATTTACGAGTTTAGATTAAACGAGTAAAATCTAATTATCCCATACTATTACAAATTGAGCAAGTACTAACTCGAATTCAAGACTTGCAAAATATATCTCAATCTTTATATCATCACGCCATGTTTTTTGGACAACGATGGCTACAAGATGATACTGGGAATTATTGAACTAACATCACGAAAATGAGATTCCGAATTCTACAGCGAGTAACCTCTTGTACTTTACGCCTATGAATAATCGCTGGGTAAATAATCGACGAATGCTTTTTTAGCAGTCCGGCCGAATGCGGTGGGTGGTATATTGGCCTGTTGGGAAATTGAGTTCCCAAGCAGAAGGAAAGGATGCAGCAAATAGCATGAAATTAGACGACATTCTACTGGCAGGCTCGCATCCACAGACGACACATAAACACGCCTTTGAGGAGGCGGTTAGAATAAATAAAATCTATAGGTTCACGTGGTTGGGCTCGACTTCGAGAAGTCCCTATTAATCGATATTAAAACCCAAGTTTTCTGATCAGCCCATTATATCATATCCAGATTCAAGCCACCATCCAGTTCAAATTAAAACCCCATTATTTACCTCGTTGCCAAACAGGGTTGAGAACACCAAACCCCGTTAGTTGACCAAATTCAACCAAAAATCGTGATTAGACATGTTCACTTGATTCCGACACCACCCCAACATTAAGATTGAAGTTAAAGTAATTGAGAGAGAGAGAGAGAGAGAGAGAGAGAGAGAGAATACATTTAATTGTGAAACATCTTAGAAAAATAAAAAAGAATAAAGCATCAGTTGAAATTAAGAAGGAAACAAGAAAGAAAACACAAAATCACACTCAAATCTTTCCACAAATTGAATACATCTCTCATTCAATCTCTCAAATTTATATATAGTAAGGAAAAAAAAATCGATCTACTTTCTTTTAAAGAAAACAGGAAGGATGATGAATCACACCAAAACAAAGCGAAACTTCGTTTTATCATGGAGCAAGAATGGACATTGTAATTAAGTAAAGTGGTTTAAGTTACAGAACTGAAGTTTTATCATCCTACCGAGTTAACTAGGGCCCGTTTGTTTCTTTGGAAAGTGGTTTCCTGAAAGTGAATCCTGGAAAGTGAATTCTGGAAAGTGGTTTCTGAAAAGTGAATTCTCGAATTCACTTTCCGAAAGTGAATTCTGAAGGTGGTTTCTGGAAAGTGAATTCTGAAAAGTGAATTCGATGTTTAGCGATGTTATGGAAAATGAATCGAAAAATAATTTATTAATAAATTAATTTTTTTAAAGATTATCTAATATATATAAAATATTTAATATAAAATATTTAATCACTTAAAATAAAAAAAAATGAAATCTAAAAGTATAATGATGAATTTTTTTATTATATCCTATATTCATACATAGCTTATTTTATAAAATATAACAATATATGTCATATCATATTATAGAGAAATAAGCTTGTGAAATATTTTTTAAGTAAAACTTATTATTAATATATATTTTTTCCAATTTTAAAAGCTTAAAATAAGTTTTTTTTAATTTTAAATCAAAATCTCAATGCAAAATTTTAATTTAGGGTGATTAAAAAAAATAGAATTTTTAAGATTTAAATTATTAGTTTTTGTGTTTTTTAATTGTTAATATCAGAATTATTATTTTTTTATATAAAAAATAATACTAACATGTTTCTATTTTTTTTTTAAAAAAAACAATAACTAGCTAGCTCACGGAAAGTGTATTCCGGATGTTTGGCAGAGGAGTACACTTTCCTTTTTTCAAGCCTTAAGTTTTCCTTGGCTGGAAACAACTTTCCTGGAAAGTGGTTTCCGGTGTTTGCCAAACACCGGAAACAACTTTCCTGGAAAGTTGTTTCCGGCAAACAAACACTGGAAAGCAAGGAAAGTGAATTCCGGGAATTCACTTTCCTTGAAACAAACAAGGCCTAGGACTATAGAATACAATCTAGTGTTTCCTAGACTTGGATTTATTGCGAAGACTGCTGTTTATCCCAAAATTTTCTCAAGGATAAAACGGGTTTGGAAATCACTAGCAAGGGAAACTACTACTGACAAACCAATTTTACAAGAACAGCAACAAAGATAATCACTCTAGTGTATAAATAAACTAACAAACCTACTGCTGAGTGCTGCAAAAGGGAAATGTGCTGAACTGTGGATACCTTGTGAAGATAGCATAACATCCTGAGGGATAAGTGTATCAACAAATCAATTCTGATCCTTTCCAAACGTTCTGCTCCCTTTAGGCTCCAAAGGTTCAGAAGAACGTGAAGAGAATAAATGTCTTCGGTGATTAGCAATCATCAAAACCTTTACCATAAACTGTTACCATAGTCATCATCAGAACCATTTTCACCTGCATTTTCATCGTAAAGAAAATCATCATATGCTTCTCCAACAGCACCATCCTCATTTTCATCCAGTGGCCCTGAACCATCATTTTCATTAATATCCTCTAATTTGTGATCTTTTCCATCTGCACGCGGCACCTTCTCAACTGGGTCAGGATGTGATTCAGTTCGCAGTTTTTTGGCATCCTTAGCTTCCTGTAAGAAAACACGTCGCAATCCAGAATATTAAAACAGAATATTAAAACGGAACAAAGCAGCCTTCAGTACTTCTAGGGTTGCTAGGACCTAATCCTTGCAAATGTAAGAAAAAAAAATAGTTAACAGAATATAGTCCATGTGCATATAAGAAACTAGAGCATCTGAAATGACAGACAATGAAGCTGTCACTTCCTCTAGGAGAGTTGAAGATACACTGTTCATTTGCTTATATAAAAGGATAGACAACAAAATGTGTGAACCAGCTCATTCAAAATCAGGGACAGTCCATTGTAACTGAAGGGTGCTTTAAAAACCATGGATGACAAAGACCTAGCAGTCCTTAAAGTTGGTTCTTTACAAAATAAAAATCACGGGAAGATCTTCAATTCATTTATTGTTTTACTCTTAGCTAAAAATCAAATAGATTTACTATTTGATGCTTAATATTCCAAGGGCTAGAGATGGTCATACATTCATTAGTAAACACTATTCCCGATTGCAACTAGACAGTCACCAGAAAGATTCATAAAAATGTGATCTATATATATATATGCACCAACTGAATAGTGAAAATGGAAACGAGACACGCATCAAAATCACATGAAGATTTTAACTTTTCCCTAGTGATAATTTTTTTATCACAAAATGGAAATGCTCATTCAAAAACACACCAAGGGAACTAAACTCGATGTATTTTGTGAATTCAGTCCTATAGTCATCACTTTTAAGACCTTTGATCCAAATCCCCTCAATTATTAACATAAATCCATTTGCAATGTTAAAGCTAACTAAGGTGGAGAATATTAAACATTTGGCACACAATTTACTGAGATGCTTAGTCCCAATTATGATTCATTGAAGACTCATCAGACTCTCCCGTAAAAACAAGCAGAGTCACGAGACTCTCATGAAAACCTCAAAAATGCAGATTTGTGGAAAAAAGAAAGAGAAGATCTTGTAATTCTTTTGTTTTATTTCTTTTACATTCTTTCAAAATTTTATTTTTTAATATCATATTCAGAATTGAGTGCCATGGGGATAATATTTTTCAATTTAGCAAATTTTAACATAGCAAATGCATTTCTGTCAAATTGTAGGCGGTTGGATCGGATTGCCTAAATGTAATGAATATGGGTTCAATTTGCCAATTTGATACAAACATGGGATCTCCAAATGGGATTTTTACAAAGAAAATGAATACTGTGCCTATAAAAAAGGATATGATGACTTACAGGTTCCTCAAATAGTTTCTCCAATACATCATAGTTGATTTTCGAACTGATTCTCTGCAAAAGAAATTGTAATCTGATTCTCAGTAAACAAAAGATAAAGCATACCCTTAAATTCTCCCTCTAGATTACAAAGAAAAATTAAATGCAAGATGGAAAATATATTACTTAAGACATTTACATGGAAAACATGCATCATGCACAGACATAACACACACTAATATTGTAAATAAGAAACCTTCAGAGAGGATTTCAATTCTACCATTTCTTGGGTTCCTGCTCCTAAAAAGTAAGAAAATTGCAAGCTGAGCAAGAAACGACTTTAGCTAACCACGTGATAGAGGTCCTAAATAATTAGTCAAACAAAAGCAGCAAGCTATGGTAATAGCTACGTTATATTCATTTGTTTCTTCTTCAGCATGAGCTAAAAGAGGAAAAAATAATTATATAACAGCCCCTTCTGGTTATGAATTAGCAGAAGGCATGTGTTAAGTTTTTGCTAATATCCCACTACACCTGGATATTTGTTTGTCATCTATCAAGGAAATGATCTTTAGTGGGACCACTTAGGATTTTCAGGTTGTACATCCGATGTGATGATGCTGTCTGGTTGGGTACACTTAAAAGTTTTGATAAACAGGCAACCGACTGTTACATGTCACTGTTAACAACCCTAGAGTCTGATTTCCAAATTCTGTCATTCAAATATTTAGTTAACTAATCTTCCATGGTTAAAACTTAAAACTACACAGCTAAATGCTGCCCCAGCAGCGAAATTACATAGCAACTTTTGTTATTGCAAATCAAAATAAAAGGAACTTGCAGAGACTTCCTTTATTATCCATCTCAATTACCTTCTTAGTCAGCATTCGATGGACAGCTTCTGCAGCAGATTTAGCAGGAACCGAGTTCTTAGCTTCTGCAGCTCGCTTTTGTTGCATTTCCTGCAAGTAAATATTCGCAGAAAATTAGTCAAAAGAGTAAAGACAGAAGAAAAAACATTACACATCATTAAATTATAAACTTGAACATAAAGAGTTAATAATATGTTTATAACAGAAATGCTAACAGGTTCAGTATTGCAACCATTTTTGTATTTTTTGAAAGTCAATATTTAATCATCACAATTCACATTCAACTTTCTAAACAAAATTTATTGTAAGATTATGAATGGCTGCAAGATGAACAAAAAGTTGGATAGAAATACTGAATGGCGACTCACACTGTATTTTTGTCTTTTAATGGAGATTTACTTTATAAATTTGTTTCGCGATCCCTGATGCTATGAGCATCTGGATAAACAAAGGGGGGCATTATTGTACGGATAATTTACCTCAACCAATAAAACATTTGTTAGAGCTCAGCACACAGGTTGCTGTCTCCTAATGGATTGTCTTTGTGACTTAGTCGTTGTTTCCTAAACCAACATTAATCTAGAACGTTTTTTTTCCTTTCTCGTATCCCATTGTTACCTATGTATGCATCTCATTTAACTGCATCAGTGGTTTCTACTTCAAGATCAAATACTTCTTTCACCAACCTTATCTAACTAATCATCCTGTTCTCTTAAATTCTCTATTCATTTCATATTCTACTGATGATCCAAGAAAATCGGTTTAATTGCTGTCAACATAATATGAATGATTGTTCAGTAGGGTAATCAGACTCAAAGACAATCCATTCAGAAAGTTACTGTAGGTTCTAGCACCTAACCAGACCTACAGTTGGCCTATATAGCAGCATATCTCAACTTCTAACCAAAGACTGAATATCCTCACCAAAATTGCCAGAATAGAATTAAGTGAAAAATGGATGCAATCATGTAATTCAAAAAACAAAAAAAGTGGATTACTTGGATACAAGTTTGACACTGGCACTGAAGAACACAATGACATCGATAAACATAGACATAATCAAGGGGAAAAAAAATCTGAATTGCCCCTCATAATGCAAAACTATTGCATGTAGAACCATACATGGGTAACATGGTCACCTTGATATTGATGAATTTAATGACATGAAAAGTGTAAAATAAAGAGAAATAAGATATAATTGAATAGGAGAAATAATGGAAAATAATTGTGAAAGCTGGAAAAACAAAACAATACTTTAGAAATTCTAACTGGTCCATTCATGAAGTTTTGAACATTATAATGTTATTAATCATACAATCAATGAGAATACTGTCCGAAAATATAGATGTAAAACTCTAAGATGAATGAGCAAACAAATACCATTTCCAAGAAAATGGTAATGATCTGAACATACTTGAATACCAACTATAAAACCAACTTAAAAATGAAAGCTCTTAGTTTCTAATTTCATAAGTTTTGTTCTTAAATATTCCAGTGAAAGTAGCAGTAACAGAAACCACAGTTTGTGCAAGCATGTATGAAAAGATAATGATCAGCACCAATAAAAAAAAAAGTTTGATACTGTCTACCAAATCAATTCCAGAGAGGTACTCACTGAGCAAGTCTTCTCGATGATACATGCCAAGATCAAAATTTCATTTCCATTGAGCCTTTATATTGGTTGGTGATATATAATTAGTTAGGAGGAAGGATATTGAAAAGTGCAAGTATGCATGTTATTTAGGAATCCAGAAAGAAACTTTCATCTTCTGGCTAGAGTTAGAAGCTCAGGTTTGCTGAAAAGATGTTGGTCACAGCTCCTCCCATTCATAACAAGAAAATAAAAGGTAAAACAGGATAAATAGAGATTTTAACAATAGATGAATCAGCTCAAGTCAGAAACCTGAACTTGTGGTGAGTATAATGAAACAAAAAAATATTTTCACAATATTTTACGGTTGTGAGGATATCTTGGCTTATTGGAACAGTCTCACGAGATGGCGTAGAAAATAAAATAAAATTTAGACTATACCGAGCCAATCAGCTACATATTTTAAAAACCTTCACAAAATTTGTTAATGTGTTCAAGAAAGGGCCAAATAAAGCATATAGTTATATAGACATTTTATGCACCTACTTTTCACACTTAATTGAAGAAAATCAAAGTGCATAAACCCTAGCATTTTATGTTACTTGGTGACAAACCATAAATCAATTAAAGCACGGCCATGGTTTCTATGCTATTTGAAACTTTTAGGAATTTTTGTATTCTACAAGTTGGAAGGTTGAATGGAAACAAGGGCTCTAATCTAGTTGAGGACTCACCATCACCTATGCCTAAGTTCTACGAATTAAATACAAAACTGTTGAACAAAAAACATAAGCAACAAGATAAAATGAACGAGTATTTATATTGTTGTTCTGCAAGAACTTCAAGTAATATTTTACAAGAAGCAAAAGAGAGAACATAATACAAAACAATAGTTGAAATAATCTAATGATACAGTGTCTCAATTCTCCTAGTAAACCAGAAATTTACCTTTTTAGATTTTGCTAACTCAGCTTTTACAGCAGCATCAAGCTTCTTTGCAGCCTGCAAGTCCTCGGGGCAATTCTTGAAATTCTCCTCCCAAGCTTCCTTGAGAGTCGCTGAGGCTGCTTCTTTGGCCTCCTGTTCCTGTAAATAACAGTCACCATTGAATTGCAGGCTGAATCCATAGAATTAGAACAAGAACAACAAATGCACCGAAAGCATTTTATCATGCAAAGCTAATCAAATATAAACCAGGCAATTTCCCAGGCACCAGCTAAGCAGATACAGAAATGGGAAATGTCCATATAATAAGCTCAAGAAAAATCACCCAATGTTTTTAAATGGTTCAAGATATGACATTATTGGTTGCATACAGACAAGTATCCATAGCAGCACATTCTTAAGTTATGAGGATATGAATCCTAGGGTATATGTTTTGGATTGAAGTTCATTTCACAGTTTGTTAAAAAATATAGTGGTAATAGTTGTAACACCAGCACAAACTCATTAACCAGTTGTGAGGCCGCTGGTCAACCCTTCAGCATTTTTGCAAGTGACTGCTATAAAGACTTGAGTTTGCTAGCTTAAGTGTTACCATTTAACCAAGCTCAGCATGTGATGTAGATAAGGAAAATTGACCTCAGAAAATTAAATTACCTGAAGATACTCCCGGTTCATTTCTTCCCAAATGATTTTCTTGTAACGTTTTTCCTCCTCATTGTGAAGGTAGCTATCAACCTATAAAATATCAAAACAATGGAATCAACAAAATAAAATGAACATATGATTGAATGGATATAGATGAATAGATATAGAAACTTGATTTTGAAATACAGGGAAAAGCAGAATGAATTGGCTAAATAGCTACCTTTTCAATTTCAGTAGCAATGTTCAAACACGCCAAATTAGTATAAGAACAAAATCATGAGAATTACAATCTTATTATTCCTTCCAAAAAAAATCCTGGAAAAAGAGAAGGGCAACAGTGATTGGTACCAGATTTATCAAAATCCAGCATTGTTGAAGAAGTCTTTTTTTCCTTCTCCATTTTTATGGGCTAAGGAAAGAGGGGAAGTATGGTTTCTATTACGACACTTTTCATAGTACTCATGCACATGAGTGCATGCATGCAAGGACAAGGATGTGCACACGTGCACACATACATATATACTTAGAAGGATGATCATAGAAGATGTGAAACGTTTAAGAGGATCCATTTCAGGAACATGGAATGTAAGAGAAATTCAAATGTTATAACTCCAGTACATCAGGAAGGATATGCCACTTAATGATCAAGGTATTACCAGACTACCAGAATGAAGTTTAAATGATTTGAATCCGGAATGACAAATACTGTCCAAATCATAAGAAAATGAAATTCGGAGCCCAATTACTGTAATGATTTAGTACATTAACATAGAGCAAGAAGCAAATGCAATGAGATAGGTTTGGGGTGATGAAGGTGATATAAAGCTCCTGAAAATAACAGAACACAGAAGGTTTCAGTTTCTGAAATTCAGTGTTGCAACTCGTGCTTAAAATTGTTTCTAGAACATGGTAAAAGCATCATTTTTGAAATTTTGGTTGTGTAAATGTAACTAGCAGGCTTAAGATTTATTTTACTAGAAATTTATCAGTCCATGATATTTTTGGCAAAGGAGCATGAAAGCAACCATGAGAAAAGCAAATCAAACCAACATTCTTTTAAATTATGTTTTTAGATCCCCTCCATGAACCTTATTTTTCATGTTAATCACATATGCTGAAGAGTAGGAGATAAGATACATGGAAGTAGTGATATGCCTAAAAGAAACACAATTATAGACTCTTTAGTTCTCACCTCAGCATCATCAATATCAGAAAAGCCATCTGACTCGTAAAAAGCTTTAGAACTCGTATCACCCTCACCATCATCTTGCAGTTTATCAGGATCACTGGCTAAATTACCCATGGAAGCTTCTGAAATATTTTAGTTTCAAGTAAATATTATCAAGTATTTGGCAGAAGACCATACCAATTCCATACCAAGGATAAAGAGAATAAACTTACGAGCACTTTTGAGCTCCTGTGCTGGCCCTTCTTCATCTCTGCTTTCACATTGGCTGTTCAATTCCTTGGAAACCTAAAGGAAAACGAGGATAAAAGACAATAACAGCTTACAATTAAAAGTCTGAAAATCAAAGATAAGTTTAAAGTTCATCAGAAATTCATACCATAAACATCAGAAACATGCAATCAATTGCTTGATTCTATAATGTTATCATGTGTACTGTTTCCTAGTAAAGAGCATTTGGTGTTAAATAATTTTATACTACCACGTTCATAACTGATTCTAATGTCCTTGCAAATCATATGTTTTAAGTGTTATTTAATACATCCAAAAGATCTTACTGCAGCATATCTTAATTAATTCTATGGAAAAAATACACAAAACACCATGCATGGCTGTGTGTGCAGGCATGCACGATGGTGAAAGATATTTAACAAAAACAAAGACAGAAGTAAAATTGACTATTAAGGAAAAACAGACACCTCACAGTGCAAGTTCCGTCTCAAGTTTGTTGTCCTCTACAGATAGTTTTATATGCTTAATACAGGAAGCCATTGCCCTATTATGGTCCCACAAAAGTAGGGTATAAAGGTATAAGAGATGGGGATGACAATGAGTATCCATGGGTCGGGTTTCTATCATATCCATACCCTACTCTTTAATTGTCGGGTAAGAAACTTAGATATCCATATCCTATCCATTGGTTTATAATACAAATGTCTATATATATCAGGTTAGGTTTGGGCCGGGCTTGACAATATCTATACCCTATCCATTGCCAATAAGGTAAAGTAACTATCCAAAAAAAAAACTCATTAAGGGCAAGTCAGTATCCATCATGTTCAGGATAAATTGCCATTCTTAATAAGAGATCTGCATTTCTACATGAAGTAGCTCCTCTATCCATTATCGCAAGATGCTAACTATTACACAAAAGAAATACCTTTTAGATGTTCAAATCACATGTTTCATAACACATAAGAACCTTTGTTGCTTGGACTTGAAATTTCACCCTATAATAAATGTAAACATAGGCATAGGAGCGCAATATATGTTGGATACTTCAATGTGCCCTCAAGATGGCTACATGTCCCATCCATGCCACGCAAGCACCATGAGTGGTAATGATGGTAGTTTGAAATTGAAGACAAAACCAAAGATGAGAGAAATTTCAAACAGAATTAGCGATATCTCTTTCTGATAATTTGTAGATTCACATAAGCCTAATAAATATTAATTTGCACAACCATGGACTAATTTGATTGGTTAGGCTAGTTTTCAGGCCATACTTGTCTGGCATAACTTGTTACCCATATTCAACATTTTAGATTTATGAGCCGAGTCCTTGTATCCTAGAATTTGCAATTTAACATTTCTCACAGCATATTTCAGAATCACAAGAAACCCTGTAAGAAAATCTGGGCAACTTCGCATATAATTTGTACTTGTAGAAGCTCATGAAGCTTGGTACGAGATACAAAAAAAGCTGCAGCACATGCCTATTGACTCAGAAAAAACAGGAAATTGCAGCTCAAACAAAAGCCATTTTCAATACTAACAAACATTTTTATTACTTCAAATAAGGAAATTTTTAGCTAGCGTTTTCCATGTTGACCAACATGCCGGGGGACAATTTAATCATCAGAATTGAAAAAAACACAAATTTTTCAACAGCGACGAAACCAATGGAGAAAGCAAAATTTAAGTACAAGTTTAAGAGTACTCTAGCTTTAAGAAAGACGTAATAACTGAATTCGAGTCACTCACATTATGCGTAATACATGATAGTTTCATTCTTGGCCTCTCAGCATTCTGGAAAGCTGGAGGATCTGATCCTCCCTCAAATCCTATAACCTGCATTAGAATAGGAAAGAGGATTATAACATCTTTTTCTGGGTAAAAAAAAAAAGATGTAATAACTGAATTTGAGTCACTCACATTATGCGCAATAGATGATAGTTTCATTCTTTGCCTCTCAGCATTCTGGAAAGCTGGAGGATCTGATCCTCCCTCAAATCCTATAACCTGCATTAGAATAGGAAAGAGGATTGTAACATCTTTTTCTGGGTAAAAAAAAAAACATGTAATTTTCATTAAAGGGAGCAACACTCACTATTGCATAACAATCTTTACAAAGTCCAAATCCAAAAGGAGGTTTATTTGTACCCTTGTGTTGACAAAGCAACTCTTTAGAACTAGACGCCTCCCCAAGTTTTTTTTGTGGCATTGAACTCTCTTTCAACTCCTCTGCCTTTGCATTCAGTTCCTCAATCTAATGGTATAGGAAGATACAGAACTTCAAAAGTTTCATGCGCCATAATTTTGTTGAGAAAATACAAGATAAAAACATTAAAAAACAATCGATATCACAAGCAGCTTAGGTGATGAGTAATGATGGTGGCTTTTTTTTATTTTATTAAAATTATAAAGAACAAATATTTTTTAGCTTATGCCTGAAACAAGATCTGAAGAATAATTTGCAAATATTTATCTTGAAAGTAATTTTCAACTATAATAAATATTTTTAAGACCCACAGTAGTTGTAAATCTTTTAGATGATTGTAGAATGGTTAGGATACGACTGAGAGAAACAAGTGTATGTCAGCAGACCTCATAGGTGAGCTTAAACTGAATTAATAAAAAGATTTGATGCTACTCAGAAAGAATACAACTGATGAGCTAGCATTAGCTCAAATAGTTATTGTAAGGGAGAGTCGTTCAAGTAGAAGAAAAGGCAATAAAAAATACAGAAGGCACGCTCCAGGAGCAGTAGCAGAAATGGATATGGCTGATCCACTCCAATATAAAAAAATAAATTACTTCAAACCCTTGCTGTCTATTGCACTTTGTTTTATATGCTTCAAATCTCCATTCAGTTAATGATTGTAATCACGGTGCATATTGACTTGCCAATTCTTGCTAATGTTTATATAGTTTATTATCAACCACAACATTTACTATAGACTCATTTATGGTATTAGGCATCAGCTAGTTTAGCTTTAGGGTATTTTTTGTTCAGTGGATTCTGTATAGTAAGACAGGGATTGGGGTAGTGTCCTTCATAACCCTCTTGTTTTGTAACTTTTTTTCTTCATTTTTTTATCCTAGTTTCCACCACTTGGGCTTCGATCCTGGAGCCAAGAGTGGTATTACCAACTAAGCTAGCAAGCCCTAATGATTTTCATGCACTGTTTTCTTTTTGCAGCACCAAATGGCCATATCTATGCTGCTTACAACAGCCTTTACATCAATTCATCCTCTTTTTTTCCTTGTCTTTTCAGAATTTTTAGATCAGAGAAGATTATGTTCACTGATGGAAATTACAAAGACATGTTGGAGAATAAGCTTTCCTCAAAAATATGAAAGCAAAAGGGAATATCATCGAAGACCAGCCCAATCCCATCATATGTCAGCTAAAGAAGCCTGGTGCATAATGCCACAATAAGAAAGGAAAATAATCCCATCAACAACAACTTTCTCAAATAGTACTGTTTCTCTCTCTCTCTCTCTGAGTTACATCAATTTACCTATGAATTAACACTTGCTGATTTTGCAGTAAGTTATGAAGAAAATCCTTCATGTCAAATTTATCATCCCAACACGAGTCATTAGAAATGATAAAATTCTCCACAAGGGAGAGAACAAATGGGAAACTAATCTCGGCCCTGTTGGTGTATTGCCTCTTCCTTAGTTGCCAACCTACCTTAGAGTTCACAAAATAGAATTTCAGCTCCGGACTTTTATTCCATTAACCATGTTTAACAAAATATAACTGGAATGTCACCTTCCCTTGCAGCTTGCAGAATAGAATTTCAGTTCAAGACTTTTAATCCATTAAACAAGCCTGACAGAACAAAAGTAGAGTAAACTGAGCACTAAATTTCCCCCTGAATAATCCTATCTGGAAGGTAACCCGCCACCCACCCACCCAAAAAAAAGCATCTTGTTAGGTATGCTGCCCTAAGGATTAATACTAACAGCAAGATTCGTCAGAGAAGGTGTGCTACCCCCTGATACAAGTTTCTCAGAACCATGGATGTGACCAAATGAACTTAAGGTGTTGTTGCTGATCTGATTTGTAGGCTTTGGCATGTCTTCTTTTATATCATGCATCTACTGTGAGAACAATGCCATAATTTTTCAGGAAAAGCAGTTTCTTTATATATATATATATATATATATATATATATATATATATATCATATTGCTCTGATATATATGACAGTGCTTGTAGTTTCTCTCTGATGCTCCACTACTGGAGATTTTACTGGTACCTCCATAGCAGGCATCCAGGAAGACTGGAGCACTGTTTTGCTATAGTTTCTTCTGTCTTCTCTTTCTAGGAGATGGTTTGTCTTCTTAGCAAATTATTTTAGTCTTAGAGAAATTTCTTTTCTACCCAAAAAACACGAAAGAAAATTGCCTTCTTTGGAGATCAGATGACAAAGTAAGAATAACCTACCACCTAGGTGGTTTGTTGATCTACAGATAAATCTTAGTGGAGGTATAGGAACAATGCAACTTAGTAGAGAAAAAAGATAACTCCCAGTCAAAAGTGAGCAAAATAGAAATTGGTCCACTCAAATGGACAAAGAATATGTCACCTTTCAAAATACGCAGATTGACTGCCAAAGAGAATACCAACTTGTTGATTACAATGAGCAAGTTTTTGTTTACTAAGAAATCCACGTGAGCTGTCATGGAATTTCAGAGTATCACTAGCATGCTAACCAGTATATCCTAGAAGGGAGCTCGAATGAGCTGCTCATAAGTCAACCATGTGGCAACATGACCTTATCCCAAACCACATCAATCTACACATGAAAAGTTCTACTGATACTTATGTAGGAAGGGGCTGGCAAGTGGATATTTGGTTGTTTATGTTTTTCCTCAGGTTATTTTCTCAATGTCAATCATGAAAAACATCTTATCATTTCTGGCCAACAACACACTGAATATTATTGCCCACACACTGCAGCATTTGCCCATGTGCAGGCAAGATACTGTTAGAGAAAAAGAGGTTGATATGTTCCTTTAGCTTCTCCGAATCGATGATGACAGAAAATCCTTTTTAATTTTTGGGCCACGAGAAGAGCATTATCATTTATAGATATGCTATAGTTAAGAGTACTAGCGCTTATAGATATGCTATTTCAAGACACCACACACTATACTTTAATGTTTTGAACAGCTGGAGCCAAAAAAGTCATGAAATGTTTCCAGAAACATACCGTTAAGCTTCCAGACTCTGTATTCTCGAATTCAACCAATCTCTTTGACAGTGTTTTTCCACAAACATGCACCAGCCTTAACTACAAAAGATTTAAAGCAAACATCAAAAAACCACAACATGGACAAAATGCCAATCTTAGCAGAACTCAAGTAGGCTCATAGGCTCTTTGACTGAGAAAAAAAAGGTAGGTTCATAGGCTGATAAAATTCATATAATACAAGACAAAATATTTGAAACAAGAAACAAAAATTAATGTAGCTGACTCATAAATCAAGTATAATATGTTGCTTTGTAATATATTGGATCAAGAACTGGTACTGAAGTTTCAAATCTAGGAAGAATAAAGCAACCAGTCAACAACATATATGTCAATTGAGAAAAGCACAATTGAAGCTTCATGGATAATTAAACTAAGCAATCTGAACTATAATTTGTCTACAAGTTCTTCCCACACCTCACAGTCACCTCTTGGAGAAACCCTTTCCCCACATTCCACCCTTATCTCAACAATCCCTTTGGTCATTTTTTCTCACCAGTTTCAAATATGAGCATAATGATTCTCATACAGCCAAATATCTACTTGGTGCTTCAATCTATGCAGAATAAATTCAACTATTATTCTGTAAAGTAGTTAAACAATTATTCCAGTTCTTGTGACTTTCACCACAATTCACTTCTTTCCTTGTGATTCCTATGATATAGATTCACCAGCAATTTACTGATGACTTTAATCCACCAATATCAAAAGAACTCTAAATTGAATAGTGGCTAGGTTATGCTGCAGTGAGGTACCGGCACAACCAAAGTGTTCATGGAAGCCTTCAAGACAGAAAAGTATCCAAGCCTTAACATATGCTCATAGTCTGACAAAAGTAGGTCCACTCTCATCAAGATCACAACTTGCAAGTCATTATTTGAATTCACCAGCCTCAGCAACTAAAAACTTCTACTGATCTTTTTTTTCTTCTTCTGACCTCTTTGTTCGAGAACTACTTTGCTTGTTTGAGGAAAAACATACCCCACTAAATAAATTACTAGTTGGGTGCAGCATTCAAGTAGCCCAATGGATGAGCTTACACCAATCAAATGAATTCAACACATTTAGGATGACTTTTCAATGCATTTAATATTTGTCAATCATCAAATCAATCACTGCACATCAACAAATATTTCAAGCGTGACTTACAATGTCTGATTTGGAACAGTTGAGACCATGTGAAATTGCAGATATATATAATGCTGCACCCCATAACGCACTGGGCCTTCTCCCTGTCTGTGAGTAATATAAAATCAGACAGAAAACAATATAAGACTTTGGATAGCTCATAGATTAGCTGATAAAAAGACTGAAACTAGGTTCATCTTTCCCATAATACCGGAAGAGAATTTCACACCTGCATCCAGTGATGATTCATGCTAGAAATAATGGTCAGTGCATCATCAGAAATTTGTTTGTTTTTTCCTCCTGATAAACCTTAGAAAACAAACAGTGGTTATTACAATCCCCTACTTTAAAACAATATCTATCACATACATTCAATTCCAAATGGAAGGATTTAAGGTCTTCCAAATAACAGAAATAGAGAGGGGCATCATGATACTCCCTAAGCTCCTAAGAATACAGTTCAAGAAGCAGATCACGCTTCTTGGATTCAGGAATGCAAAACCAAAGAGCAGTGGGAATGCCAACATAAGATCTGAATGTACCCTTTTAACACAAGATAGAAATGGGAATGGAAAAGTTTACACAATAGATAGAGATGGGAGTTGTTTTGTGGGGAGGGGAGGGGAGAAAGTTGGATGAGGTATCATTGTACATTTACATAAAATAATAGAAGGTTTTAGTATGGAAGGGAATTGGGTATTTTTATTAATTGATAGACCTCCAATCCTTGTATTCCAAAAGTTTCCATTAATTGGCAAGAGAACATATTTAACAACCTCAAAATTTAATTACTAAAATACAACCAATAATCAATACATAAGTGATTGTAGAAACTTACTAGCAGTATATTTGTGTATAAAAATGGAAGGATCGAGAAGTTTCTGACAAATGGCATGCTCGGTAAGATTTAAAACTTTGCAAAGCTGCAAAAATACAGCACCTAGTACATAACTGTAAGCAATTTCAAGAAAACATTATGTTATTTACATGTAAGCAAGGGATAATCGTAATGACAAGTTAAATTTGGCTGTAAAATCACAAGCCTCCTCACATATTTATCTGCAAGTAATTAGAAAAATCAATAAGGAGATACGGTTTCCTGTTTTCCCTGGAAAAAAAAAGTCCAAGAGTAGTATCAAAAAATGCTGAAGTTGCTAAATCCAAGTATGATACATAAAAGATATTCATGAATAAACTTAAGATTAAAAGTAAATAACTTCCCTACACTAGATGCTACATAGTTGTCAATTACACAATAATTAGTAAGTTAAATTTGGAAAAGTGTCTCGCGGTATTGATGGAGATTAGTTCTTCTTTTTTTTTAATTTAGAATGTCTTTCTGTTCAAAAACAAACACAGAGCAGAGGAAGGTAAAGGAAAATGAAAAGGAATGAGGCAGCACCAACAACAACTACGAATTTCATCCAATAATACCAGCATTGATGATGCCAATCAAAATTCCCTCATTTCCCGCTATCTTCTATTTTTCCTTGGTGAACACCATCTAGTCAAGCCCTAGTTGAGTTTAGCTTTCTCATTTAACAAGAGTTTGCGATAAGCAAAATATATTTAAGAAAAAGAAGAGAAGAAAGGTTACCTTAACTGTAAAATCCTTAATGAGAATAACAAAACAAATGAAACAAAAAATTGTCCTCCAATCCTATATTTGGTGGTCCGCATTCTATGATGGAAAATAGAAAACTGTTTGTTCAGGTCTTTTTCAAATTAAAATGTTTTTGAAGAGTTAAAAAACTACCTATCACAAGTGTAATTAGGAGAATCAACAAGGGTGCTTTCAGAAGATTAGGAGCCTTTGCTCACTCTTAATTGAATAGGAACAAATGCATAGCATGTTTCCTCAAAAAGATGGGGCACTGGAATGGCATAAAGGAATTGGAGAGATGTATTCCTTACCGACATGCAATGTAAAGACAAGCAGCCTGTACTTGATCTGTCCTACGGCCCTTGGTGAAATTCCGTTCTACTGCTATCTTCACATAATAGATAAAGACAATTCAATAAATTGATCAAAACAATGCATGTGATATTGAAGCTTAGGTGCAAGGAAGCATACTCTATAATACACCATAGCTTGGTCAACTACGGCAACATTTGGACCCATGTCTAATCCATTTTTTATGTTTAGCAAGTCATCATATGCTGCAAGATAAAAGGGAATTAAACAATACCTAAACATTTTACAAAAGTTCATGATATCCATGCAATTCCACTGTAGATGTTCAAAATGGAATGAAAATGCATAGATACTTAGACATTAAACAATTTTTCTGGTCATGAAGAGTGACTGGTGTGACCTTACCTGGTAAATGAGGGAACCTGGTAATAAAACAAATAGGGCAGGCTACTAGTTGAGTTTTTCTTTTCCAATCAAGGCTTATCCCCTCTTATCTCTTTTACTGGTTATTTTACTGTGGTCCTTTTGTAAGTTAACATTAAATTATTTAAAGAGCTAGACTCTTCTACAGAGGCAGCTATTGCAGTAAATACAAGGATTATTGTCATATCTAAAAACTTGAGAATAGCTTCTTTGCTTATGATTTCTTTTCTTTTTCTCTCACTTCAATACAGAACTCTAGATCTCTTTAAGATATCTTCATTACCAGCTTGATTAGCCCAGAAAAGAACACATCAGAAATGGGGAACCTTGCAGGATTTGATAGAAAAACCTCGTAATTCAACAGCAGAATTTTCATCTTCTGACTAGTAACTAATTTCTTTCACAGTTTTCTATCTGCTTTGAAAAATTTAAACAATCGCAACCACTAGAAAAGCATGTCAGGGAGAGAAATCTACAACAAAAGTAAGCAGGACAACAAACAAAACATACCTCTCTCAAACAACCTCTCCCGGGAAGCATTTTCTCTTTCAACAGACCAAATTAACGTTCCTCCAACACGGCTCTACAGATAAACAGAAACCATAAGAGCATAAAGAGAAGAGCATCAGGAACATTGATTAACCACAGCATTAACAATGAGTAGACAAGAAAATAGTACATAAAAAAAAGAAGAGAAAAGGTAGACCTGCCCCGACTTGTCTTTTACAAATGTGGTTTCAGTAGAAAAATTACTGAACTGCAAAACTTTCCCACAGAGGCTACATGACCTTCACAGAACCAAATATATATACATAACACAACACTCTAAATTAGTAAACAAAAAATCAAAGAAAATTTGAAGGGGATGACAGATAAAGCACTTACAAGATTCCACTTTCGTCATAATTTGTAGGGACGTTTTTTCGACAAGAGTTGCAAAACACCATTGTGTGCCGATACCAAGTAAATACAGCAAAAAAATACCCTATAAATTCAACTGCAGATGAAGAACAAGCTAGTATTAGAAACTTGATTGGAAAATCAGCTCAAATTCAGGAACGCGTCGTTTTTTTCTTACTACTTTTCGTTATTTTCCTTCGTTTTCTATGCAAGTTCAGAAGAGATTGTGGCAAGGCTGATGCGAGGGAGGGAGGGAAAATCGTTTTAGGGTTTATCACAACTGCCAGAAGTGAACCGCGTTGGAAGCTACTTACTAGGGGTGAGCATTTTCGGTTCGTTTCGGTTTTTATCAAAAAAAGTAACCAAACCGAATTTTTTTTTAAGAAAAAAAAACAAAACCGAACCGAAATTATTAAAAACCGATCACTTTCGGTTTGGTTCGGTTCGGTTTTTATTATAAAAAAATTGAAAAAACCGAATTTAGTTTTTGGGTCATGTGATGGGCTTTTATGGGCTTCCTAATGAATTTTCTGATGGGCTTGCAATTAATATAAAAAAACTGATTTTCTTATAAGATCACAAAGTATTTTTATTTTTTTTGCAGCTAATACAAATATTAATGTATTAAATTGTTAATATAGTGTTTATTAAGTTTTTTTTACCTTTCTAATACTTTTATTTTGTTTAATTTAGCATGAGGCGAAATAATTAAAACTACACAAGTGAACAAATTTAAATTACAGAAAATGCCTTCAAAATAAAAAAACAAACAACATTAACATAAAAAACTTCAAGAAATACACCCGATTTTGAACTAATTATCATTCGTTGCTAGATTTAACTTTCCACCAAATTCTACAAAAAAATAATAATAGAAATGTTAGATTGAAAATAAGTTGATTAATAAATAATAAAATAAAACTACAAGTTTATAAGAAAAATAACCTAATTCAAGATTTTCACATTTTTCATAATCATTCATCAAGGTTGTAATTTCGATTGGGATTGATCCATGATGCAACCAGAACACAAAGGAATCTGAAATAATGAGGACCAGGACTATAACTAGGCAATTGGAAAATAAGAACAACAAAGAAGATAAATTCTAAAATAGTTGCACAATGGCAAATGGTGATAGCAGGAAAATAAGAACAACAAAGATATATTGGGAACTTCATCAATTAATAATTGTGGCTGTAATGTGCGCGCATGCGCAAATATACAGATGCAAATAGGCACATGTATCAACATTTTACAGTAATCAATTTCAGAGCCATCAACAATGGCAGATCTAAAACGGGATCAGCTAGTTCCCAAAAAGAATTAGTCTATCTTTATTTAGCTAGAAAAAAAGGAGCTATATTGCCATTGAAGTAAATTATATAAATAGCCTTCTAACAACCACTTTTAGCTCACTTATATTATTCTAGTTCTTAAAATCATGAAAAATAACACAAAAGTTTGCATCTTTATGAACATTTATCTCGAAAGGAAACTTGAAAAGAGCAAAACAGATTCGATGGACAGGCCAATCATAACAATGAAGCAAATACAACACATAAAAAGCAGTACTTATCGTCGCAAAATCAACCAGTTAAAGAACCCACTAAGCAACATTGCAGAAAAAATAATCATGGATTAATAACTAGATTCAAGAAGCAACATAAAACACAATTACTGATTAATCACATGATTCTGCAGTGATCTAGAGATCTTAAATCAAACCATAAAACTTCATTCTGGTCAAAACTAAAGCAATCATTTCAATAAGATTCCAAGTTTAATGTGATCAAGAACTGAACAAAGTAAAGTTTTAGAGGTTTCTTTAAGAAACGCTTACAGTATCAAGAAGAATAAATGGAACTGAGATTTCCTTGAACCTTTTTTTTGGAGGGATTTTGTAAGCGAAACCCGCTGTTTATTTTAGAAGATTCACTGATTCGAGTTGAAACACTATATGACCGACCCAGAGTGCAAAAAAAAAAAAACAGAGGTTGAGTGAGCTTTGTTACCTTTTGTAAACAGAGGTTCATACTCCAAACTCCAAACAATCAAACTTCAAATTTCTCCGTTTAAAGCCTAGGGAGATGGAAGGCGAGAGGCCGAGCGAGAGGCCAGAGGGAGGGAGAGAATCGAGAGGCCAGAGGGAAGGAGAGAGAGCGAGAGGCCAGAGGGAGGGAGAGGCGAGCGGATAGAAGTCAGCAGGTGCGGGTAAATTTTTTTAATCGGTTTAATCTCTTTTTTTTTTAGTTAGGTTTTATCGTTTTTTTTTTTTTCGATTTTATCAGTTGGATTTTTTTTCTCACCCCTACTACTTACCCGGATAGAAGTCAGCAAGTGCAGGTAACGGTACGCCCGGAATACAGAATATTTATTTTTGTGTTATAATTTAAAAAAATAAAAAAAATATTTTATTTCTTATTTTAAATTAACTTTTATTATTTTTTATATGATATACTGACATCATAAATAATTTTATAAAATCAAAATATATTTTTCAATAAAAAACACTTTGTAAAATAAATATTTCCACAATACTAACAAAAATTATAGTGGTATAAGAAAATTGTACTGCTATAAAAAATTATTTAATATTTTTTAGTTTTATTGATATTTTAATCTTTTAATTATTAAATCAATTATATTATAAATTAAGTCTGTTTACATAAAAATTGTTAAATTCCACCACTAGATAAATGGAACAAAACTTTGACTATTGGCTAAAACATCCTTAAATATTGATTTTTTTCAATTGTCATTTCCATTTGACCTTCAATTAAGAATAAATCACCAAAAATAAAACTATAAATACTATAATAAGTTATAAGAAAATAAATAGGGAGTCCACAGTAATTTGTGACTGTGTGAACAATATAATAATGCCATATATTTGAGTGTGTTTTCTATAATAATTAAAACTACTTAATTAAATATATTATGAATAAATGAAATTGAAGATTTAAATATCTACATCCATGTGGCATAAAGATGAAGTAGATTTTTTTAAAAGAAAATATTAGGTAAATACTATAAGAAACATAATATCATATACCAATAATTTAGAAGTGAAAATACTATAAGAAACATCACTTTAAATATTAAAAAATTAGCAATATGCCATGTTCTTAAAGCATACATATTTACACATCGATGTCCCTTGCTTGATGTATAAGAAATGCCCAAAGAAATTTTGGGCTTGATTAAGAGTATAAAAAATATTGTTTTTAATATTATATTTTGTTTAAAAATATATTAAAATATTATATATATATATATATATATTATTTTTTAATATTTATTTTTAATATCAATATATCAAAAAAATCATTTTTTAAAAAAGTAATTAAAAATAAAAAAAATATTTTTTAAAAACACACACCATTCTCCGAACAAACCAAAAAAATACTAGTATATTTCAAAAGTAGACCTAAAAAAAATTGTATTTGTGGGCTGAACTGTAACTTTAAGGACCTAGGCTAATATAAAAAAAAGGCCCAAATCCTTGTATATTTCAGCCTCGTAGGTTAAAAAAGAGGACATCATCATCCTGTCTATTCTCTCCTTGCCATCAGCTCGGCTTCTTCTTATTTTCACTGTCGCAGCGGTGTCTGAAATTTCGGCGTTGTCGGACTAGTAAAATAGTGTCCGCAGCCATGGCAGTTGAAAGTTTGAAACTATATATCCAATCAAATACAAATACCATAGCTTTTGAAACTGTTTATACAAGTCAAGATGTTTTTCGTGCGTGAGAAACATGTTCATATATATATGTTCAGGATCAAGGTCAACATAAGTCAACTGATTCCAAGTCTGCTGAAATGAAGAGCTAAAGCTGCGGGGATCATCAAGAATTTTCCTTTATTGTTTCTTTTATCATGTTTAAGTTAAGAGTTTATGTTTTAGTTAAGTAAGATCAAATTATATTTGATCATATCTTGTTGCTTTATTTTCTCATATTTATTTCCTATTTTAAGTCAAAGAGATTGTAATATTTTGAATTACCATTCTTGTATTTCGATCTTCTTCAATAAATAAAATCTAAGGGATGACAGTAACCTTAAGCAATTTTTGCCCCTTGTTTTGTGTTTCTTGCATCAATTATTGAATTCTTTTATGTTCTTATTTATGGGAAAATTCTGGGTATATTTCTGGTTTCTCAACACTGATTTGAACAGTGCTTGTTTCTCCTTGTCAGAAACAAATTTCTGACAATAATCTGAAAAGTAATTGTTTGTCAACCAAAATTTTCCAACAATTGGTATCAGAGCAAGATTGAATCTTTGAAATGGGTTTGTGTGAAACACGAGTGAATTTAAGTGAGGATAATTTGAATTTCAAAGTTAATTCAACTTTGAAAGGGTGGTGAGTGAAACACGAGTGATTAGAAAATTTAATCAAGAAAATTATCTTGATCTGTTCTTTAAGGGATACACAATTGATTGTAATCATCAACTGTTACTCCTGTTCTCTGTTTTCTAGTGCAAGGAATACCTGCAAGAAGAAAAAATTGTTCCTCGAAAAATTTGTTTTTTTGACAGAGATGGACTCCTCATCATTTTCATTGAAATCACCTGTATTTACAGGTCAGAACTATGGAGTTTAGGCAGTGAAGATGACAGCATATCTCAAAGCATTTGATTTATGGGATATTGCAGAGAGTGACAAACAACCCAACCCTTTGGGAAATAATCCTACAATTGCTCAGATAAAATTCTTCAATGAAGAAAAGGCAAAAGGATTCAAAACTCTCACTTGCATTCATAATGCAGCGAGTGAAGAAATTTCCACAAGGATCATGACTTGTGACAATGCTAAGAAGGCTTGGGATAAATTGAAATCAGAATTCCAAGGTGATGAGAAATCAAGGAAAATACAGGTGTTGAACCTAAAGAGGCAATTCGAAGGTCTGAAAATGAGGGAAGCTGAAACCATCAAGGAATTCTCTTCTAATGTCTCAAAATTGGTCAATCAAATGAGATTACTAGGGGAAGATGTTCAAGAATCACGTGTGGTTGAGAAGGTACTTGTAAGCTTGCCTGAGAAATTTGAGAACAAAATTTGTTCTCTTGAAGACTCGAGAGATTTTGCAGAGATGAGTCTTCAAGACTTAATCAATGCTCTACAAGCTATAGAACAAAGACAAGCATATCGACAGGAAGGATCCAATGAAGAAGCATTTGCTGCAGGATTTAAAGGGAGATCATGAATTCAAAATCGAGCTCAAAGTCACAACTATGAAGGGAGAAAAGATACTGGGAAGAACTGGCAGAATAGAACATGGCAGAGTACCCAAAATTTCTCCAATAATTCAAAGGGAAAGGAGAAGAAGGAGCAATTTCCACCGTGTAAACATTGCCATAAAACTAATCACCCCGAGACATGGTGTTGGCTGAAGAATGTGCAATGCAGGAGGTGCAAGCAGTTCGGGCATCTACAAACGTTTTTCAAATCAAATGCAGGAGCTGCAAAACAAGCTTATGTTGCAAAAGAAGCTGAGATAGAAGATGAACATTTATTCATGGCCACAACAGAACATAGGTGCAATCAAGCTGAGGTAAACAATTCTAATTGGCTTGTTGATAGTGGTTGTACAAACCACATGACTGCAGACATAAAGATATTTAATGCATTGGATTCAAATTATGAGTCTAGAGTAAATGTGACAAATGGTCAATATGTAAGTGTTGAAGGTAGAGGAGATGTGGACATTGAAACAATGGCAAGCAAAAGAACTTTTGACAAAGTACTTTATGTGCCTGAAATCAAACAAAACCTGGTGAGTGTTGGCCAATTACTTGAAGAGGGCTGCTCATTATCCTTTGTTGATAACATATGCACCATTAGAGATGACAAAGGGGTGATCTTGTTTACTGCCAAAATGAACAATAGAAGCTTTAATCTTGGCATAAAGAGTGAGCATATGAACTTCAGCATAACTGAAAGTCCAAAATCAGTGTTGTGGCACAAGAGATTAAGACACTTTAATTATGCCGCTTTGAAGAAGATGGCAGATCGAGAGGTGGTTATTGGATTACCTGATATACAAGATCAAAAGGCAGTATGTGAGGCTTGCCAACTAGGTAAACAAACAAGGATTGTTTTTAATGACAATTCCTTTAGAGCCACTAGTAAATTACAACTGATTTTTACTGATGTATGTGGACCTATGAGAACTGAATCTTTAAATGGTGCTAAATACTTCTTACTATTCATTGATGATTATAGTAGATATTGTTGGGTTTACTTCCTTAAGACAAAAGGGGAAGTGTTTGGTGTTTTGTGAAATTTAAGGCTACAGCCGAGAGAGAAGTTGGGACCAAGCTGAGGGCTTTAAGGTCTGATAATGGGGTGAATTCACCTCTCAAAAACTTGATGAATTTTTAGAAAAAAAGGGATCAAACACCAACTTACTATACCATACACACTCCAACAAAATGGTGTGTGTGAGAGAAGAAATAAAACTTTGATGGAAATGGTTAGATGTCTTTTATATGAGAAGAAGATGCCTCTCAAAATTTGGGTAAGAGTGTTTGGAAGCCCTTGTTATTTTCTGCTGCCTGAGATAAACAGAGGGAAACTTGATCAAAAGGTTGAGTTAGGAATTCTGTTGGGTTATAGCACTAAATCAAGTGGTTATAAAGTGTTTGATTTAAAATCCAACAAGGCTGTGATTGCAAGGAATGTGAAGGTAGATGAAGACAAAACTTGGAATTGGAAAGCTGAACTTGTCGAGAGAACAAGTGATGAAGTCCAACCTGAAATCTTGCAACCTGTCACTGATGATGAAGAAGAACCCGTGAGAGGAACTAGATTGTTAAGTGAAGTCTATAGCAGGTGTAATGTAGCAGAAGCTGAGCCATATGATGTTCAAGAAGCTATGAACTCACACACATGGATGACAATAATGAAGGAAGAGCTGTTGATGACTGAGAAGAATGAGACTTGGACACTTGTGGACAAACCAGTTGACATGAAAGTAATTGGGGTAAAGTGGATCTTCGAAACCAAAATAAATGTAGATGGCAGCATCAACAAACACAAAGCAAGACTTGTGGTTAAGGGGTATTCTCAAGAACTAGGTATAGATTTCCATGACACATTTGCTCTTGTGTCTCGGCTTAATACTGTCAAATTGCTACTTATGATTGCTGCACAAATTGGATGGTATGTATGGCAAATGGATGTCAAGTCAGCTTTCTTAAATGGCACACTTGATGAAGAAATATATGTTGAGCAACCTGAAGGTTTCAAAGTCAACATCACTGCCACACAAGGTCTATCTTCTCAAAAAGGCCTTGTATGGTTTAAAACAAGCCCCTAGAGCTTGGTATAACCATCTAGATGAATTCTTGCTGAGTTTGGGTTTTGAAAAAAAGCCTAAATGAAGCTACTTTGTATGTAAAAAAGGTTAACAAGGATATATTGATTGTATCAGTCTATGTTGATGACCTATTGATCATTGGAAACCATGAGCAGTTGGTTGATGAATTCAAGCTGAAAATGAAGAACAAATTCAAGATGAATGAATTGGGATTGCTATCCTATTTTCTGGGGATGAAAATCACTCAATCAAAGTCAGGATGTTTTGTATGTCAAAGGAACTTCACAATAAAGTTATTGAATAAATTTGCAATGGAAAATTGCAAATCTGTCAGCACCCCCATGGTGGCTGGACAAAAATTGATGAAAGATGATGATGAACACAAGGTTGATGGAACAATTTATAGAAGTTTGATTGGAAGCTTGCTATACTTGACTGCCACAAGACCAGACATTGTGTTTACAGTGAACTACCTTTCAAGGTTTATGCAAAATCCAAGTCAAACACATTATGTTGCTGCCAAGAGAGTGTTAAGGTACCTAAAGGGAACACTAGACTATGGCATGCTGTTTGATAAGTCTGAAACTGTCAAGTTGATAGGTTTTTGTGACAGTGACTGGACTGAAAGTGATGAAGAGATGGTGAACACTTCTGGTTACTGTTTTTCTATGGGAAGAAGCATCTTTTGTTGGAATTCAAAGAAGCAAAGTGTGGTTGCACACTCTACTGCAGAGGCTGAATACATTTTAGCCCATGTAGCTGCAAATCAACTTGTCTGGTTAAGGAAGATTTTGGGAGATTTGAATCTAAACCAACTCGAACCTACTGAATTGTTTTGTGACAACATGTCAGCAATTGCTATATCTAAAAATTCAGTGTTTCATGATAGAACCAAGCACATGAAGATCAAGTTCCATGCAATTCGATAGTTTCAACAAGAGGGTGAACTTGAGATGAAATATTGCACCTCAAAGGAACAATTGGCTGACTTATTTACAAAAACCTTAGTCAAAGAAAGGTTTGAAGAATTGAGAGAGATGATTGACATGAGCAGATTGGAATCAAGGGGGAGTGTTGAAAAATCAGGATTAAGGTCAACAAAAGTCAATTGATTCCAAGTCTGCTGAAATGAAGAACTAAAGCTGCGGGGATCATCAAGAATTTTTCCTTTATTGTTTCTTTTATCATGTTTAAGTTAAGAGTTTATGTTTTAGTTAAGTAAGATCAAATTATATTTGATCATATCTTGTTGCTTTATTTTCTCAGATTTATTTCATATTTTAAGTCAAAGAGATTGTAATATTTTGAATTACCATTCTTGTATTTCGATCTTCTTCAATAAATAAAATCTAAGGGATGACAATAACCTTAAGCAATTTTTGCCCTTTGTTCTGTGTTTCTTGCATAAATTATTGAATTCTTTTATGTTCTTATTTTTGGGAAAATTCTGGGTATATTTCTGGTTTCTCAGACCTGATTTGAACGGTGCTTGTTTCTCCTTATCAGAAACAAATTTCTAATAATAATCTGAACAGTAACTGTTCGTCAACCAAAATTTTCCAACACTATATTGGCCACCCACATAAGATCAAGAAGCAGTTTACCATGAAACTGATGCAAATTTGCAGGAAAGGGTATTTAATATGAATGATGTGCAATCCCCGGGATTTCCTTCTTCTTTCTTGATGTGGAAGGTCTTCTATGTTCGATGGTTGCTCGAACATTTTTATAATGATTTTCGTTTATGTTAATGGAAGTAATTTGATCCTGTTCCCATAGCGTTGCACTGTCATATATATCAAGTATGCTCAAATGATCAGCTAATCGTGAAAGTTTTCAAGTTCGGGAGCTTAAGCTACCAATAGTGCCGATGCTCTCTCGCTGAGTAACACCTTCAAGAATCATAGAGAAGTGGAGATATTTGTGGGAAAATTCTGGAAAAATGGTTTGCATATCATTGGAACTCCCTCGGATTTTGTTTTTTAATATTTTATCTATCGTGCTTAGATGAACTAGCATAAAAAAATTGCCCGACCCGGATTCACGTGGTTCCTAGCTTGATCTCAAATGGATCTAACATTCTTTATATTTTATATATTTTTTAAATAATTTTTATTTTTAATTCGATAACTTTTACAGGAAGAGGAGAAAAAAATGAATTATCCCATTTTATCTCTAAAATCTCCAAACCACACCAAAACACAAGGATCTAAAATGAAACGGGTTAATTAAAATGCATGGATACCAGTAAAAGGATGGTTTTAACCCTTTTTTTAGTTAGAATTTGTTTTTTTTACTTTCAATTAATTTTTTTATTAAAAATAAAATTTAAAAAATAGAAAATATTAGTTCAATAGTTTTTTAAAAAATATTTTTAAAAAATAACTATTTAATACTTCCAAACACCCCTAAACTATAACAATGAAGATTAGCATAAATGTGTTTCAAAAACGCAAAAGAAGTATTGAAAAGGTGGGAAAAAAACATGTTTTTTTTATCATTGTGTTTTAAAAAATTTAAATTTAAATTTATTTTATTTGTTTTATTTTTTTGCATCATTTGAAATGTTAGTGTTAAAATTATTTTAAAAGAATAAAAAAATATTTTAATATATTTTTAGATAAAAAATAATTTAATAAATAATTTTATTCAGACTTCCAAATAACATGAAAACAAAATTGCATTTTCCCATCCACCGCAAATAAAAAAGGAACCCACTTGCATAGGAAAATTGGCAATTTTCGAAAACTAAGAATGAGTCCAACCATAAAGGCAGGGCAAGCGACGCGTTTATCAACTCCGTCCGAGGAATTGTATTATCCAGCCGGCCCCACCAGCTCCCTAAAATTTTATTTATTATTTATTTTTAACATTAAAGTTATTATAATATAGGTACAAAACTTGATCTCGTTTATAGCCCTGTTCAAGTTCTAGATCTCTCACTCCATCAGTGAGTTAACTTAATATATCAACCTAAAATAATATTATTTTATTTTTTAAGAAAAATCAAATCAAATTTATATGAATTCAAAACAAATCTAAACTAATATCACTTTATTTAAAAAAAACTGAATTTTATTTGAATTCGGATCAAATTTATTAAATAATGAATTCATCTATCATATCAAAATAATTCAAACTAAATTTATTATAAAACAGATTTAGTGTTTGTTTGGGAGTGTGATTGAAGTTGTTTTTAAAGTATTTTTCATTCAGAAATGCATCAAAATGATGATTTTTTTATTTTTAAAAAAATATTTTTAACATCAATGTATTAAAATGATCTAAAATCATCATTTTTTTTAATTTAATATAAAAAATAATAATAAAAATAAATTAGATTATTTTAAAAAAATACTTTTAAAATGAAATACCAAACACTTAGATTAGTGAATAAATTAATAAGTTATGAATGGATTTGTCATGTAAGGTTAATAACACTGTTTAGAATATTATATGTATAAATCTTATTATTATTATTATTATATATATATATAAAAAAAAAACATACACTTTGCTTATTACCCTCTTGTCCTCTCCTCTCCGCTATACCATACGCACAAGACATTCAAAATCGACAAAAGGAAAGGAAAAGAAACGAAGAGAAAAAAGAAGTTTCCTTTTTGTTATTTGAGAGAGGGAAATCGAGCTTGAAGATTTACAAGTAGATTTTGTTTATTATAATGGCAGATGAAGGACAGCAGCAGAGGAAGGAGGGAACAACAATGGAGGCTGGTCTTTTGGATAGCATAATTAGTCGTTTGTTAGAATTTAGGCAAACAAGGTCAGCCAAACAACCGCAGGTTCAGCTTAGCGAGAATGAGATCCGTCAACTCTGCGCTGTTTCCAAAGAAGTCTTTCTTCAACAACCCAATCTTCTCGAGCTCGAAGCCCCCATTAAGATCTGTGGTAAACCTCCCTCTTCTTTTCCTTTTACTATTATTCACTAAGAAACACCGTGTTTTTTTTTGCTGGATTCATTCAATTCTTTGCATCTCAAATCCTTATTACATATCGGTGAAGACCTATACAATATTTTTTTTTTCTTTGATGGAATTAAAACTTGACGACTCTAGATTGATGGGAGGAAAATATCAAAATTTGGGAATGTTTATTTAATGCTGACTGGAAAGATTATTGGTTCAAGCAATTTATTTAGGGGATCTATTTTACCCTATTTGTCTTTTGATGTGAAGACTGATAATTGGTGGACGCAGAGCTGTGGAGCGGATGAAATCTGTATTCTAGATTGCTCCCTTTTTTTGAAGTCTTGGTCTGAGACCGAGAGCACACCTTTTCTTATATCAGAATTTGGCAGATAAGATTGATTGGAATTCTCTTCCTAGACGCTTCAAGACTGAAGAGCAGCAACTACAAGCATAATCTCTGGTGGACTGTAATTGAGCAATGTGTTTTTTCTTTTTCTTATCTTGTTCAAGATGTTAGCTTATTGGTTATTAGTTTTGGGTATGAAGGACTTGAAGAAAATTATATAAAGAAAGAATAAGGGACATTGAAGGGTAGGATGGAAGAAATATCTATTCACTTCCGAAAGGAGGAATAACCAAATAACCAGTTATGTACGAGCTAGTGAAACCAGTTTCACTTGGTTAAGCTGTTTGAGAGTGTGTCCATATGGATGGGATTAGGAAGCATTGGTCCTTAAAAATGATCTTGTAGCCATATTGGTCTGTAACATATGTGCACCGGATATGGTCTGTTACATTTCAGATATGTGGGTATATGGAGAAAAATAATAAAACAATAAATTCAATTTTGGATACATGGAAGATACCTGGATGTTTTTCTTTATTTCTTAAAAGAAATCTTTATATGCTACATAAAATCTTTATAATCTAACATATCCCTCATGTATCATTTACTAATATCTTAAGAATTTTCATATCATCATATCCATATCATGCCATATTTGTTTTCCATATCCATGCTTCATGTGGATGCGCTAAAGGTTTTGTCTTTATTAAGTTTATGTGGAAGTGATTGCATAATGAATAAAATCTATATATGGTTCAGTTGTTTGTATATTGTTATAGTGAACTTGGGTGGTCATGGATTAAGCTGGACGAGCTTGTATGTTCACAATCAACTTTCCTTTCCTTGGATCAATTGCATTTGAACAGCAAAAAACCCTCCAAGGTTAAAGCATTTGTCTAGACAACCAAGAGGCCTCATGATGTTTGGTGTCATAGTATTTGCTCAATGCATCATTGTAAAAAGTAGACACATAGTCATGTTTTTTTTTTTCAAATAGTAAAATCTATCCCAAGGTCGTTTGCTGGATATTTCCTTCTGTTTTTTTTTTTTTTTGTAATATGTCATAATAATAGTTTTATATTTTAATTGTCTCAAAATTGATAGGACAATATTAGCTAATTTCATAATATGCACAAGTATTAAGTGTATAGAATGAGACAAGACTTGGTTAGTGCTTGATATTCAATGTTTTGTAGCGATGGAGGATTTGGGCTTTAATGCTTTAGTACCTTTTTGAGATGTGCTGTTTCTAGCATACAATGAAAATCCTCATGTCAGGAGAGGCTTTTTTTGGACTGGTCGTATCAAGAGAGTTTGTGCATGGAATACATAATTTCTTAAATTAGCAGCAACTTAACGTCAAATATGTTTTCAACAAAACCTAAGCATCCATTGGGACCCTTGCAGCTGTTTTTGGTTCTAGAATTCCATGTTAGGTTTAGCAATTTTTGGTTGAGCTTGTTCTTGTTAAGGTTTGGCCTATAGAACTCACACGTCAAATATGTTTTCAATAAAACTTAAGCATCCATTTGGACCTTACAGCTGATTTTGGTTCTAGAATTCCATGTTAGGTTTAGCAATTTTTGGTTGAGCTTGTTCTTGTTAAGGTTTGGCCTATAGAATTCACACTACACGGACAATTATTATGGATGCTTATCTTACATGTCTAGATTCAAATCACTTCCACAATACTTGAATAAAAACCTCTTTTCCTTTATGTGAAAAGTTTTGTTCACTTAAAAATAAGCAATGGTTTAGTGATACTCTCAATCTTAATTTGACTAGCCAGTCTAAATATTTTGTTCATCCTTAAATATATATAGCACAAACAATTTTAGTTTGAAGTTTGTACTTCTAGCTGATTAGACCACGCAGAAAATGGTGGTTTGCAATCTTTCTAATTAAGCCTCTTAGCATTTATAGGCTGATGTTGCTAGTTGGTTGGCATGTGCTAGTGTAATTGCTGTGTGTGCACTGAGGGGTGTTTCTTTTGCTTAAAATATTACATAGGGAACTGGTCAATGTAGAATATTTTATAGTCAACTTTTAAACTTTATTTAATAGATGGTAATTAACTCACAATATAATCCAACTATTTCAACCACCACCACTCCATCATTGTTGCTACTGTAGCTGACACCACTGGCCCCAACACCACGCCACCATAGCTGTACCATGTTACCACCACCACCTCTTTGAAGTTGCTGCTGCCACCACTACCATCATATATTTCACTACCTCAATATTCTTCACTTCATTACTATTAAACATTGTGATATTAGTTCCGTGTATAAAAATGTTTTAGAAGTTATTTTCCAATTGTAAAATGTTTTATGCTAAGCAAACACCCCCTAAATTGGGATATTTCAATGGAGCCTTTGATTGTTCCATTGTTTGCATGCATTTGCATCTGCTTTAAGTGTTTGAAATAACTTGTGAACAAGATGTAGTATAAGATAGATATAGGATTTTCATTAATTTGTTTGCACTTTTGTTTTTTATTTTTTTTATTTAGGAAGTTTTATAGGATTATTATTATTATAAAATATCTTGGAAGAATTCTTAGTTCTATTGGCTTAGATTAACATGGTTTTGGGTGTCCATGTAAGCACCATGTTCAATACATTTTGGGAGCAGACACCTGTGATGGATCAAACCTTAAATGGAGAATTGTTTCCTTCATCTAACCCATTACTACTGGGTTTTCTTCTTCTCAACCCTCTCCTATGGATTCACCCTTTTGTATAATAGGGTGCTTTTCTTTCTCTAGTTCAATTCACTCCTCTTCTATAGATAATTCTTTAATCTTTCATCTTTGCTCTTACCCTTTTCCTACGTCAGTTCAACATGAGAGTTACCAGTTCAAATAAAAATGAAGAGTAAATGTGAGGATTTGAAGCCTTGCTGTTACTGTTATATAACTCAACTAAACTGATAACTGTTAGCCTCAGGTTCTCCTTAATAAGTCACAAAGTGTATAGTGAAGAACAGGAAAAGTGATAGAGTAAAGAGAGGAATTCTAGAATACACTAGATTAAACCCTTGAGATTCGTAAAGGATGCACAAATGAAAAAAGACCTCTAAAATGCTAAAATGGCTGTTTATGTAAGTGCACCAAAAACTTCCAAATGGTCCTATCAGAAGAGGGAGCAAACTAATAGTATCACTGATAACAAAAAAATCCTAAATAATCAGAAGATGTCAGAACATCAGACAGTATGAAAAAAATATCTAATTTATCCTTCATTCTATAAAATGAAGTACATGTTCATGATTCTCTTGCTTTCATATCCTTGTCTCTGGGTTTTTTTAACCGCTGTGCCTTTTCCTCTTCGATTTCCAGGTGACATTCATGGGCAATATCCAGATCTTTTGAGACTTTTTGAATATGGAGGTTTTCCTCCTAGTGCCAATTATCTATTCTTAGGGGATTATGTGGACCGTGGGAAGCAGAGTTTGGAAACAATATGCCTTATGCTTGCCTACAAAATCAAGTATCCTGAGAACTTCTTCCTTTTAAGAGGAAACCATGAGTCTGCTTCGATTAATCGAATTTATGGATTCTATGATGAATGTAAACGACGGTTCAATGTGAAAATTTGGAAGACATTTACAGATTGTTTTAACTGTCTTCCTGTTGCTGCTCTTATAGATGACAAAATATTGTGCATGCACGGTGGGCTTTCCCCTGAATTAACAAATTTGGATCAAATTAGGAACTTGCCTCGTCCAGCTGATGTTCCAGATTCTGGTTTGCTTTGCGATTTACTGTGGTCTGATCCTGACAGGGACATCAAAGGCTGGGGAATGAATGACCGCGGGGTCTCATATACATTTGGCCCTGATAAGGTTGCAGAATTCTTAATGAAGAATGATATGGACCTTGTTTGTCGTGCCCATCAGGTTGGTGAAGTTTGCTTCTTCTATCAATTCTTTTAACTTCAGCACTTTCCATGATGCATTTTTTTTTTCTTTTGTCAGGTTGTTGAGGATGGATATGAATTCTTTGCAGAGAGGCAGCTTGTAACAATATTTTCAGCTCCCAACTATTGCGGTGAATTTGATAATGCCGGTGCAATGATGAGTGTTGATGAAACTCTAATGTGCTCTTTCCAAATACTTAAGCCTGTAGACAAAAGGTTCAGTTTCATGTGAAATGATTGCTCTTTGCTGTCCTATAACCACTTACAATTTCTAAGTAAGTTTCACACACTGAGTTCTCTTTTATGTAATGGTTATTCCTTTAATGGTAAATTATATTTGTTATCAAACAAAATTCCTTCTTTAATTATTTTTGAAGGACAAAAGAGCTTTCTAGGGAAGGGTGTGGGGAAAAAACCATCCTCGTATGTGATTATTTAATTTGTAATATTTAAGGAATCGATAGCATTTACTAATAGTATTCCAATAAATATAAGTTATAGAGCATGCTTCTATAAATTGGACACAGTATAATTTTAAACAGAGTTGTAATCTTCTAATTAAACTGATTTGGCTTCATCTTCTGCATGCCAAATACATCTAAAGTCAGTCATTGCTCTCTAGGAATTTATTTCTTTTTTTGATATATTTTTTTTCCTCATCATCATGATCATGATATAAACTGCTAGCCACATAATTAGATTAAGTAATATCTAATATACACCAACTATGAGAAGCCGATATATTGATCCAACAATTTGGAGGAAATTTTCATATAAAATGTAGTGTTCTTAAACTAAAAATAGAATAAAAATAAGGGAAGGAGGACTGGTCTTGCAATTCAATGTAGGGGCTATTATTATCAATAATAGCATGTTCATTTATTCTTTAATAAATGAAAGGACAAGGAGCGCATCCCCCATTTATTTTATGTTGCAACTCTGCCAATGCTTTTCATGTAATTGCATAAATGATTCACATTTTAGCCATATAATAGGATTCATGGTTGTCTTCTATTTTGTGGGTGTTTGTTACTCACATGTTTTGTTGTTGATGGCTGCTTTTTGAGTAGCACTATATCTTTCTGTTGCCATATTCTTTGCTTGAAGGCTAAGAATAAGTTTCACTTTTTAATGGGTAGAAGTTTCAAGAGAAAAGCTCAGGGAAAATTTTGACTTCTGAATTTTGTTTAGATCTTTTTAGGGTTTCTGATTTTATCAATTGGTTATTTTTCAGTTTCATGAAAGACATTCTATTTCATATAAAGGCTTACATTGAAGAGCAAGTCTTTGAAAATGTCTATCCCATTTCAATGTATGTGCCAACTAAATTTCTCCATGGAGAGCCGTTGTTGTTCCTTTCTGAACTATGTTTTTACTTCACATCAGCATGCAACTGGTCACCAATCACTGAGTGTCATTTTACAGGAGGGAAAATCTGTGTTTTTTTTTTCTATTTATGATGGACAACAAGTTTATTTACAAAAAAAAAAAACCAGTTTTGCTGATTAACAAACAAAAGCTTGTCCCTCAAGTATCACCATCATTACCAATGGCTAAAGCTATATTAAATTCATGTTTAAATCTGCCAGCAACTCCTTTAATGTCCAAACTGTCAGCAAGTTTTGATAACCTACACTACCAAAAACATTGATGCATTGCCTTGTAACAGTTTTCACCATCATCGAGAAGCAAATGAGTCTTTATTCGATGTTATTGTCCAATTTACCATAGGTACTGACTCTCTCAACATTTTCTCAATGCAGCTCCTTCACTCCTTTTCTAAGTAGCCGGTCCCTCTTCTCTAGAAAATTTCTTAATGTAGTCCCTCTGTATAACTTCCCTCCAATTTACCTCTAATTCCTGACAAGAAAAAAAAAGTGGACACATGTATAGAATTAATGGTAAATTGGATGGAAATCGGAGAGGGGCTAACTGCCATCATCACTTTTTTACCACTGCTGCTATTAGTTTTTGTCCACTTCATCATCATTACCACCTCCATTATAATTATCTCTGAACTCCTAGTGTGCATTTCATTCCTTGGAGCCGGTTCTGAAAGATCAACATCATTTTCAATTTGTCATGCTACCATCAATACAGCTGAAAGCAACATCTCCACCTGGCAATTGCCTTCAGCAAACATATCCATAACTACCTTGTCCTTCACAGCCTGCATTTCCCTGATATTATGCCCCATTGCCTCCTTTATAATGCTTATTGGATGTACCTTTCTTTGTCATGCTTTCTGGTGTATCACTCATGCTTTTGTCACATGGTGGTCCCTCCCCCAAATTTACTCTTTTTTTTTGTACCAAGGTTGAATATTCAACAAAATGGTTTTGCTGCCTCCAAGAAATATGTACAGCAATAACGGACAGGTTTAGATTGTGAACACAAGTTTTTTAGTTGCTGTTGTATGACTAATATGTATTAGTTTAGATTTTGATCTCTTCCACTAGCTTTAATTGCTCATTTAAAATTTGTTTCTTCAATATGACAGTTCAAGCTCTTCTCCTTCTTTGCTTATATTCCTCCTGTACTTGACAGATTTTGGTATTAGTTGTTTTGACTTGTAATAAGCTGATTTTATTCTTGTTACATTCGCTTGCTGTTTTGCTGATCCTTGTACACCTCTGTTGTAGAACTTATTTTCAAGTGTGTAAGAAGGAGAATCATGGAAATGTTGCCATCAAAGCTGCTTCAACTTTGAGCCGCAGCTAACATCTATTGCAATGTTTTTCGTGTTAAGGGTGCGGGTTATTTGTTGAAAATGCTGTGTTGGCAGGAGCTTTCCAACTTCCAAAACTTGGCGCTAACTGTTGTTTTATAGCAATGGCAAAGGCCAGAACCTTTTCCTTTTCAAGTTCTCTCGCACATTATGATGCCCGTGTATATACATTTTTTTTTCTTGTAAATGACTGCATTGATACACCAGTGCAGGATTGCCTTTTACTAGAAATTTTCTGATGGTAAGTTCCCAAACGACTATTGCATACCAGTGCACTGAGGTTCTGGCCCCCGATTTTCTCTGGCTTTCTTGGGGCTCAAGCATCAAGATTAAGTTTGTGATTTGACTGAGCTGCCAGCATCAGTTCGTTGGAATGTTCCACAGTCTAGAAAGGATAAATTAACTGCTGGAATGTCAGTTCCTTGTTTTACTATTTGACTCGCTTTCAGCTTGGTGCTGCCATGAATCAGTCTGTTTTCCTTTCTTCTCTTCTTGAATGCCATGAACGGCATGGATGCCATCAGAAAGGGTACTGTAACCTCTTTTTTTCTTGCACAACTCGATACAGTCACAGAACATGTGAAGAATAAAGTGGAGCCCACTCGTCTTGGTTGATGACGCAAGTCCCTGTTATGCTTGTAAGGATCGTTTCTTCAACTTACGGGACTTCGGTTGCTATCAGTCGATGCATTACTAAATCCGATTAGTATGGCGTCCTTGATAAAAAAAAAAATCATAAATTTTCAATAGCAGGTGCAGAAGGTAACTGTTTGAGAAGGAGGAGAATGCCTATGCAATGGTGGTTTTTGAGAAGGCGAACCTCAAAAGGGTAGAGGGTGCGTCTGATAATATGGTTTTTGGGCTGGTTGGCCTTTGGTAATTTGGGATGGTGGATCTATGAAAGATGGTGAATGTCTACAAGATGATAGCGTTTAAGCTGACGGGACTCGAGGTGGTTGTAAATGCTTATGAGAGGTGGTGCTTGAGCCGGTGAATCTCGAGGACATGGTGGATGTCGAAGAGAAGGTGGAACTCGAGCTGGTGGATTTTGTGATGGTGGCGTTTATATTGGTGACCTTGGATAAGGTGATGAATATGCATGAGAAGGTGGTGGTGGTGGCAGGTATCTGTGCGAGGGTGGTGTTTCATACCCATGAGAGGGAGGTGTTTGTATTAGCGGCGGACGGCGTTGATGATGCAGCAGAAATCAATGCCTAGGCCCTCATAATGAAACAGGCTTTTATAGGACCTCTCCACCTTCTTGGGGTTCGCCGTTCCAGACACAACCATCTCGTGGACATCCACCGTCATCACCCACCTAACCACCACCACCGCTACCTACATAGTTTTGTTGCAAGTTGCGACTGCCATTTTCAACATCCGGCATTCTTATACCTTCTTAAATTATATGATACGAAAAGTCCTCTTTTTTTTTTTGCCAAAAAAACAAAAAACGTATTTCTGGAGCTAGATCTCCCTCGAGTGGAATACTTAAGGAAATTTCTGTGCCTGCTCCCTAGATCACGTGAAAGCAAACCAAAGGTGATGCCCAAGAAATAAGCTTAATGGTGCATTTCCTCTTCTTCTTTTTCCCTCTTTTTTGTAGTGATATGATCCTTCCTTAAACTGACATAGAGACCATTAGTAACAATGTTAGACCATGCTATTATTTCCTCAAAATTTACAAAATTCAGTTTTTTTTAAAAAAAAAATTCTTAATATTACCCGCTTGTATGACAATGGATTAGGTTAAGTTATTTCCAACTCATTCTATACTTCTTTCAAATTGAACAGGTTCATATAAAGTACTCTACGGTATAATTGGGTCCTAGAAGAGCTTGAGATTGAATCGATTTTGTATTCCAAGGGAATATTTTAATTAGTTTCGTATAATAAGTAATTATTTTGAGGATTAAAATATATAATAATTTTATAATATATGCGTGAATGCAAACAAAAAAACTAGAATAAATCCAATTAACTTGTCAAAATCAGTGGCATTGCGGTGTTGGTACGGGAGGATGAAACTTTACCATTGGGGGAGATTGGCACAACACACCATTATGTGCAAAAACATTTCGAAAATAGGAGCAAAATCCATATAATGCCCAGGTAAATAAATGGTGCTATTTATAGTTACAGTGATATGAAATCTTGTCCTTCTCTTTCCTTTTTCTCATTTCGGCGTTAAAAACCTATTACTAAAATGCAAAACCTGGTCAAGACATATTTCTTTAAATTCATGTAAACTTGTTCCTAAAATCAAGCAATGCTTCGCAAAAATACCAAAACAAATAATTGCAACGAACTAGTCATAAAGAAAAAAGAAGCATCCCTGGCAAATTGCTTTCTTTTCACTGCACAACCACCGAGCCATCTTGCTTCATTTTGATGAGGCTGCTCTCGATGTTCCGAAGAACTGGTTTATAGCTGCCATGCGAAATGGATTCAGTGTTGAAGCCTATTGCTAAAAATCTTCAAACACCAAATTGTGTTTGTGCTGCTCTTCTAAACTGTAAACTTACTAAAAAAAAAACTTACAGGCGTGCGAGACAATTATATGCTTGTGTGGCTTGTTGCAGTTCTGCTGATAGATGCATGACCTCTGCCGATAATGCTTCTGCCCTGCTCTGTTCTTTTGCAAGTTGACCCTGCCAATAGCACGGATATTTGAAAAACAAAATCAGAAAGACAGGCATCAAATATTAATTTCTGCTTGTAATAGTCTGCTTCATCTTGCAAGAGGGAGAGTTTGGAATGTGCTAGGATAGGCATCAAAACTTGTTAAAAGAAAACTCCCATCATTGGATACCTTAAGTGGGAGAATTTCAGTTGCATGTGCTTGTGAGCCAGTCTCAGTTACCCCATCTCTATGCCTTTCTGCTGAGACTCCCAGGATCTCCCTATCGTTTGACAGTACATTAGCCTGTTCTGTTCTCAACTTATCTAGCATCACACGAAGCTCTTCATTTTGCTTAAGGCAGTCCTTCAACTGCAGAAGTGACATGCAAGCCAAATTGTCAGTTTCAGGAAACAAAAAAACCAGAAAAATAATGCAAATGTTGAAAAACATAATACTGTCTACCAAAATCTCAAGAGAACCAATTCTCTGAAAAAACTCAATTTATATGACCAATCAATATTAATAGCATCCTTGAGTTTCTAGGTAGGATGCCCATTTATAGGGACCAAACCAAATAGAATTATGACAACTGAAGCTATAGGAACACCTACTAAACAGAAAATATAACCAGTATCTTAAAAATCTACTTTAATTACTGACTAATAAAAAAAAAGTACCAAAAATCTACAAAAAAAAATAATCTTTCACAATCAAATACTACTTTCCAACAGAGTAGTTGTTCTTCATTCCCATCACCCTCCCTTAGTGGAGAGGTCTTATGTTCAAACATAAGATTCAGCATTTACCACACTAAGTGGGATTTTAACAAGTTACCCCTTCCCATCTAATAACTAACTCTAACAACCAGGAATAACAAATTGAAGAAAAACAGTGAGAAAGAAAAGGAAAGGAAAAAAGGGACATGATGAAAGCATGTAAACAATCTGAATTCATAGCTAATTAATTGCAAGAGTGGGAGCATATGTAGTCCAAATAAGGAAAAGTAATATGAAGAAATAAAGGATTGAGAATAGTCTGTCCGGGAACATGTCTGATCTTTCCTAGAATTAAAGAAGAAAGCACAAACTATGCAATACCCTCATTATTAGTGTAGTTCGTAAATGGACAACTGGAGCATATCTTCTATCTCAAAACACTCACAGCAATTGGAAAACAAATTTTGGTTTCCTCTAGTTTATTTCCTCTAATCTAATTAAACAATCATACCCCAAATCTCCACTATCAGCTATCACTTAGTCCATGCATCGACCATAGTTTACAAATAAATTTCAGTTACCTCTAGTTTATTCTCTCTAATTCATGTATTAAACCATCCCCAAACTCCACCATGAACTATTTCTAGACTGAACTATTGGTGATATATTAATTATTAATTGCACAAGGCATTCAGATTTCAACAATACACAACACCTAATTGAACCAAGCCTAATCACTGAAAAGCCCACCTAATTCTATTGGTGATATATTAATTATTAATTGCACAAGGCATTCAGATTTCATCAATAAACAACACCTAATTGAACCAAGCCTAATCACTGAAAAGCCCACCTGATTCTATTGGTGATATATTAATTATTAATTGCACAGGGCATTCAGATTTCATCAATACACAACACCTAATTGAACCAAGCCTATTCACTGAAAAGCCCACCTGATTCTCCCACTGTTTTGCTATGCTCGTGACCTCTTGACAATAAGATGAGAGACTGGAGTTTTCCTCAAAAAGTTTCTCTATCTCTGATGATTGGGAATCAATCTGCCAATAGAAGTTATGAAACAATGTCACCTTCATATAGCAAGCGCACATCCAACATCCATTCACATTGCTGAACGATAATCAAGAAAGCAATTACTGCACCTCCATTAGAAGTTTCTGTCTACTACTTTCCAACCGCTCGACTGCTACAGCCATATCATGCAACTGCTTCTCAAGTTTCTCCTTGTCTTCCTACAGCACATAATATGAAATCAATCAAGTCCAATAGCAGTAAGTGCAAAACACCAGCCTTCAGCCTGCCATTAATCAAAAAAGAATCAAGAATCACTTGGAAGATGTCTGGAAAAAAAAAATCTAGAGAGAACTTGGAACGAACAGTAATGCTATACAGTACAGTTTGTCAGACATATGAGCTCAACATAGTGACAATAACAACCATAGGCATTGTCTTACCAGTGTAGAGGCCTTAGGTACCAGATTTTGCGACGCTTCTTCTGCGTTGCACAATAACAAAGTTGGTGACTAAGAGAAAAGGAGTAGAATATATAAAATATGTCCGTAAATGGCTAGCAAATGAGACTTTTAATTGCATATGCATGAAATAGACAACAAAAACTTTAAAGGCTACTAGCCTACTGGGAAATTTCTGTAGGGGTGCACCTGAGACCATTCTGGATAGAGCTGCAAGTTTCTCAACTAACTCTTGCTTTTCAGACGTGAGGGCAGAGGTTCGGGATTGCTCCTCTGCTAATCTTTGTTGCTCTTGTTGCCTCAATAATGACACTTGCTATGAATTTTGAACCATCATCACAGACTGATAACAAACATAATTGGAAAACAAAGATAATTATACTAACCTCCAATTCAGACTTTAAGCAAGCTAATTGCTTTTCCAAGCTTTGCACTTGATCATGTGGTATACTCATAGAGTTTATTCCACCAGGATGATTACTCATAGCATGTTGCTGCATCGTGTTTAATTCTGCTCTCAAGGCTGCTGCATCTTCCTCAGCCTATTGCAAAAGAATATATTGAGAAGAAAGAAGATGTTTTTCATAAATAATAGCCAAAAGGTGCCTGCATACTCTGTATTGTTCTTCTTCTGCTTCCTTCAGTCGTTTCTTAAGTGTGCGAAGTTGGGCTGAAAGGTCCTCCTACATTAAAAAATCACACTTTGAGGGTGTTGTGTGAAGGCAAAGCAACACAAATTGAGCAGACAACAGCAGCAGCAGGTGGTGAACTAAAAATGCATACCCGTGAAACAACTGCTGCATCTTTCTCAATTGCAACATCCCTAAGTGTTTTTCTTAAAGATGGTACAGTATTTTGTTCCTGAAATTTACAGCAAAAGAAAAAAGTGACAAGCTAAGAGGTTTAGTATCCTGTGTCAAATAAAAGATATAAGGTTCTGTTTTGGAGTGACTTGCAAATTGATTTTTAAGTTGTTTTTTTCACTTTTGACTCAAAGAAAGTCACACGTATATTTGGTTAGAGATGACCTTAACTTGAATCACAAGTTTGCTTAGGAATTGAGTCAAAATTTTGCTTTAACTTTTAACTCATGAGTTTTACAATGTACCACCTCCCTTCTTCAAAAACAAATAAATTAATTAATTAAAAAATAGTTCTGGGTCATTTTTAACAAATAGTTCCAGCTTAACACTTTTTGTCAAAAGTTTTTCATGAAAAAAAATATTTTGAATCATGACTCAAAGTGGAAAGTTATTTTTTATGAGTCATTTAAGATGGACTCTAAATTCTGTAAAGATACAGCCAAGAAGAGAATGGTGCTTTTCAAATCCTTGGATTGCACTTCTTATCTACAATGTAGCATCAATAAAAAGAGGCACCAGATCACATAGAAGCCTTACAATTGATAGAACACAAAAATCCTTAGAGCTCACACTGTTGCACAAACCCAGCAGGAACATTCTTATACCAATGTGATATAGGTTACAGATATCTAACATCAGACATGCCTCATCTAATACACCCTAAACCAAAAGCAATGTTGATAACCTGCTAAACCACATGAATAAATGAAAAAAAAAAAAGGCCTGGTCCTTACAAGCTCATTTATGCGCTTCTGAAGCGTTTCGTCCTCACCATCCTTGGTTTGAAGCTGCAGCAGAACAAAAAAAAAAAATTTGCTTTTCATTTAGGGACTAGCACCGACTACGGAACAAATAATGATCAACATCACGACACGACCATACCTTTAACGACAAGATGGCGTTGCTTTCCTCCAAATCTGCATTCCTTTTCTGTAGGTCTTTTAGCTGAGATACTAAACCGCCAATATCCGTCTGCACAGTTCATTCATTTAAAATTGAGCAGCAAAATGGATTTTCAATCATTAAATTATGCAGGTTTTTCTAATCAATTAGTAATAGGCTTTAATCAGTTGGTTTTTCCATTTCCAGTAAAAAGAAATTAAAAAACAGAATGCATTCGCTTCGTACCTCGGAGAGACGGTTTCCGCTCTCAGATTTTCTCATTCCAGCATTATCTACGCAGAAAATATATGAAAAACTTAAGAAGAAATTGAAACAAACTAGTAGTTGAAACTTGAAACGGTGGGGAAAAGGAAAGGAGGAGGGACAGAGACCATTAGGTATTGGAAGTTTGGTTAGATCTGGACCAGATGAAGCTTTGCTTAATCTCTCAGCTGCTCTCTTTTGTCTTATCTCTTCTAACTGCCAAAAAACCAGAGTCAGATATTAGATATCAGATTTTGTAACAGCAGAATATGATGGAGAAGGTGATGAAAAGAACAGTACCGTTCGCCGGCCTAGCGATGCGTGAAGCGCTTCCATCGGAAAAGAAAACAAATTTGCAACGTATGATTTCGATTTTTCTGTACGCCCATCTACTATTACATTTTGTTAAGGATTCAATTTGTCATGACAGAAAATAACGAGTTTTTGGTTATTTTTGCAACGTTGTAAAATTTATATTATTATTATATATTTCGGAACATTGACAAGTTGTCTGGGTGGTGTAGTCGGTTATCACGCTAGTCTCACACACTAGAGGTCCCCGGTTCGAACCCGGGCTCAGACATTCTTTTTGATATGGTATCTTTTTTTCTTATTTATCATGGAACTTGAAACGACACCGTTACAACTTAATCATGGTCTTAATTGGGCCTGCCTCCATTACTTATTTTTTGGGATTGATCTAAAATAACAGTGTTATGGGTTTATTTAAGGGCAGATGAGTGTATCATATATACTTTAGTTTGATGCTTCTATCTACCATTAGAATGAGAATGAATTAGTGTTTGACTCTATAATTTAAAGGCAGGTGAGTGCCTCATATACACTCTAGTTTGTTGCTCTTATCCACCATCAGAATAAGAATGAATGAGTGTTTGGCTCTGCAATTGTTGTTCAGGTTAAGATAAAACACAAATTTTGTTGTTTTGTTAACCACAATTTATAAAAACTGTGGAGCCCATGAGAAATAGAGATTCAACCTCAGTTTCTCATGAGCAAATTTTTTATGCTCCTACCCTCTCCACCAATGAAACAAAACTCAAAAAATATCAAATAATTATACTTGTAATAAAATTCCAAAACAACCCGTTCTCACCCTCAGCATAAAGCTCCTATGGAATTTCTATACCACTCTTCTCTGTAATTGTTACTCCACCGATAAAAATTCAATCACTGACATCCTCAAATATCTCATCCTTAACTGTCTTCTTTATTCTCATCCACTCTTCTCTATAATTTCTGTTCCACCAACAAAACAAGTAACAAAAAACCTCCCGTTATAAACAAGCCCATGAATCTTGAAATCGATAACCATTTTCACTTTAACTTCTCCTCCATTGTACTCAGTAATTGTCATTCCAACAAAACATACAGTATAAATATCTCTCATTGTAAACAAACCCACAGACCTTCAAGTTGGCAACCATTTTCATTGTAATTTCTCCTTCATTTGGCTCTGTAATTTATGTTCCACCAACAAAAGAAACTACAAACAAACTAACAGAAGTTGTTGCTCACCTCACTTCCTTCTTCAACATGCATCAAATCAAGGTAAATATTGTACTTTAGATTTGCTAATAATATTTTATAGTGCGTTGACATTTTTTGCATAAATATAATATAGTTTCCATATGGTGCTGACCGAATTAAGATAATCAACAAGTTGAAAATTAGAGGTGGTTTGAATGTAAATTGTGAGTTTTTCTCCTTTTCAACTAAGATTTGTTCAAATTAACCATGTATTATATTTTTGCGATGTTTGTTTAATTATATTTGTTTGAAAATATTATTTATGTTGATGATGATACATGCATTCATGGTCATGATTGTTCGACTTAACAAATAGTTTTAGAAACATGTACCACGAACATGTTGTTGGGATTTTATAATTATTTTTCATTAATTTTTGTATTGAAACCTGTTCATGAAGGTTTTTTCTTTGTTGTTTTGAAAAATTGATCATTGTTGCATAACCTTATCTGAGATGCAATTTTGTTTGTTTAATAAGCTTATAGTATTGACATTCTATTTTGTATAAATTTCCTTTGGGTTTTGTATAATATATGCTTTTACATTAGGTATGTGTGAAGGTAATTATGAATCCAATAAGCTTTTTCTTGTGAGCTAATGCGTAAATAATATCACAACTTGAGAAAATAATGGATTTGATTGCACAACTATTAGAAGAATTTATTTATATCTACAAGGGTGAATTACTATAGGCATAATTAAAATAATTTTACTTATAATCTCCCCTCATAAACATTGCATGATGAAGGCTTTATTCACATGTATTTTTCTATAGTACATGTTCATTTATGTTATTCTGTCGTTTAATTATATGATGAAGTATTGTTAAGAATTTTAAAATATAGCATGGAAAGTAGTGAATATATAGATAAGTTTGCTTGGACAAAGAAAATGTTGTATGTATTTTGTGATCTACGTACTAAGGTCATCGATATAGGAATGCAGCCTACTACTTATTTTGATAAAACGAGTTGGAATTTATTACCACATCATTTAAAGAACAAACTAGTCATGCATTGAGCAAAACACAACTAAAACACAAGTGGGATGGATGCAAAAAGGATTGGAGAATATAGATAAGTTGATTTCTAAAACTAGTGTGAGTTGGAGTAGTGAATTGGGAACAATCTTAGCTACTCATAAATTGTGAAAAGTGAAAATTAAGGTTAATTTTCATTATCCTACGTATTTAATATTTTTTGTTCCATTTTTTATGATTTTTTATGATATTATATTTGCATGAATTATGTGTATTTATTTTATGTAGGAAATTAGAAAAGCCAAAAAATTTAGACATGTTGGTATCAAACCTGCCTTTAAATTTGACAAAATATATTCCAATATCATTGCTACTAGAAAGTATATATGGGCACCATTATTAGGAGAAATTTGGTGGTAATGATTATGTTGATCCTGACACTAGTAATGCCAACATTGATATGGTTGATTCTGAAGAAGGAAGTGGTGATTCGAAAGAAGATGAAAATCCTACTTTTGAGAATGATATTTTTTGGTTGATTGGCGGGTTAAACATGTCAAGTAGCAGCAATACAAGAAAAAGTGGAAAAAGAAAAGAAAAGGATGTTTATGAGGTTCGAGCAAATAAGAAAAAGATGTCTGGGATTGACGTTCAACTACTGTCAAGGTGGGATTAGCTACTTGAAAGTATGTCGACTATGAGTGGTCTACTACTTTGCATATGGATTGATAAGGGTGTAATATTTCTAAGATTATGGTTGAGCTCCATTAAATTCCCAATGTCTTTAATTGATTATGATTTTCGTGACTTTGCAACAAAATATTTGAGTTTATGAAGGAAAAAAGAAATATGGATCTTGAAAAGAAATTGAAATAGCTGAAGAGAATGTATGCACGAAGTAAACATGGATAGTTAAGGTATGACTCTCTTTTCTAAATTATTAATTTATTTTCTTATGTTGGAATGCTAGTTAAACTCAATGTGTTATATTATTTGACATGCTTAATAATTTATGTATACATGTTTATATTTCCAGAATAGAAGACAAATAGTTTTGACAAGATTATTTTGCAATGCATGCATCATTGAAGATGCTTTTCATTGTTGTCATATTGTATATGTTTTATTCATTGCTTTGTTCATGAACTTATTGAGTAATTGGATTGTTGGGCCTCCTTGCGTTTCTCCTTATTTGAAATGTTATTCAAGTTTGTATTTGAATTGTAAAGTTCTTGTTCCATATTAGCTAAATTGCTTGTATTGTTATTGTATTGATGCATTGTTAATTAAATGTTCTTTCAATTACTATAAACATGTCATGGTTTACTATAAACATGTCATGATTTTAGAAAAATGAAATTGCTTGTACTGTTGTATGTAAAATGTTTTATTTTTATGATTGTTTGCTCTAATAAACCAATATGTATTTATGTTGTCAATAATGGTGGAGATAATTAACATAAAGTGCAACATTTCCATGGACAATTTTGTGGATATTCTATTCATGGTTGGTTATTATTCGGACAACAAAAAAAAAGCACAATAATAAACCTTATGCAATAGCAACTTTATTTACATGACATACAAAACATGATACCACATTGCTTCTTATTGACTAGAGCATATGATGATTGTTAATTATCATAAAATTGATAATTAGGAAAAGACTAAATAATCGGGTAAAAGAAGACGAAGCAAAGGGAAAATTGAGCGGTACAAAGATAACCGACACTTAGCTGCTAATTTCATAAAATTTTGACAAAACATAAATTCCAAATCATGTTCCGTGCACTCACATGTAAAAATAAGCCTTTGTAAAGATTTTTGATATGGTCAACTTCTGGTAAAAGACAAGGAAATGTTAGAAAAAGATTTCAAAGTTGCAAGGATAAGGAATCATGAATTACAAAGAAAGAAAAATAATTTGGCAGAACTCACATGGAAGATAAGATGTTTGATAGCAAAGTACATTCATATGGCGTTTTACAGCTTATACATATTAGAATTGATGACAATAATACACAATGTATATAAGTACAAAAGATAAAAACAAATGCTTTCATATAAGGCATCAATTATTATTTCTTATATAAGTGAGAGTCTTTCTTTATGTATTCCAATAAAATCTCTATCTTCAAAAAAAAAAATCAAGTGAAGTAGATAGAAGCAAGTGAAACATCTTTGTTGTATTGACAGGTTGCAAAAAATATTTTCTTAAGCTTTTGCCCTTAAAGTTTTTCTCTTTATTATTATGTAATTTTATTTAAAAGCAATTCTTTTGTTGTTTTCATATAATTTGAAGGCATGATTGATCCATGGTATAATGTTATCGTTCAGGAGATTTTGTTGTCGATTATGAAAATATAATGAACCGTATTATATAGCACATTGATTATCATGCTTCCGAAGGTGTTGGTCCCACGATAGGGGAAGGTGATGATGGGGTGTCGATGATGGAAAGGACGACAATAACAACGATGACTGTAACAATGACAATGATGACAATGACGATGAAAGTGATGATGAAAATGAGATAATTTGATATGGAAAAATTAATTATATGCACAGTTAGAGTTATAAACATGTATTATATTAATTATATGCATAAGAAACCATGTATGGTCTCATATCATATAGGGGTGTTTTGGTTGAACAAAGTACTAAAAGGTCACTAGAAACGACGTGTTAACATATTAGGATGGACGCAAACACTTTGTTGAGTTTGAGTAACAATTTATAAATACATTATGGCTTAAAGCCTTCAAAACGCATGAGAGTAATTGAAAAGATGCAATGTTTCTATATACAATAACAGTTGAGGCGTCAAACAGAAAAGTGCAATAAAAATTATAACATTGAAGTGAAACTGTTATTAGATGCATAAATAAAGTCCTTAAAGTAATATGTTATTTGGTTATAGAAATCATAAAACCAGCAGATACATAATTTATAGACCCGCCAAAAGAAATTTACACCACATTTGTTAGGCGAAATGTACATCGATCTCCATCCACGTCATGTCCATTTCTGAACCCGGGTCCTTCATCACCAGCTGGATTCCATAGTTGCCGAGATACATCTATACCGTAAGCTAATACCTCCTTAACAGGATTAGACTCAATCATTCACGGGTTCCCAGCTTTTTAAGGAATATAAACTTTTTTTCACTTTAATGTTCATGGAATAAAGCTTTACAGCTTGGGATTGATTGATAATACAAGGTAAGCTTGTTAATTCGGCCATGCAAACAGTCCAGCACTGTGTTGGCTTGCTGGCTTGCAGATATATTTGAGGTGGTGACGGCATGGTGGACCAGCACCGGCAGCAACGAAGGGATTGAATAATATAAAAAGAAAAAGTTTTCGCATAATTCCTTGTTTTATGCCAACAATGCTTGTTAGCCAAGCAATAATTAACAATAATTAAAGACTGTCTGAACCTCTTTATCGTGTGCTTTTATAGAGGAAAGAAATGGGGATTAGGGCAGGAAGGAAATTTATCTGAAGTGATGAGGAGCATAACCGGCTGGTGTACAGCCTGCATCCCAGGCCGCAAGCAGAAGGAAACCACGACTGAAGAGCCAGAGAAATCTTCCCTTGAAAAATCTAGTGATGACCAAGCTGAAGCCAGCCATCAGAGAACCACCCACGCTGCCGGTAATGATACTGGTGGCGCAGCTGTAGTAGCTACTACTGCAGACCATATGCCTGCCAAGTAACGCTACTGGTGGCGGGGGTCGCGGTGGCGATTAACCAAGGATTTCCCATTTGATTGTGTTGTTTACTATTTTAAGCGATGATGCCTGTTCTTATGATCTGGGTTGTGGTTATCATTGCTTCTTTAATATCATAGTTGAAGTTTTTCCTCCAGAAGTGCCTACAGCCTGCTGCCATGCGAGATCGAGGAATTTGGATATTGTTTTTTTTGTTTTTTTATTTTTATTTTTTTTTGCTACAATTTGTATGATGTTTACGAGTAAGAGTGAGATTGTATTCGTGCTTTTCCCTTGTTTATTTATTGCCCACCTGGTTTTATTTTATGGACTTGGTGCTCCTAATGTATGTAATTGCTATTTCAAGTAGTGGTAGTGAAATTCAAATTTAAAGTGGTTTGAATATTTATATTATTAACTTAGAAACTAAAATGTATAGGGTGAACACGGTGTAGTCAACAGTGTTCACCCTATCACAAAACATTGTGGATGACAGTGTTCATTTTCAATAAAATCATTTTGGTCCTTGAAGTTTTATTTTGGATAATTTGAACTTGATTGGAGACCGATTGATTTGAATTTTATATGCAGTGGTGAAATTGGAAGAATAAGAACCAAAATTAAAATCACATCCAACATTGGTGGTTTGATAGTGATTATGTAAAAAATACACTTAAGTCCTCAAAAATTAAAAATAACACAAAGTATATGATTTAGGTCCTTTAAGATTAAAACAAAATCATTTTTGGTATAAAAGTTTATTTTTTGTTATTTTTAAGTCATTGGATAGAAGAGAGAGAGAGAGGAATCATTAGATTTTAGCAATGAGAAAGAAAAACATTTTCAAGCCATTTTCGACTACCAAAATATTTTTTTTATTGTCCATGAGTTCCATTAGATGTGAGCGGCTTATTGATTTAGAACCTTAATATTTCTTGAAAAATAGATATAGGACGAGGAAGAACATTTAACTCGACTTGATTTCATGTTTTTGGACTTTTAGGGGGGTATTTTAGTATATGAATCGGTTTATTGGTGTTTAAAATGAGTTGGTGGGGGTATTTATAGGTTGAAATGACTTAAATATTAGGTTTTGTAGACAAAAAAGGGCTGCTCTAATTTTTTTAGCCACCATTAGTGGCTAGAATCTCGATTCATAGGCGACATGTAGTCTATTTTGGCAAAAAACATGTTAGTTGTGTATTTTTTTCTTTAAAAACAAATACAGGGACGGGCATCATAATATACTAGCCAATGTCCCCGCCTCGTGGGAGGTATTATATTTTTTCTCAATATATAAAAATATTAATTATGTATGTTTTTTTGTTATAATATAAATTTAATCAAAATAATAAATCTGTGCAGAATTCCTGTGAAATGTAAGTTTCTATAAAATATATGGATTTTAAATTGATATAAATTTATATATTTAAAAGATTTTAACAAAATAATCAACATAAAATTATTATAATAACTGAATAGAAGATTCAAATATTTGAATTATTGAATTCATTGTATTAAGATTAGTTCATTTTATAATTCAATTTAAATCACATTTAAAAATAAAATATAAATTATGAAAAAACATGTAATAATCAAATAACAAATCAGTAGTTAGTTTTTTATCTACAAAAAGACAAAAACATAAATTGAAAATCCATCCCTATGTTACTGTCATTTTCATTACTATAACAGTTAAAATTATTATCAACATTACCTACCAAACAATTAAATCATTAAATTACCCTGAAAATGAAAAAAAAACTTAAAACATTTTAACAAAAAAATAAAAAAAAATAACCACTAAAATTATCTTTATTATTGCGCAAACAATAAAATCACAAAATTATATTATCCGAAAACAAATAAAATAACAGAAAACACAAAAAAAATGGAAACAATTAACAATATTAATTTTAAAATTATCACCAACATAAATTAAAATTTCAGAATGGAATCTAATTAAAATAAAACTCTGGCAAAACATGAATAGATAATAATAATAATCTAAACGCATAAATGAATAAATACGGACTAAAAAATAAGCATTGTCCGAACATTGTATCATTTTAATATATTTTCAAACAATTTGTTTTTTTTTAAATTAATCACATTTACAAATAAATACGGACATGAAATAAATATTGTCCAAATATTATATTTTTTATGTTTTTAGATCATTTTCATGTGATGATGTTAAAAATAGTTTAAAAAAAACAATTATCATTTTAATATATTTCTAAATAAAAAATATTTTTTATTAAAAAAATTAATCACATTTCCAATCAAAATAAAAATGCATGGAGAGTGGGACTCGAACCCACAATCTTTCATACACCTGATTTCGCCTTAACCATCCCAACTACCCGGTATCCCTGTAATTGAAAATGCTATTGTATATTAATATTAAATATTATTTGGATTCACACAAAATATGTGAAGAGTGGGATTCAAACCCAAGACTTTTCTGAAGACTGCATTCTTCTCGCATCTTGGACCAACTTAGCTGCATCAACACATTGGTCATTGTTCAATACAATATATATTAATAACAATAGTTACTGTGAATTAACACAGTAAAACCGGGACGTGTTTTATATTTTAGTTAATATGTGTGTATGTTTCTATCCTGGGTGCATAGTTATGGGCTTAAAGGCTTACCCGCATGCCTTGACTTTTCTTTTAAATAACCCAATATGGTTGGGTTGTTTTGGGCTTTTTTTTAAATGAATATAAATTTAAGAAAAAAACTATTGAATCTAATTAAGTTCATGACTTAAAGCGCAAGTTTGACAAGTTAAGCTATAACATTCAAGCTAATTTTTTTCTTGATATTGTGTTTTTAATTGATGTTTTTTTAATGTATTTTTTTTCTTAAATAACTTAATTTTTGTCTCAATTAATATCCCTTCTATGTGGTTCTTTATCTTGTTTAATATGTTTTTGATAGAGTTTTTTTATGGTACTATGTGTATTTAGTTTTTGAAAAAAATATTATGATTCATCTATAATATTTTTTAATTTTTTATATATATTAACTTTATTATGATTTAATCATATTTATTTTTAGATAATATTCATAACATTGCATAATTTGTTTTTTATTCAATTAATTTAATGTGTATATCTATTTTTATTATCATTTTATCGAATAAAAAATAAATTTAATAAACAAATTTAACAGGAACAGTAAGGTAAATATCATGATATGCAATGTTAAATATCTTTATTTATATTTATCTATTGTTTTTTCTAAAATATTTTTAGTTATTGTTAATGATTTATTTTCCTGTTTATTAATATATATATATATATATAGTAATTAATTTATTTAATTATATATATATATATAAACCTTTTAATTTACATGATTTTATATACATAAAAACATTCTAATAAAATTAGTGTATATAATTTTTTGATATAAAAATTATTTCAACGACAAGACACGGACCAATTAGGTAGTTTTATATGATTTAACGTCGTGAGATCACATCGGTGTAGTCAAAGGATCTGCATGATTCTCAGCCTAGAGGTGTCTCCTTTGTCCCTTGTCCTCATTGGCACGTGCACGCACGAGGGTGGAGACCCGACCTTTCCAGTATCATGATTCTATATTTTTATTATTATTATAAGCCAATCAGAAGGTGCAAGAGGACAGCTATCCTTGCCACATTTTTTTCAAATTCTTTTATTTTTAAATATATTATAACAATTTTTATTTTTAATAGTCATATATTGAAATAATTGAATAACACTAATAAAAATATCTTTTTTTAGACAACTATAGCTTTAAAACACATCCAGATATAGTTAAACACACACTGCAAGGAAAAGGAAAGCTCCACGTATAATTGTCGGATTCGATTTCACTTTGACACTCTATTTTTGTTTGGTCTATTTTTAATTTAAAATATTTTATTTTTTATAAAAAAATAAATTTAAAAATAAACAATATATTCATCCATCAATTACTGAATCATAAAGTAAAATATAAACTCCAATTCTATACATAAAATTATAAAAATCTCTTATGAATAATACAATAAACATTTAGTATTTTATTAAAAAAATAAATGAAAACTTTACAATAAAGAAACATAAAAACCAAAACTAGGTGAGTGTCAAGTTGGAAGACAAGTGAGATGAGCCTCTTGTTGTCCTTTTCAGATGCGTGGTTAACTAATAAACACTAATCCATATTACTATTTTTTTAAATAAAAAGCTGTCACTTTTGTATTTTTATAAAAGTCGCTATTTTTGTCGGCAAGGTTTTAGGTTCTGTTTTAGATTTTCTTTTTATATTGTTTTTGAAAATAATTTTTATTTATAAATATATTAAAAAATATTTTTTTTATTTTTAAAAAAATATTTTTGACATAACACATGAAAATGATCTAAAAACACTATTTTTTAATTTTAAATAAAAAAAATTCATTTTTTTTTAAAAAACATTTTTAAAATACAATGTCAAACATAATGTTAGTGTGTAAAAACACCAAGGGGTTCGAATCCCACCAGGTGCAAACAACTCCTTTGAACCAGCGGACTTGGACGAAATCCATAAATTAAATGGTTCATCTGGCTTTGCCGAAGTACAGTTAGGCCATGAGATTAGTCAGACCCCAGCAGGTCTGGATTACCCATTCAAAAAAAAATGTATGCACTATCTATTTGAATTGATGTTCAGATTGCATATTTCTTTTTTTTAAAATCACGTATATAAGCCATTTCAAATTTTCTTACAAAAATAAATAAAAATAAAATGTAGATTGAAAAACTTATCTAGGCATTTTATAAAATAAATTGAGAATCATCTATGCAAAAACAAAATTATCATTAATAACAACAAAAAAAACTATACAAAATACAAATAAAGTGTTTTTACGAGATCTTAATAAAAAATCAAATCCAAATTAATAAAATAAAAATACCTGAATAAGTACAAGGCAACATGTTCGGGTAGGTCTTTTATTTATATATATAATAAAAACTGTGGGCGTCCCCTTGTATAAAGATTTAGCATATTCATTTACTCTTCAGATGTAACATGGTTGTTGACTGCTGTTATAATTTTTAATTGAATTTTAATAAATTTTCCAGTTATTATAATAAATTGTTCATGAAAATTCGATTCATTTTTTTTTAAAAATAAATATATTTTTAACATGATTTTATCATATTTGTGATATTTTTTTAGTTTTCAATCACACATAAATTATTGACAAACTATTTTTATATTTTTCTTTTCTTGCTTTAACAATTATAAAATATTTTTCTAATAAAACGAATAATTTTAGTTAAAAATATTGTGCTGACTAAGATAAATGAAATATATTTTAATAAAAAAAATCCATGAAAAAAAATAGAAAGCAACTATATTAACATGCTTATAGCAATATCAAACAATTTTCCTATATTATGATTTAGTTTTTTAGATTTGCAAAACTTTTGATCCTCACAACGTAATTATATTTATAAACTAGTTTATTTATATCAAATGGGTGTTTAAGATTATAGTTGAACTGTTTTTTTTTAAAATAATATATATATATATTTTTTTTAAAATAATTTTCTTATATGTTTATATCAAAACCTGATTTGCTAATATTAAGAAATAAATAAGTAAATTATTTTAATATATTTCTGATAAAATAATTAAAAAAACAGTAAAAATCACTCTTAACACCATCTCATATACGATGGATGAGCAGTGGATATCAATTATTTTGTAGATTAATCATTAGATTCAAAAGTCAAAGTGCAAAATTGATTGACCGGGAAGAATTACATGGATAGAAAGACATCATCTCCACTACTCGAATTACAATTATTATTATGATTATTATTACTATTATTATTATGATTTTAAATGTTCAACCGCTTTGAGCCATGAGAATAATCTCCGCATTATCATTTAAAATTATGATTTTATACAAAAATAATATATTTTTTATGTATATAAATACGTTACTGGATAAAGAAGAACTAATTAATTTAATTTCAACTGACAACAAATCACAAGAAAGAAGAGAGCCCAAAAGGAAAGAAAATAAAAGACATGGGCCAGAGATTTTTATAATTCCGGTGACAGACTGTACTGTCTTATTAACCTCGTGGCCTCATATTGTCACCTCAAATATTTTCAAAGTTTTGTAGTGAAAATCAGAGGAACGAACTTCTTCAATCTCATGGCTTCCATCATCGAATCTGGCTGGCTGGTACTTCTCTATCTTTTCATCCCTCTTTTCGTCCACCACCACCACCACCTTGTTTTTTCCTTTTATTTTTCTGGGAGATTTCTCTGGATCTGTAAGTTTCTTGTTTACTTGCAATATGAACTCTAGCATACGTATTAGTTTTTGAAGCTTTACTGCATAAGCTAAGAGAATGTGAAGGAGCTACTTGCATTGTTTTCTAGATCTTTTCGCGCCTCGACGGAGACTCTTTTTTTTTTTTGAAAAAAAGAATAAAATAATATTTTTGTGATGGATTTCACATTGCTTGCTGACCATTGTGATATTGAGGTCTCTCTAATTCAACTTTTAACCGCTCCAAGCGTTTCTTGCCAATGTTTATCTAGGTCTGGTGATTAATTACATGTGGGATTTTTATTTATTTTGCTTATATTAGTCAGTGGAAGAAACATTTGATTGATTTTAGCATTATAATATGTAAGCATCTAAATTTCTGCAAGCTATGTCTATCGAACTATTGATCTTCAATTTCAAAATGAGATAATGGAAGTGTTTTTGTTTGGTCGTATACTGTGTTCCTGTAAGCTTATAAGATTAATGGTTTTCTTTTCGATGCAGTATTTGATCACGCATTTCAGTGATTTTCAGTTGGCATGTCTTGGAAGTTTCTTTCTTCATGAAAGCGTCTTCTTCTTGTCTGGACTTCCTTTCATATATCTCGAAAGGGCTGGATGGCTGAAAAAGTACAAAATTCAGGTTGCGCTTTCTCAGCTTTCCTCTCTTTGCAGTTCTTTTACTTGAATTGGACGAAAGGGACGTGCATGATTGATTCCAATTTGCATTGACATTGTAATGCCTTTAGTTTTTCATTCTGTTTAGGTGAATTAGTGATATCGCGAAATTTCTTTCACAATATTTTGCTTACCCGATAACGGTGTCCTTCAATGTCGTTACTGACTACCAGCTGCTGGTCCTATGCAGATGAAGAACAACACTCTGGAAGCTCAGGAGAAATGTATTACCCGCCTGCTGCTGTATCATTTTGGTGTTAATCTACCAGTTATGGTAGCTTCCTATCCTGTCTTCAGACACATGGGCATGCAAAGTAGTCTTCCATTCCCGTCCTGGTATTTTCAGGTTCTTTAAATCCTAAAGCTTTTTTTAGCCTGACAAAGTTGCAAAGTGATATATAGCTATCCTTTTATTTATTTTTGGAATAAAGTACATGTTATGGTTAAAAGATTATGTTTTTGTTTTTATTTTTTATTTCCTGCAGGAAAGTAATTCTAATGCAGATAGCATTCTACTTCATCCTGGAAGATTTTATATTCTATTGGGGACACCGGGTCTTACATACAAAATGGTTGTACAAGCATGTGCACAGTATCCATCATGAGTATGTAGAGACTTAAATATTCTCTCTGGCATAAATTTTTTTCCATCTATCTACAAGGTGCTTTTATGGTACACTTATGGTTTTTAATGTGTTTGATATATGTGCAGATATGCTACACCATTTGGATTAACTTCTGAATATGCTCACCCTGCTGAGATACTGTTCCTTGGTTTTGCTACTATTGTTGGTCCTGCCATCACAGGCCCCCATCTGGTAACGTTGTGGTTATGGATGGTACTAAGGGTCCTGGAGACAGTTGAGGCACATTGTGGTTATCATTTCCCCTGGAGCCTCTCCAATTTTTTACCTTTGTATGGAGGGTGAGTGTTTAATACACCTGTTTGCTTTATGTTCATTTATACCATTGGTTCTGACATTTTTTTTAAAAACTTTCCAGTGCTAATTTTCATGACTACCATCACCGCTTGCTGTATACTAAATCTGGAAACTACTCATCCACTTTCATTTACATGGACTGGTGAGTTTGACCCCCCTCAAAACATTATTATTTCTGCTGTCCTTGAAATGTAAGCTATGCTAACATTTTACTTGAGTCATTTGTAGTTGACTCATTAAAGGTCATGTAAAAGGTTAAAGGGCCTACTCTGCTCCTTTTCTGGGTTTTCACTCTGCAAACAACCTGGCTGGATTTGGTTAGCACCCTGACTCTGCGTAGCTGGGTTCTATGGTTGCTTTGCTTTTGCATTATTCCCATCCATCCCAGGTTGTCATAAGCTTGTAAAAGATGCTCTCCATTACAGAGACTTACCCTACTTAACATGAATCCTTGTTAGTTGAAATTATCTCAGTCCAACCTCTTGTGAACTCACAAATATCACTTGAAATCCATTGAGGCGGGCTTTGCTAAGATATAAGCAAACCAGTCATTCATGTCCTCAAAACCTCTTTGTTGATGTACAAGTATTTATCCAGCTTTTGCACCAATAAGCGTGCCATTCTGAGTGTCTTTTGCAATTATGGCCATAGTATTGTCCTGTATCTTGATTTGGATATCAGTGCAGTGTAATGCTAAGACTTGCAGAAGTGTTGGCTTCTCGCTAGTCATGTGTTGTGGTGCCCCTTTTTTTGTTTGCATAATTGCATGAGTGTCTGCATGCATTACCCAGTCTGTGCTTGTCATGACTTTTAGGACCGTATCTGTAGGGTTTTTTACTACACTGATTTTAACTCATTAACTTTAGATGACTTTCTATGCTTTATAAATGAGAAATTTTAGTCTAAAGAAAGGGCAGTGGGACTGTCTAATCTGTGATAAACTGTGTCAGCATTTAACTTCAGCCCATCATCAGCAAGTATATTAGTGTGTACTATAAGGTATCCAGTAGTATTTTTATCAACTGGTGTTTTAATGATCACATGGATTCATTTTAGCAAATAATGTTCAGCTTAAAATTTGCCTCTTTGGTCGTGACTTGCTTTCTGAGGATGATCATTTGTTATGATTGTTTGTAATGTAAGTGAGAAGCATAACTGGTGGTCTTTCGATGCTAGGGTCGCTGCTCACTTACATTAGTCAAACTTCCATTTTTATACCCTCTATTGTGCGGGAAAAGATAGCATTTTTTCTAACCGAACAGGATGTAATGGGGTTTTCTCTTCTTTTACTGTCAGGATATTTGGAACCGATAAAGGTTACAGAAAGCTGCAAGCATTGAAGAACGCTGGAGTGGAAAGTGCTGGCAAGCAAACGTAATGTAGAGAAGATTCTTTTATATTATCTTGACATCAGATATGGGTTCCTGATATGCAGGCGTCATTGACAAGTTGTGTCAGTGCAAACCACCTGTGTTTAGTCGATGGTCATGTTACAGCATGCTAGTATACTTTGAATCAGTGGAAAACTTTTACTAGACATTTTGTGCTCATCTGTTCCCTGCATGAATGAAATTGCTGTCCTGATTGAAACCTCTTTGTTTCAAATTATTCTGAAGCATCCTTTCCTCTCTGAATCCCATTTCCCTGTAGAGAGCCAATGCACGATTCCTTTATTCGTTTCTTAATGTGTTCTCATTATCTGCCGTATAAACATAGTCGACTGTTCGAAGAATACTGGGCATCATCATGGCTTGGCAGGAGCTTACTCATGGATCTGCATCTAGAAATTCCCCAAAACCTCTGATAATAAATGTGGTTCTTCCAAATTATACTAGTCTTTCTTGCTTAACCTAGTTCAAGTGCAACAGCACTACTCAGCCTGAACTGTTATTCTAGTGGTTGACTTTTGGCTACACCTTAGAAAGCTATGTTTGCATGGATAATCAGGCACTCCTTAATTTCCAGGAAAGTTCCTCCATATGCCAAACATCTCAATCTATATGCCTTTGAGATGGTCCCGTGGATGCGAAGTACAGAGATGGAGAGGCATCTCAGCGCAAGGTATCGTTTTCCAATATAGCTGTATTCTTTTCTTTTTTGTGGAGATTTTTGAGAATATTTGTTTCTATATTCTTAAAATGATTTTGAAAAAAATATTATTTAACATGTTTATAAATAAATAAAAAATAGCTGTCACCGGAATTCTAAATATTTATTTGTTTTAGTGGGACAATTCTGCTATCTACAAGAGAGAATGTGATGAGAACATGAATAGTTTGCACCTACACCTCACAGGTGTACCTGAATGTCTGTACCAGGACTTCAGCCCTAGAGCTCAAGATATTGGATGATGCTTTCATTCTTTTCTCTTATCCCTAAAAGAGATTGTGCTCGGTCGGAGCTATACGTATTGTGGTCTCCATTTTTTACTTCCGTATCCTTCTCGGTCCCATTTCAAGATTTTTTCTGATATGAAAATCATGCTCCCTTTCTTCATGGAATCATTGAGTCACCATGGCTTTTGCGCCATTCTTCGGACACCCCTTGTTATGTATTTTTTTTTTCTTTCATTTTGGGTCCGAGATTTAGAGTGAATTATGTTTCCCCCCCTTGAAATATCTGCTGCATCAAATTTCCCTCTTTAATACTTGTCTAAGTATTTATTTAAACCCGTTAGTTTTTTTAATAAAATTAAAACTACTTGAAATTTATAACATAGTTGTCAATTCCATTCCGACTTACTAAGCTAGTGAACATTATATTTAAAAAAATCAAAATTAAAACATCATTTTTTATCTCATCGATTCAAATATATTTATATGAATCTTAATTATGGTCTTAAATAATCCTCTTTTATATATATAATAGTATAACCCAAATCATTCCAAAATCGGAATGTTATTAACTGGTTTATAAAGCGCCTTCATGCATTGGAACTTGACAAGTGTCTTTTCAATTCGACATTATCAATTGCTTAATTTTACGATACGAGAAATTCATTCCAAATGCATTGGAAAAAGGAGATGGATGATATCCGTACAGCCTCTCTTTTTTGGGGGGGTTTATTTTTAAAAAGCTAACCTTATCACCCAAGCCTCTAAAAGAGAGAGAGAAGAATCAAAGGTAGAGATGATCAGCTCCGTGTAACAGGATGCTTTGCTACGTGTCTTTCCTTAAATTCACCACGACAACGCTCACATTGTCAGTACTGTGCCTGGCCAGCGCCATCTTCGTCAGCAACATTGATGCCTCAGAGCACGCCTTGTCCGACATTTCCCCGATTCCGCTGCTGCTGGCGGTTATCCCCACATCGTCATTGTTCTCCACCAGTCTAGGGGACCTTGGAGACTGCGCGTGCCTCTTACCTCTCAAACACGTACGCGCCACCACACATGCTGTCTCGTTGGATACCACGTCCCAAAGACCATCGCTTGCTATTATCAAACAATCATCCTCTGCCGTTCGATCCATTATCGTTACCTCTGGCTCGCAGCTAACGTATGGCTTTAGATAGTTATCACCTGTGGATCGATCGGCAAATGGCAATGTCAGCTCGGTTCATGGTTTCAGATTTTAACTGGGTGATCGGGTCTTGCTAATATATTTAATTACCTATGGCTCTTGACATGGCCAGAACTCCAAGAACCCTTGGGCAGTCCCAGTAGATGACCCGGCCGCCGGCGTTTTCGATCCGGTTAAGCTCGTCTGGACGGTCAGGCTGTTGGCACGAATAACAAGGAGATCAGGTGAGATTTAAAGCAGGAAAGTTACCGGAAAGAACACGAAATGCGACTGATGTTACTATTAATCACAAACCTTGTGATCAGAAGACAAAGGGAGTGGTTTCCCATTACGACACAAGACAGCTCTTGAATCCCCACAATTAGCGACGATGATTTTGTCAGGAGTTACAACTGAAACAACAGCAGCAGATCCAACAGCATCACATTCTGGAGTTTGCATCTCACACTTGCAATTTGCCCGAACCTCCATCCCTTGATTCCACGCTACTACTTCCCTGTCCATCCGCCTAAAGCTTCTTTCCGCTGCGCTTTTCCACTCCTGCTTGATCCCCAACTCCTCTTTCACCAGCTCATGCAATCTCTCCTTACACTTTACCGCTACCTGCACAAAGGCCCAGAGAGACAGAAACTAAAATGAGTTCACATTTCATTTGATTGTTCCCCCCCCAAAAAAAAAAATTAAACAAAATCTATTAGCTGTTTGATATTTGGAAATCGTACGTGAGAGCAACCGTGGCCATCGTAGACACCAAAGAAGTGCAACCCAGTTGTGGTTTCCTGGTCTTTCCGACAGAATGAAGGGTGAATCGCCACCGCATCTTCCATGTCTCTTCTCCTTCCACAAACCGAAGTCACCCCGAATTTCGGAAACTGGTCTTGATCGATTGAAGATGTTGATAGAATTGAGGGACTTGAAGTTGGTTTCAAAGAGTATTGACTCGAAATTATGTTCTCTGATGATTTTCCTTTCTCAAACGGTTTGTTTTCATCTGATTGTTCAGCACCACAGTTCTCCACTGCATTTTGACAGTCACGAGAACACGGACTACTATCAGTACCACTACGAGTACTACTGTAAACTTGTAGTTTCTGCTTTTTATGAGTGCCCATGCCATCAGCTCCTGTCTCTGTTGAGGCCACTCCAGCCACGAATTTTAGCCGTCTAATCTCCATTCTTCTCCGTCTAGCTATTCTTGAACTTGGCAGACATGACGTTGACCATGCCTCGCTCTCACTCACCACTCCACGGTAAATCTCGCCCATTGATAAAACACTGAATTATCACTCCTCCCACAAAATCTTCAACAGTGATCTAACTCAACTTCATTTCATACCATCTCTTCGTTAATTAGCTCTCTGTTTGTTTGCTTTATGTGGAGTTACGGAATTGAAATTGGGAAAGAAAAGCTCTGCAGAGTAGATGAGAGCGCTCGCGCACTTGAGCGAGAGCTCTGAAAGCACAGGAGCATGCCTTGATTAGCTCTCTCTCTCTTTTTCCGTTTTGTTTTCCAATTGTTTTTTCTTGTAATTATAGAATGATGATATTTTCTTTATTTTTTTAAAATTTATTTTTCTATAAAGTATCAAAACAATTCGGGAAAAAGAAGGGTGTGTGTATATAATAATTTACAGCTTAACAAAAAATCTCAAGAAATACCAAACACATATCCACCGTTTGATCTTACCTCCTAGTCAACAATAAGAAAAACGTCTAGCTACGTGGCCCAATGATATCTAAACACGACCGTATGAGGTACATGCTTTCCTCACACGCGTGTGGTCCTTGGGAACCACCTTCCCGGTATTTCTGCTTTAAACTCTCGGATGTTGAAAAATACACGTGTCTACATCGTAGAATACGAGACTGAAGCCAGTGAATTTAAAATTCCAACTTTATTCCTTCCAGCTCTTCTGGCCCAATCAAAATGCGTTCCGGTAACAGCTGTTGACGTTGACCACATGGTCCCACATGTCTCAGTCGCTGACGCCTGATAGCTGATACAATATCAGAATATCAAACTCATGATTAACACGTGTCATGATCGAAGTCCTTCAATGACCCCTTTCTCCTCACAGTTACAGTGAACTTCATCGAAGTAACTAACACAGCAGACTCGTCCAGCATGATTCGGAGAAAACCTAATATCTCAATTAAAAGAAACTAAAGGGATGTTTTTGTTATTAATGTTAACAGATGCCTAAGGATGCTTGAATTGAAAGATAACAAACTAAAATGATTATTTTTTAGTGGGAGAAGAGAGAAATTGATCTTCTTTATCTTCTTTATCTCTTAGAAATTGATCCATGTAATTTTTTAAAATTTAATTTTAATATCAAGCTTTTTTTAATTATTTTTTTAGTGGGAGAAGAGAGAAAAATGCTAAATTCTTTACATTCATTTTATTTTTTTCCGGTTAATTACACGTGTTTTGTTTTTGTTTGTTGCTTATTGTTGTGTGGTCCCGCACCATGTGACCACCACATTTAAATTGAAAGAGGAGCTGCCACATCACTTAAAAGGTAGTGTAGGGTTTGTGAAACAAAAAAACAGAGATAAGAGACAAAAGAGATTGAGAATCGCGATGAAAAGAAAAAATGGTGGTTGCTAAACAATCAGATCTTCTTTCTTTGATTTTCTTAAATTATTTTTTATGAAAAACAATGATGGAGGATCACTTATATTGTAATGATTTGGCTTTGCCGATTAAATGTAAAGGAGAAAAGCCTAATGAAATGGATGATGCAAAATGGAAAGGGCTTAATAGAAAGGCTACCAATAATGTTAGAAAATGAGTATCTTTTAAGTCCATTAATCATATTCTCAAGAACATGATTGCTATAAAGTTTGGAAGATGTTGGAAGAAACATTTGCCAAAGAGGGTGCACAAAACAAAGTTTTTTTTTGCAATTAAAGACCTTGTGAATTTGAAGTATAGAGATGGTGAAGATGTTTCGGTGCATTAAATGAATTCCAAGGGTTTTTAAATCAGCTGTCATTGATGAATCTTGAGCTAACTGATGAGATGCAATCACTAATTCTATTGAGTTCATTGTTGGATAGTTGGGAGACTTTGGTGGTGTCACTTAGCAATTCTACTCCGTAGAGAGAGATCACTTTGAAAACAGTGAAGGATTGTATCCTCAATAAAGAGAAGAGGAGGAAAGGGACTAGCACTTTTGAGTCTCGTGCACTTGTTACAGAAAGTCGAGGGAGAAGTCAAAGTAGGTTCTCACACAAAAAACAAGATAAAGAATCGAGCAATAGAAAAGGCAAATAAAATCCGGGAGGAAGATATCAGTCAAGGAAGGGATTTAAGTGCTATTATTGTGATAAGCCTGTGCATATTCAAAAGGACTGTAGAAAGTATAAAAGAGATCAAAAGGGAAAAGATAAAGACAAAAATATAGAGAATTGTACAGCTGCAGTTGTTTTTGATGGTGATGTTACCATTGTTTGTGATGATGGTTTTGTTAACCTTGCATGTGAGGATACCATCTAAGTTGCAGATTCAACAACTTCTTACCATGTTACACCCCTACGTGATTTTTACACATCCCTACACTGCTGGCGACTTTGGTCAAGTTAGGATGGGAAATCAAGGGATGGCTAGTGTTGTGGGCATTGGAGATATTTGATCGGAAACCAATACTGGATGCAAGTTGATACTTAAAGATGTTAGACATGTACCCGATATGCGCCTACATTTGATCTCTACAGGTACTCTTGATGAAGAAGGTTATCATAGTTACTTTGGAGATGGTAAATGGAAGCTCTCCAAAAATTCCTTAATTGTTGCTAAAGGGAAGAAGATGGGTCTCTACATGTCACAAGCCAAGGTGATCAAAGGGGAGGTGAATGCAATTGAAGATTGCTCTACTGATTTATGGCATAAGCGACTTGGACATTTAAGGGAGAAAGGTCTTGGCATCCTTGCCAAGAAGAACTACCTTTCTTTAAAAGGTATGAACTTGAACACATTTACTCATTGTCTAGACACATTAATCTTCATTCTGAATGGTTGAATTGAAGATTAAAGTTGTGGAAGTTGGTCATTTTGACAGAAAATGAGGTTGTCAGTATTGTTAGTCTTTTCTCAAACTTTATTCTTTTTAATCTTGTTGTATTCCAAGAATAGATTATTCTTGATAATATATGTTGTAGTTCTTAGTTAAATCCGAAGAAGAATATTGTGAACCTATTATTTGTAATAGTGAAAGTTGTCAGTGGACTACGATCCCGTGGTTTTTCCCGCATTGAATTTTCCACGTAAAAATCTTGATGTTGATGTATATAATTATTTGTATTATATTTTTATTGTTTAATCCTATAATTTGATTGCACAAAGAGGGAAAAAGTTTGGGACTTGATTGGTAATCCACTAAATTAGTTTCCTATTATTGAGTTTGTTGACATATAATGTCATACTTTGTATGCTTTATATATTTTGATGATAACAATAAAAGAAAATGGAGTAATAATATGCTTGGACAAAGAATACATCAACAAGCATAATGGAGTACACGAAGAAATCACTCCAGGAAGTCCAAGATGCAAGCAAGCGAAGACTTAGAATAAGTGTTCATTTTAGTGCTTTATGTAAATCTCAATTTCTAACTTGATAGCACAAATTAAAATGAACTCACACACTTCACATTGCATGCATTAAAAGGGGTTGATGATTATAGGTTTAAGTCATAATCAATCGGTTCAAGAAATTCAGAAAAAAATAATTTGTCAAAATAGAGTTTCTGCATGAACCGGTCGACTGCTTGAGTCATCCGTTGTGAACCGGTCGACCGCTTGAAGACAAATTACCTTTCGAACTAAACCGGTCGACCGCTTGAGTTATCCGTTGTGAACCGGTCGATCGCTTGATGTGACAGTTGCACTAAAACGGCTAGTTTCGTTTTGAAACTTATAAATAGGCCTCTTAATTGCAAAATTAATAAGACACATTGTTTATATCTGATAGTGAGGCAATTAGAAGTGCATAAACACCTTCATATCATCAATCCTCATTAATACTCAAATTTGTGTTTAAATCTTCATATCCTAACACAAAGAGTATTAAATCTCATTCTCACTACACTTAAACACCTTCAAATATTTTAAGTGTTATTAAGTGAGATAAAGAGATCATAGATCTTCATTTGTAATATCCACACTATTGAGAGTGTATTTTTGCTTTACAAAACAATCATTGTAAAACTCTTTAGAGTTGAGTATAAAACTCTTGATATTTGTGAGGAACATCACCAAGGAAAAATCTTGAAGAGAGTACATCTTCAAGTGGGAAGAAGAAAAATCTTGAAGAGGACATATCTTCAAGTGATGTAAAAGTCTTGGTGTGGATTCATCAAGCGGAAATTGTAATCTTGTTACTTGGACTAGTAAGAGAGTACAATACTCAAGTACAGGTTGGTACTTGAGTCATGGATGTAGGCTTGCTGAACCACGTTAAAAACCGAGTTAGCAATCTCTCTCTTATCTCTTTACTTTAAAGTACTTAATTTTAAAATTGTATTATTTATTGTATTTACACCTAATTTCCCTCTTAGGTGCATAGTTGCCTTAATCCGTGAATTACTGAGTTTTTTCCCAACACTTATGACCTTCCTTTTATTTTCTTTATACAATGGTTGTTGATTTGTTTAGTTATATGAATGCATAGATTTTTTAATTTATATCTAGGACTTATTATGTAAAATGGACATTGGAAAATTATTTATAATAAATTTATTTTAGATTTGATCCTTATTTATATATTATTTTTTTCATTGACTTTTTTTATAAAAATAATAATTTCACCCTTAAATACAAGTTTACATTGTATTTCCCTTCTCATTTTGATCTTCATTTTTTTATCCTCTTATTAATGTTTTTATTCCTTTCAAGTTAACTCTTAAGATGAAAGTTTTTTTGTTACCCTTTGTTGTTGTTTTTCAATTTAATCCCCCATTTGTTTTTTATTTTGAATGTTTTATGCACAATTTTAACCTTCATAAGTTTTTCAAGTATATTGTCTTCAATCTGATAACTTAGACCATGGTTTGAGAAGTAAACAATGATTAAAATCTTTTTTTTTTCAATATCATCATTCAAAATCATAATTTTTTTTACTGTTTTTTTGTTGCTTCTTATTTTTATCATATTATCATATTAATCAAAATTAAAATGGTATTCAAATTTCTCTCATTTCTGTAAAAACATAAGCGTCTCCTAAGTTTTTTTCTCAATTTAAAAAATAGTCTATTTTGCGGTGTCATGTTGACCACCAATCTAGTTATTATCTATAAGTCTTATTGTTGGAATCATTCTAAAGTTTTATTTTGACTAAATACATGATTAATCCAAACATATGATCATGAAAGATGTACTTTTTCATCAATTTTCTTGTACCTTCACTTTTGCTTAGTGAGGAAATGTATTGACCATATTATAAGAAAGAATAAATTTATTGGATGAAATATTTCCAAAACTAGTAAATAAATTAAAAATGTTAAAAATATATTGTTTTATTGAAAAACTTAAGCTACCAATACGGTGAAAGAAAATAGATTTTATGAGCTGTGAAGAACCTTTGATATATGTGTTTGATATTATGATGTGATGTTTTTAAAAGTATTTTTCTTTTGAAAATGAATTAATTTGTTTTTAATTTTTTAATTTCTTACATCAGCACTTCAAAATAATAATAAAAACATTAATTAACATTAAAGTGAAAGAAAAGATACTTAAAAATTGTTTTAAATGTGTGTTTTATTTGTGCAAAATATGATGTTTTTTTTTTTGTTTCAAAGCAGCTAAGTCTTTCTATCTAGGTAATGAAGTTTAATTTTGGGATATATCATGTTAAAAAAAACTAACACATTTCAATAAAATATTTAAAAAAAAACAATTTAGAGAGTTTTAAATGACATTTGTTACTTATGAATCAATAGGGACTCTCTCAAATTATAAACTAACTTGACACAATTTACAATAAATAAGAGGTAAGAGAGAAAAAATAACCTAAAGATACAATGAAACATTCATGATGACACCACTAGTAGAGATTAACAATACATAAATTATGTCACACTTCAATCATTGTTATTGACTTTCCTGGGTGTGGATGAATTTTTATAATCAAGATTTTTTATAGTGCAGACGATATCATTATCGATGTGTCTCTATGTATTTTTTATACCTTTTATCTTTCTTTTTCTTTTTCTTTTCCGTTTAACCTTCTTGTAATTTGTGATGAGAGGGGAAAGAGAGAAAAGTAAGAAAAATCTTTGAGACATACTAAAATTGCAATAACAACATCAACATGACATTCCTTGCAGTACCATCATGAAAATCTAAACGACATGAATCCAACGACACCAAGATATGCCATCAGGAGTGACGGAGTAGGCTACATGAGCTTTCCAAAGGTGGCAAGGCTCACTTGTCTTTAGGTGGCTAGTATAACCCATTTCAATCTCTAGAGGTGAATTTTCCTGATGTTATTAGATTTGTCTCATCAAAATTTTTTTATGGTACCGAGTCGTGTTCTAAGAGGTTTATTTCTTTTTCCCTTGTCTGTTTTTTCTCTTTATTGTATTTTTCTAGAGGCTATTTTATACTTTAAGAGAGTCATTAATGACACTTACAACTTTATGAATTGTACATGTCATATATAAATCTTTAAATTGAGATCTTCTCTTCAATATTTTTTGGACAATGTTATTTTTTACATTTTTATTGTGTGCAAGAATACTCTAGATAATATGTATTTTTGCACGAGAGAATGAATACATTTACACTTGGGCTGTGTTTGTTTTCTGGAATTCACTTTCTGGGAAACCACTTTCAAAACTTTTCTGTGTTTGTTTGTCATTAAGAAAGATGGTCAACGGAAAATATTTTCCAGTCAAAAAAAAATTTTCTTTGGTTTTCAGGAAAGTGTTTCCTGGAAAATTTGGACGGAAAACACTTTACAGAAAATTGTGAAAAATTTAGAAACGTCATTACTTGTTGATTATATCAACTTTGATCCTCAAACTTTTGATTGTTATATATAATTTGTTTTGAATATTTATTTTTCAATTCCATCTCTTAAAATTTAATTTTTATATTAATTTTTGTCCTTATTTTTATAATTGCTATTTGCTTTTTTCTTATCATTTTTTTATTGATTTTTTTTTATCAATCAAATTTGGTCCTTATTTTCTTATTGTTACTTATTTTATCTGAAATATTTTATGAAATGTTAATTATTATTATTTTAATTTATTCACCTTTTATTTTTTTTAGATTTGATCTCTATTATTTTGATTATTATTTATGTTATTTGAGATATTTTATGAAATTATATTTTTTTTCAATTTCATTCTCATTCAACTTTTTAGTTTGTAAGATTTGTTCCTCATTATTTTAATAAACTTGAAAAAAAATAATTTATTAATAAATTATTTTTCAATTTATTTTCCATAACACTGTCAAACATCAAAATTCAATTTTCAAAAGAAACCACTTTCAAGCAAACAAACAGGGTCTTGGATAAGGTGACTATTTGGAGGGAATGCCTTTATACTTGAGATAAGTATTGTTTCTTGTACTTATGATGAGAAATATCTTTGTATCGAGTAAAGTTGTTTCTAGAGGTGGATGAAATGTGTATTTAATATTATAGTGCATGGCATTTTTCAAAGACATTTTTAGCTACAAAATATATGCAAAACAAATATAGATTTTTTACATCAGACATATCAAAACCATAAAAATAAATAAGAAAAAAATAATTTGATTTTTTAGTCCAAATACACTTTTAAAACTCATATAAACATAATTTCAAACATAAAAATAAACATTTTGAATTTATTTTTATATCCTATTTCAATCTATATTTTATTTGAATAACTTATGATATCCACTCATAAAAACACACGCGGTCAATTGCATTGAGAATGTTTTATAAATAAGAAGTTTTTTCATGAAATCTAGCATATAGAAAACAACATATAAGATATGTGAAATATTTTTGCTTAAGAATATGACTCTTGGAAATTAGATTCATATCTTGCAAATTAGATTCATAGCTAATCTCTTAAAAGAAGGATGCAAGGTATTGTCTTTTAGGGTTCTTAACATTCAAAATCCAATCGCATGAGTCTTGGATAGAATCTAAAACCTAAAATTTCACCCCCTACTAATATTTTTCATCAATTTAATACATGAGTCTTGGATAGAGTCTAAAACCTAAAATTTCACCCCTACTAATATTTTTCATCAATTTAATACATCTATTTATATTCTAAATAACTCCATGATTAAAATATTAATGATTTTGTCAAAACATTTATTTGACCATTGTCTCCTAGTGTTCGATTAAAAATGCTAAGATTATCCAAAATAGTGTAATTGCAACTATGTTTGTGACTTCTAAACCGCCATTATTTTTAGACTATTTCATAAATCTTGTTGTTTATGAATTTTAACTGAGGCCACCTATGAATAATATTGGCCATAATGATTGTTCCATCGTAAAATCTAGCTAGCAAGCAAATGCAACTAATTATCTATAATCTAAACACCGAGGTTTTATCGTACAAACTACATCAATTGTCACACATGTACAAATTACCATGGATGGTCATTTTTTTGACAATTCACATTGGTCCTCAAAAATTATTTAAAAGATCAATCGTCATTTTCAAGTCAATTGCTTTAGATTTTTTTCTTGTTAATGGTGAGAAAGCATACAAAAGAGATCAAAAGACTAAACTAAAAATAAAAACATCAAACATGATTGACATGAAAAAAGTTTCAAAAAATATATTTTTTGGTCCTCTAACTTTAAAAATAGCACAAATTATATGGTTTTGGTGCCTCATTTTTTATTTTAAAAAATCAATTTTGGAATAAAAATTTCTTTTTTTTATTTATTAGTTCCTGATTGAAAGACGAGAGAGAGGTCATTTAATTTCGATGATAGAGAAAGAAAAATATCATTAACATCAATGTAGGTAACCAAACACAATCAATATTTATGTTAAATGGTTTCTTTTGATAAGAGTAATTCATATTAAGTGTTTTTTTTCCCTTTAAAGTTCATGAAAAACATATATGAGAGCTCAATTTGAATTTTGATTTTGGTTTTTATGATTGTTTTGGTTTTTAAGGTCTTGGATACATTTGTCATGGTGTTTTAGGCAAAAAAAAAAAAAAGAAGAAGATTGAAAATTGATTTTTAAGTAAAAAACCATGTTTTTCTAGTAACCACAATGACCAAAAATTGGGAAAATAAGATAATGTGTCATTTGATCTTGTTTTTTACTTAAAAAATTATAATTATAATTCTCCCCAACTGCAACCATAAAACAATAAGGGTCTTGTCATTAAAGCTTGTCGAGGCAAGCCCACATGTGTGCCCTGATTAAATGTGTCGGATGACCTGACGTGGCATGTTAGGCTCAACAACACATGATATATGCATCTTTTTTTTTTGAAATTAATGTTTTTTCTTCTTCTTGTTTTTCTATTTACACACCGCTCCTCTTTTTTATTTTTAGAGGGATTTTTTAAAATAATAATAATTTTTTTAGCTATGAATTTAAGTTTTAAAGAGTTTTTTTGATTCATCAATTATTTTTGCTTTTTGTAAAGATGAAATTTTCTTTTAAAAATAAAACTATAGTCCGATAATATTTCTAATATGTACATCCCTAGATAATATGTTTTTACCTTTTATTTTATTCAATCAATTTAATTTGTGTGTGTATTTTTTATTTTATTTTTTAAACAAGAAATTATTATAATAAACAAATTTAGTGAACAAGTAAATATCTTGACTTGTGATGTTAAATATCATTTTCTATATTTATCTTAATCTTTTTAGTTATGATTTTTTTATTTCATTTATTTGATTATACTCGCATATACACTAACTTTTTATTTTCATGTATAAAAAAAAACATATTGATAGTGGGAGGCCAGGAGCTATATACAGATCCCAAGTATGAAATTGACCGCATAAAATAATAAAAAACATAAACCCTAACAGAACCATGGTTACATTTTAAAAAACTTTAACCAATGGGAAGAAACGATGGTTGGGTCGAGTGAAACCCTATCAAACCATTCACTATATTGTTATACTCTTTTGCTAATAAACATAAACAAAATTTCAAAATTGGAATACGTTAACGCAGAACACTCAGACCAAACTATGGATGATGAGTGTTTGGTGGCAGGAAAAAGAAAGTGGGTTGCAGGAGAAGGGAGAGGGAAACCAACAAGGTGCACATTAAAATATATTGGAATGAGCTTGAAATAAGAGTTTAATATGATGACTATTGAAGGTTTAAATTGTTTCAAGTTCGAGCCATATATTTGCTAATATAATGGTCACTATAAGTTTATATGATCGTTAATATCAAGACCCGCAAGATGAATCTAGGTAATGTTAAGAAACTATCTCATCTAAAAACTTAATCTTTTAGATGAGACTCTAGAATATTATTTATATTATTTCTTAACACTAACCCTTAAGTGAAAGAACTTTAGACTTGAAACTCGTACAAACTCATATTATTTTGTACTTGAATATCATCAAATAAATTGGAGGTGATGAGATTTAAACTCGTTATCACAGGATCAATAAAACTTTGATAACATGTTAAGAAATTATTTATAATTAGTCTAATATTAGCCTAACAAATAAATAGAGAGACAGGGCACGTTTCGCCAAGGACAGAAACTCGTGGAAAGTTTGAAAACAGGGGAAGGTGGTTACGTGGTGGTAAGCATTTGGGTTTAACGAAGGGTGGATTCATTGCATGTTAGGCAAATTGCTAGCTGGTTTTCTGCATGGGAGCTGAGGAGCGCGTGGTTTTCAGTGGCTTGTTTGCATAAAATCTGGCGAAGGGATGGAATCCGTAAGCATGCGAAGTTGCGAACGATAAAGGAAAAGGATTGATATGAGTTGTGGGAGAATCAGAGCCCGACACGTCACCTGGTTCGAAAGCTGTATCTGGCAGCAGCACAAGTGTCTAAGGAAGCTTTCATGATACGCGTAAGACTTAGGACATAAGCGGGAAGAACTCTATCCCTTACAAGATGTTTAGTAGGCTAGATATGCGTAAATTGATTTGAACATCTCGATTATAAAAAAATAGATTTGGATATTAGATGTGGTATGGGTAAAGTGAATCAGATACTCCATTTATAAAAAACAAAAAATAAAATATAAGTAGGAAAAAATGTATAATGGGAAACACTACATCAACCCATGATGCAACCCATAATGTTATTTGAGGAGAGCTACAATGCTTTATTTCTCAAGACCCAAAAACAGCCACTGTATGGTAATAGTAAGAAATTCAAATCCCTCACAAAATGGTTCTAATTCAAGTCTACACAGTGAGACCGTTCACAGTAAATCCTCCATCAACACAGATGACTTGTCCTGTTATGTAAGAGGCTGCAGGCATGCATAGAAAAGCCACCAAAGAAGACACTTCCTCTGGTTTTCCGAGTCGTCCCATAGGGGTGCGAGCCTCCACAGCTTTCAAAAACATTTCATTCTCAAGATCCTGAAACACATGAAAGAATCTCTTAGATGCTAGGTGATAATCCACGTACAACAGCGTTCGTTTATAACAGGGATCGAATTAACAACAAAAGGTGTTTTCAGCAATGTTCATGCATAAAACATTCTTACACGCTCAACAAGTGGAGTTTTGATTAACCATGGCGCAACAGAGTTGGTCCTTATATTGTCTTTGGCCCACTCGCATGCCAAATTCTTTGTAAGCTGGTTTATTGCTCCTGCAAGAACACATAATCCACAACCTTCAAATATCCACTTTCATTTCTGAGCGGATGGCTAGCTAGGTTGAAACAAAAACCGATCAGATTTAATAAAACATTGAATTGGGTACCTTTAGTTGCTCCATATAGGCTAACACTCACTGATACCACACCAGCAACAGAAGACATAAAAACGATGTTTCCTGCTCCTGAGTTTTTCAAGAGAGGATGTGCAAGTTGGCACAGATGGTAGGCAGATACGAAGTTGGTATTCAGGTAAAGAGAGATATCTTCGGAAGTGACATCTGTGGTCTTCTGAAAATAAAGTGTCCCAACATTGTTGACCTGAGAAACAGATTTTGGTTTATCATTAGCATGAATTACTTTTCAAGAAACAAGATAAAACTAAATCGGTACAAGAGCTACGTTCTATATTGATCTCTTAAGCAAGGGAAAATCAAACATACTATTAAATACCGATGAACAAGTGGGGATCAGAATTGAACCCGAAATCTTTAAGAACTGAAAGTTTTAATCTTAATAGTTCTTCGACACTCTTATACTCACGATGCTTTGGCAAGAGATGTCAGTAGAGGGTGACTTACAAGGATATTAAGTTTCCCATCGAACTGAGAGGAGACTGTGCTCATTAGCTTCTGTCGTTCAGTTTCAGAGGTAACATCGCAGACCGAGCCCGTGACTTTGAAACCCTTCATCTTCCATTGCTGTAAGCATTCATTGAGCACAGATTCAGTCCTCGCACATGTATGGACGGTGGCACCTAGCCCTGCCAATTCCTCCACAACAGCATGCCTGACCATGTGAAGCAAATTCAGCATATAGTTAGCCACCCATATGTTGCCAACACAAGGGAAAGTCAGAAAAGGTATAGGCTATCAAAAGGAAAATGGACGAATTATAAGATCCTATATTTGGAAACGATCATTAAGTGACTGGCTTTTTGGAGAAATTTAACTTCAAATTACACTGAACTGAACTGCAAGGTTTCGATGAACAGAGACGAGTGAAGAGCAAGGAAGATAGATATTTACCCGAGTCCTTTACTTCCACCGGTGACAAGAGCTGTCATTCCATGGAGTAGCCATCTACTGTCCCTGCTGGAATTGCAATCTGCCTGCGCCATCTGCTCCTTTTCCTCTCCAACGTCCATATCCTTTCGATCTTGGATATGGATAGCCAAGGTATAGATCCAATCCAATTAAATGCGGAAAAATGTTAGAAATTTATTTACTATCGAAGACGGGTCAGTTCCCGACTTCATCAACAAGTTATTAGATTTATAGGTATGTAATAAAGGCAATCAAAATGTAAGGTGGAATACAGGGAATGACAGACAAATTTTATTTTGGAAAAATAGTTAGGTGGTGAGCTGTGGTACTCTCATTAATCATATAAATAGGGAGATTCTAATAGATAAAATTAACTATACAATGGTGGACATTGTTGATTTTTGGGGTAGTTAGAAATGAGATGTATTTGTTTACTTAATTCTTGCGCAAATTATGATTGGAATTGCTGATTATATTCCGGCTGCACAAAATATAGTTGTGGATACAGTGGTATGGGATCACTCCTCTAATAGATGTTTCACACTATAAAAAAAAACAGGCTATTAGATTTGTCTCATCAAAATATTTTTATGGTATTAGTCGTGACTTACAAGGTTTATTTGTCTTTTTTTTCTTCTCTTTATTGTAATTTTCTGGAGGCTATTTTATACTTGGAGAGAGTCATGACTCAAATTATACATGTCATATACGAATCTCTTAGATATTTTTTGAATTTTTTAATATTTTTTTTATTGTGGCAGAGTCCAAGAATACTCTAGATATAATATATATTCATGCACGAGAGAATGAGTATATTTAACTTGGATAGTAGGGTGACTATTTGGAGGGAATGCCTTTATATACAGATTCAGAGTATGGAATTAACCGCATAAAATAATATAAAACATAAAGCACTAATAGAACCATGGTTACTTTTTGAAAAACTTTAACCACCGAGAAGACACAGTGGTTGGGTCGATTGAATTGAAACCCTACCACACCAATCACTGTATTTTTTTATAAGCCCAACTAATCACGGGTATTCAGGCCGTTGGGCTGATTAATCCCGGGTGCACAAGGTCTCGGCAAATATATTTTCTATAAATACACCACGGTTAAGTCAAGGGTTTCGTCCAAGTTCGATAATCCTAAAAATTGTTTGTACTGAGCGGATTCAAACCCGAGATCTCATGGGAGCACACCCACGAGCCCAGGCCTCCACCGCAGTCCAACCCCTGGGGTTGCAATCACTGTATTGTTCTACTCTTTTGCTAATAAACGTAAACGGAGTTTCCAAATCAGAAGACGTCAAAGTGGGTGTCTGGAGATCCACCTAATGAAAACAGAGACGGACACGTTTCGGGAATGGCAGAAGAAACTGGAGGAAAGTTTGAAAAGAGGGGAAGGTGGTGACGTGGTGGCAAACGTTCGGGTGTAATGAAGGGTGGAATTGTTGCATGTTAGGCCAATTGCCAGGGAATCCGTAAGCACGCGGATGATAAAGGAAAAGGATTGATATGAGCTGAGGGAGAATCAGAGACCGACACATCAACTGGCTCCAAAGTTGTATCCGGCCGGCGGCAGCGCCGCAGCGCAGCAGCACAGGTGTCTAAAGAAGCTTTCATAACTGTGTTGTGTTGTCTGTGTGCCAGCGTCAGTGCTGGCATTCTATCAGCTAGCTTGATTTGTAGATGCTAAGATCGAGGGGGTGACGTATAACCTGCAAAAATCTAGTTTCCAGAGCTTCGTGCTGCCATTTAATATTGTTAGATTGCTTACAACCTCTATTTTCAACACAGTATTCTCTTCGTCCATCTTGTATGATGGAGTCAAACGATTCAAAACTTCAAAGTCTGGGGCGAGTGAACAGATACTATTTCTTGCACCGCAATCCATAATTATTGTTAGGTTTCCTTCCACGATGCGAAGAAAATTATTGACCCTTGTTGCAACACTTTCTTTTTTTTAAAAATAATTCTACAGATATAATTAAGACTTGCCACTCTTTAGCTTAGACCATGTGCAGGAGCCATGGGGTCTTTCATTATCAGAGCATGTTTGGTCTCATTAGTTCCCTTACTAACACGTATCGATGTGATCTGTTTTGGAGTGTGATTGTAATGATTTTTAGAAGTATTTATTGTTTATAAATACATCAAAATTATATTTTTTATTTTTTAAAAAAATATTTTTTACATCAGTATATTAAAATAACCTAAAAACATTAAATTTTTAAATTTAAAATAAAAATTTTCAAATTTTTCATAATCTTTCCCATCTCAGTGCCAAAACCCAAGCTGATTTGGTGGGCACACCGATGAGATCTCCCGAGAACAAGATAGAGATAAAAAAAAATCCAATGGAGTTTTTCATCATTTTAAACAGCAGGTGGTCATTTTTTAAGATCCTCATTTCATACGCCGGAAAGTTAAATACGTGAAAACTTCGGACCATATGTTTGAACTTTGAATTGTCTGTGCCTGTGGAAAACAGGGCGTATTGGCTAGAGATTTTCCATGATACCATTTTTGGCATCGATGAAGCACGAGAGCAGAGCTGGATAAAAACTGGTTTCTTCTTTATTTCTCAAGACCCAAATACAGCCAGTGTATGGTAATAGTAAGAAATTCAAATCCCTCACAAAATGGTTCTAATTCAAGTCTACACAGTGAGACCATTCACAGTAAATCCTCCATCAACACAGATGACTTGTCCTGTTATGTAAGAGGCTGCAGGCATGCATAGATAAGCCACCAAAGAAGACACTTCCTCTGGTTTTCCGAGTCGTCCCATAGGGGTACGAGCCTCGACAGCTTTCAAAAACATTTCATTCTCAATATCCTGAAACACATGAAAGAATCTCTTAGATGCTAGGTGATAATCCACGTACAACAGCTTTCGTTTATAACAGGGAACGAATTAACAACAAAAGGTGTTTTCAGCAATGTTCATGCATAAAACATTCTTACACGCTCAACAAGTGGAGTTTTGATTAACCATGGCGCAACAGAGTTGGTCCTTATATTGTCTTTGGCCCACTCGCATGCCAAATTCTTTGTAAGCTGGTTAATTGCTCCTGCAAGAACACAGAATTCACAACCTTCAAATATCCACTCTTCATTTCTGAACGGATGGCTAGCTAGGTTGAAACAAAAACCGATCAGATTTAAGATAACATTGAACTGGGTACCTTTAGTCGCTCCATATAGGCTAACACTCACTGATACCACACCAGAAACAGAAGACATAAAAACGATGTTTCCTGCTCCTGAGTTTTTCAAGAGAGGATGAGCAAGTTGGCACAGATGGTAGGCAGATACGAAGTTGGTATTCAGGTAAAGCGAGATATCTTTGGAAGTGACATCTGTGGTCTTCTGAAAATATAGTATCCCAACATTGTTGACCTGGAGAAACAGATTTTGGTTTATCATTATATTGAATTTATTTTCACGATTCAAGATAAAATTAAATCGGTACAGGTACTACGTTTTATATTGATCTCTTGAGCAAGGCAAAACCACACATACTATAAAATACCGATGAACCGGTGGGGATCAGAATTGAACCCGAAATCTTCAAGAACTGAAAGTTTAGATCAGAATTGAACCCGAAATCTTCAAGAACTGAAAGTTTAGATCAGAATTGAACCCGAAATCTTTAAGAACTGAAAGTTTTTGTCTTAATTGTTCTTCGACGCTCTTATACTCACGATGCTTTCGCAAGAGATGTCAGTAGAGGGTGACTTACAAGGATATTAAGTTTCCCATCGAACTGTGAGGAGACTGTGCTCATTAGCTTCTGTCGTTCAGTTTCAGAGGTAACATCGCAGACTGAGCCCGTGACTTTGAAACCCTTCATCTTCCATTGCTGTAAGCATTCATTGAGCACAGATTCAGTCCTCGCACATGTATGGACGGTGGCACCTAGCCCTGCCAATTCCTCCACAACAGCGTGCCTGACCATGTGAATCAAATTCAGCAAATAGTTAGCCACCCATATGTTGCCATCACAAGGGAAAGTCAGACATGGTAGGCTAAATGAAATATCAACGAGGAAACTGGACGAATCGTAAGATCCTATATTTGGAAACCATCATTTAGTGACTGGCTTTCTGGATAAATTTAACATCAAATTAAACCGAAGTGAACTGCAAGGTTTCGATGAACAGAGGCGAGTGAAGAGAAGGAAGATAGATATTTACCCGAGTCCTTTACTTCCACCGGTGACAAGAGCTGTCATTCCATGGAGTAGCCATCTACTGTCCCTGCTGGAATTGCAATCTGCCTGCGCCATCTGCTCCTTTTCCTCTCGAACTTCCTTATCCTTTCGATCTTTGATATGGATAGCCAAGGTATAGATCCAATCCAATTAATTGCGGAAAAAAGTTACAAATTTACAATCGAAGACGGGTCAGAATCCGACTTCGTCAACAAGTTGCGATAGATTAGTTGACCGTTGGCGTTCTAGAGGTGGGGTTCCAAGCGCAACTTTGACTTGAAAACGAAGAAATTAAATGGATCCCTAAAATAGACGTGCAACAAGCGCATGAGCCCCATTACCTAGAAAATAATTTCAAACGAGGGAGGTTCCACACCATGATAGTCAAAGCATACGACTACCGTTAGCTAATAGAGAACGGCATCACTAAGCAGGAAGTTTAGAAAACCTACCGCCATCATTGATCACGAAGTCACGCGATAGGACGGCATATTGCTCCCTGCAACAACCAGTTGATGAACCCTATTTGCATTGCTTCGAGATCAAAGAGACCGTCTATGCAAGAGTGAGCTTTCACCCTCGGAAAAAGCAGGGTTAATTATGAATCATGAACATGAAATCTCACCTACACCATTTTGTTTTTTCGTGATTTCATCTCGGATGGCATTTTAATAACAAATTACCTTCCTTCCTTCCATCATTAAAAATGTTAGTGGAGGGACCAGTGTTAATTTCAGGGTGCCTGGTCAAGAAAGGGGTGCCGCATATAATCCAAAATCTATTTTACTTTTCAACCATCATGATTTCCCTGTAGCTTAGAATATTTTTTACATTAAAAAATAATCGTTACTAATTTCTTAATAATTAAAATAAAACCAAACCGGTTCGGTTTAAAAAAACGGTTGTGAATCAGTTCGGCTCGGTTCTCTATGTTTAATTTCCGAAGCCCTAATTCCCGAAAGATCCTTCAAAAACTCATCGATTCTTGCTACATCAAACATGAAGTAGATGATTTTGTATGAGAAGTGGCTTCAGTTGCAAGTGTAGGGTTAGGAGAATTGAGGAATTGAGATATAATATATATTTAAACTTGAGGATTTAATTGTTTATTAATTTGAACCGGTTCAATTCAGTTCTCTTAATAAAACCAAGATCAAACCAAATCAAACCAGAGGTTTATTTAAATATTCTAATCGGTTTAATTTTTTTTTTTTATGGTTCAGTTTTTCTTGATTAATTTTTTTCAATTTAATCGTCTATTTAGTTTTTTTCTCACCCCTACATGATGTCACATACACCTCAAGGACAGCTGTGCTGGCAAGGCAATACCGCCTGGACGCCAGGCCATCTCCCAGATCATACATGGACTGGGTAGATAGGAGCCCAAAACCGCGGACAGAAGCCTTAAGGAGACCCATCAGAGGGAAATTCTGTACACTGCAGACCGGGACGACGGCCCAACTTCCTAGAGGCCCATTGAGCTAAATTTTAGTATGTTGAAGAAGCATAAAAACTATGATGATACGTCGATCTCTTCTTCCTAGTGGACAACATAAACATTTATAATTTAACTAATATATAAAAAAAAATGTAAGGATCAATACACCATCATATCAATGAGCATGAAAAAACAAAAAATGATCAATATAAAATGAATGAATGCTAATCTTCTGTTATTAGGAATTATTCTTTAAAGCATTGGAAATTATCCGTAAATTGCAAGGAAATCCCATTATTTAGCTGATCAATTGACCCTTTCAAGTTTAAGGAAAATACAATCTAGCTAATAAACATGAGAAGGGTGGTGAAATCTCGTTTTGCAGACAAGTCCCCGCAGGAGCTCAGGAGCTACCCTAAATAAACAAGCTTACCGGGAAAAAAAGAGTAAAAGGTGAATTGAGCACCTCTAACCATGACTTGGGAAGAAACCATTCACCGACATCCCTCCATCAATGCAAATAATCTGACCAGTAATGTAAGATGATGCAGGTAAACAAAGGAATGCCACAAGAGCTGAAACCTCTGTAGCTTCTCCAAGACGCCGAAGAGGAGTTCTGTCATATACTTCTTCTAAATAACTTTTGTTGCTGAGGATCTAGAGTGGACAACAGAAAACATATAAAGAATCATTATTCAGAACAAATTCTACGTAACTCGGTCTACTTCACGGCTACACGATACATATCAGGTACACATGAACATGCAATAGTGAGAGGAAAACAGCACCAAATACTATATAAGTAAACAAAATAAGGGAAATGAAAAAAAAACATAAATAACAGAAAAGAGATATACTTGTTCCACCATTGAGGTTTTGATGTACCAAGGTGCCACAGCATTACTTCTTATGTTGTCTTTTGCCCATTCACATGCCAAATTTTTTGTTAGTTGATTGATTGCTCCTGGGACAAACATTACGCATCCAGTCATAAACTCTTACAATCAACAATCATAAAGCAAGATTCATGTCATCTGGATTGATCACCTTTAGTCGCTCCATGCACAGACATTGATTTCAGTGAGACAAAGCCAGAGACAGAGGATGTGAAGACAACACTTCCCTCTCCTGATGCCTTTAAAAGTGGATAAGCAAGTTGGGAAATATGAAAAGCAGATTCAAAATTGGTTGTCATGAGAGTAGAAAACTCTTCTGGTGTAAACTCTACCGTTGGTTTTCGAATGTTTGTCCCAACATTATTAACCTACAAATTCAAAATAGCAGGCAATGCCTTATGCTCTGAGAATATGAAATTCGAGGGGAACATTTTTAGCTTTTAAGAGAGTATTTAATCATTTCTCCTACTTATTTGTTGAGGTGAAACCGATCCGTTGATTTTGTCAAGTTATGATGAAAGCAGTCAATAAATGTAACTTTTGTGCTTATATGGCGCAGTTGATCTCAACATCCATCACCGCAAGGTAGCAATGCTAGAATACACTAGGCTATAATCACTGCAACCAATTGATTTAATTCAAGATATCTTAAAATGAAATTATTTTTGAAGTAATTTTGTTCCACTTCCAAGCATTGTAATAACTAAACCACTCAACATATGAAAGACCATTACTGAGTTATGGTCAGCCTGGAGCAGGATGCTAGAAATTTTCTATTACTCTTTAGCCATTCTTTGTCCAGTAACAATTTCTTCATCAAAAGTAGCAGCTCACAGCACTTGCACTTAACTCTAACTGGCTTCCCTTAGTGACATTACTGAAATAACATTACCCCCAACAATGAACTTTCATTCCCAGATGAAAATTAAAAATGTACAAAAAAAGAGCAACAGAAAACATTTCCCTTTCACTGATAAAATAAAAGACTAGTACTCCCACAAAATTCAATGTATAACATTCCATGTAAGGAAAACGAGGAAATGATGAAAGAGCTTACTAGGATATTGAGCTTGCCACCAAAAATTAAGGAAACAATCTCCATAAGCTCTTGTCTTTGAGCTCCTACAGAGACATCACAGACTGACCCACTAATCATCCCACCAGACCATATATCATTCCAATCCTCTAAGCACTTATCAAGTTCACTTTCATTCCTACAACAAGTGTGCACTCTTGCTCCAAAGCCCACCAATTCCTCCACAATTGCTCGCCTAAGAAACAAAAGAACAATAGTATCCAAATTCACACCATAATTTTTTTTTTAAATAAAATCAAATGGATATGTACCCTATTCCGCGAGTTCCGCCGGTGACAAGAGCTGTTTTTCCGTGAAGGGTCCATCTGTTTTGTCTTGTGCTGCTGCTGCAGCTTGTATTGTGTAACATGTTTTGGGGCGAAGTGTATCTTTTCGAAGAATAAAGCGGAGACTTGTTAGAGATATTTGTATGGACAGACTTGGATTCCCGGAGCTTGAAAGAAAGGGTCGGATGGGGAGCGGCGTAGTTTTTTGAATAGAAAGGAGAAGAGGAGGAGAGTGACAATGGAGTTGATTTCAGTGTGCGAGACATTGCATTGCTTTCAAGTTTCGATGCCAGTTAAACAAGAACACCCTCTGTCACTTCAGCAACTTGCAAGCGAAAGGAGACCATTTAGCCTTTGGACCGGTAAGAGGCTACCAATTTTTTTTGACCGGGTATCAGGTCAACTGCATACGCATCATAATTATTCTTCGTGAACATCCTGCAAGTCTCAATAAGCGAGGTAAGGCATGCATGAGCTACCAAAGTTACACTGTAATGTAAGGGTTTTGATTTTAGTAAATACTACCCGCGCTCTGTAGGGATTAAATTTTTTTTGTTCTAACTTTAACATATATAATTTTTATATTATATTTTAGTTTTTTTTATTTTATAGTTTTGTTTCGATTCCTTGATTTTTTCGGTCTTTCTAATATAGTTTTAAATTTTTAATTGTGGTGTGCTTAAGCTAGTTGGAATGTTGGAGATCCTAGGAATATTTCATGGAGAAAAAAATGAAAAAAATAATTAGAAAAAAAGAAAAAATATTTCATGGAGAAAAAAAGAAAAAAATATATAATTAGAAAAAAAAGCAAGAAATGAAAAGGTAAGAAACGAAAAAAAAAATTAGGAAAAAAACGTAATAAATTTTTTTAAAAAAAAACAAAAAAAATAAGAGAAAACTGTTGCATTCCACAATAATATGTATGGGGAGCAATAGTGATTTCCCCACATGGTTTAGTTGTTTTGTTAATAAAGAGCCTGTTGGTTTAATGGGAGTGCATACAAAAATATTTTTTAATTTATTTTTAATATTAATATATTAAAGTGATAAAAACATAAATATATAAAAAATAAAAATCTATCTTAAGTAAGAAAATCTATTTTTTTTTAATTTGAACACAATTTTAAAAAAATTATTTATTTATTTTTGTATATTTTCAGACCACCATGCTTGGTTCACGTCTAAGTTTGCTGCCTTGCCTATCACAATTTACAAAGGTAATTACGTGTTAAGAGATATACTGCTGGTTTACTTCGATGTAATTCGGTTGTACAGTATAGATTGCATGATTTTGGTATAAGATGCAAAAGAAATCTAAGAAAATATATGAAAGAAGGTCATCCACCGAGCTTGGTTCACGTCAAAAGTTCAAGATTGTCATTCAACTACGTATTTTTTATGTGGTAGCCCCATGATACACACAAAAACACCCACAGAGATGAAGACCAATTATCTGATATAATTTATGTCATATGTGTTATAATTCTAATGTGAGATTAGCTTTGGATAAGAAGATTTAGCTATAGATTTTATCATTAGTTGTAGTCTTTTAGTTTAGTTAAAACAGGTTTAATTTTCAAATTTATGTTTATCCAATTATCTCTCAAGTTGTTGAAAGTTTTATGTTTTTCAATTTATTAGCATTTTAAGCCTATATATAGGCTATTTGAATTCAATAAAGATCAAGTGATTTCGATCCCAGTTTCAATTTTTAAGTATTTTTCAGAATTTTTCTGCCTAGAATTTATTTCTTCATCTGTTTTTCATTCTCTTCCAAACCCAGATTTTAATCTGAACAGTACATGTTCTAAACAGTTACTGTACAGATTTGAGAATTTCCAACAATATGAAAAAGAATTTGAAAGCTTCAAAATGGTACATTAGGCTTCAACTCACGTTCAACAGCATTGCAAACTTTAGACCAAATCTACATCAAAATAGCCTGAAAGATAAGATGGTTACAGACAATTGATTGTCTCAATCGTCATCGATGTATATGGTTTCTTGCTGAAACAGGCCACCGAACATCTTCCGAACTTCTGTCTTTGACTCCGTCTCTTTAGCCTTCGGCTTTGGCTCCTCCTTTGGTTTCACAGGACGGAGTTTAGGTCCTGGTCGTTTAATTACAGCTTTCTGACCCGGCAAAGAACGAGCCTTGGCTTGTCCCCTGACAGTAGCAATCTGCACTTTTGTTCTTTCACTAGTCGTTTGGACCGCAGTAGAAATCTGGGAGCTCAATTTTTCCCAGGATAACCCTGAACCGATTTCTTTTGCTTTACTCATGAAGCTTTCCACCGACGCCCCTGCAGCCTCAGCCTTCTCCTGGGCGTCTTCAGCTAGACTAGCAGCTTTAGCTTCTTGCTCTGAAAGCTTTTTCGCTTCCTCTTCCAGATTTTTGGCTGCCTCAGATGCTTTCTCAACTGCTATCCTTGCCTCTTCCTCTGCCTTCGCCTTTGCAAAAGCTTCTGCGTAGACTTTTCTTCTTTCATCTTCAGGGATGGCACTAGATGCAATCATCACTTACTCAAATTAGCCAATTTTATTTTGAAAAACAGTACACCAAGTAGAAAGAAGAATTCAAACCCAATTACCTCAAAAGCTCATTTAAAGGCCTTGATGGTGCTGATGGACTTGTAAAAACTTCCACAACCTGGTACAGATTACATACAGCAACAACACTTTGTAAGTCATTTGCGACCAAAAGAGAATAGGAAAGTTCTTCTGCAAAATTTGTTTATCACTGTATGATGAAAGAAGCGGGAAAGACGTGTGCTGTGTAAGGGAACTAAGGTCATTGAAGGTTCTCCATGGAAATTCAATGAAGATTCATCATGAAAATTTAAACCGACATTTCAGTGAAATCATTGAAATGTTTTCTTTAAAGAAATTAGAAAGTGATGACCATAACCATGTTTCTATAATTTCTAAATCCCAATCTTCTCAGACATGTACCTTATTTTCTGCTGCCGATGTATCTGAGAAAACATTTGCCACCACCAACGCTATCTGGGACTTGGCTACCTAACAATGTGAAATCCAAAAAATAAAAGCCTTAGGAACATAATGGAAACAACAATATGCAAACAAAAACATTAACACTATGAAAGAAACATAAAATTAATTGCATACATTACATTACTTTGTAGTCGTCTGTATCGGTGCTTCTTTCAGCTGACACAACTAAATTATAAGAACTCTCTGGTGAAAAGTCTTCAGTCAAACTTGTTTTTATTAAAGTATACATAACATCTGTTTCAACCACTCTCTGCAAGAACTCAGGTACAGAAAGCTGAGGTTGTGAGAACAGGTTGTTGAAGAATGATTTGAATCCATCTAGCACATTGTAAGTCGATGAACTAGCTATGTTTCCATCATAGATTATTGCAACATGGCCGACTCCTGCTAGCTGGGCAGCTTCGATTACTTGCAAGGCATCTAATGTGGAAACCTCAGAGGTGGGACCATTCTCAGTAGGACCAATTGTAACCACAACTTTACTTGCATTTCCAATTGCTTTGGCAATTGATTCCGCATCTTGGAAGGTGGATTCAACAGCATTGAGGCGCTTTAATTCTTCATTTGATATAATCTGCGGCAGGAATAGAAAGTTGTAAGCATGAAAGGATATTTACAAACTCTGTGTATCATAGTAAAACGTTGCTATCCTTGCCCATTTTAACTATAGAGTTGATAAAACAGCCTATCCCAGATGGACAGAAGAAATGTATACATAATTGAACCATTTTATTAGTACATTGCTATTCTATCCTTGAAGGAACAATTTCGTCAAAAATCAGTTTTGGCAAATTTGAATCCAAAAAATGGAGACCTGAACCAAAAATTGGGAGAGGATTCACTCAATCCGTGGAGTGGAATTAGTTTCCAAGTTGGAAACCTTAAATCAAATATCGCTACAGCCTGAGTAGTTTTTTTCTTTTTTCTATTGATTAACAAGCTTTCCTTTCCACTGGTTGAGTCCAGCGATGTATTTCATGATAATGTGACCACATCAAGCAGAATGTTCTTCTTTCTTGGATATCATTGTGAACTTGATCCACTAAATATGCACCCTTAGGATTGGAATAAACTAACTACTACTACTAATGTTCCATAAATATCAAATTGAGACTGAACCAAAATTCCCCAGTTGTGCGAAGTAGCTAACCTTGTACAGGGCGGCAACACGAGCCAACTCCTGAGCAGCTCCAATCTGAGGAACCCCAGCTCTTACACTAAAACCTTCACGCAGTAGAGTCTGTGCAATGCGAATTCCAGCCTGCCCAGTAGCACCAGCAACAAAAACCGTACCAGGGTCCTTCCTTCTGGAGTTCCCAAATGACAGCCCAGAACCAGGCTTGCTTACGACAGGCACCAAAGACTTCACATCAGGTATCTTGCCAAAGTTGAAATTAAAGGGACTTGAATTGCCTGAGCCATCAGTTTGACTTCCTTCTGATGACGAGGCATCATCTTTTGGTTTGCCAAATTGAAATGGAGAGAAGGGTCCAGCTTGTTTGGCGAAGACCGTGAGCCTCGGGTTCTTGGGAGAGAGTCTTAAATGGGGTGTGGTGTTCGGGAGAAATGAAATGGAGGTGAGAGTTGGAGCCATAGAAGGAAAAAGGGATGCCTCCCTCCTTCGAGTATCTGTTGCTGTGATGTTTTCTAATGCATCACACAGAATCCATCAAAGTGGCCATCGTAGTGTTTTCAGTTTGGATATTATCGGGATGGCGAGGCAACGGACTGGCAGCAAATGAAATCGGGCCACGTAGTCACATGTTATCTACTTGAGAACATATGGCACCAGATGTTTTATTCGCCATTTTGCTATGTTCAGCCACAACAAAATGACGCACGTGTCACGCATTTAAGAGTTAAAACTTGTGAGATTTTAATATATAAATTGTTTGCTTATTATTATTTTTATTTATTTCCCTGGTCTATATATAAATTACAGTTGCATTCCTCTCTTAAGAATCAACAACGTTTTGTGTTTTACATAAAAATGTTCTTTCAATTTTTTACAGAAAAAACGTTTTCCAGATATTTCTATTTTTTTTATAAAAAAAATTATACATATAACACTTTGAAATAGTATAATTATAATTTTTGCTAATTATTTTTTGGAAAAAAATGTTTTTTATATATTTTTATTATTTGATATTTGGCTTATTCGTCCTTTTTTTTATTTTTTTTTAATATTTTTTAGTTTTTCCTTTTTCTTTCCTTATAATTTTTTGTCAGATTTTTTTATATATACTTATTCATCATTCTATACTTGGCTTATTTATACTTTTTTTTTTGGTATGGCTGCAATTGCAATGTTATTCCATTCTTCTACCAAAAATTACTTTAAGATCTTACATGTTTTTATTTATATATATGATATTTACTATATCTTATTGTATATCAATATCGACTTTGATTCACGGTTATATTTTTTTATTTAATGTCAAAAGACACACTAATCATACCTACAAATTAATTATTTCATGTTAGAAAAAAAATATTCAACTTGTATGGATGCAAGTTAAATAGACACGTGAATACTTTGTTTTTTTATATTTATGGACATAGATGATTCTCATACATGCAAAAGATATTTGATTTATAATTAGAATTTAAGAAATAACATTTGAAAAGCTTATATATTTATTTTTCAAAAAAAATATCCAACAAGCAATAATGCGTTAGTCAAATATCTAGTGTTTTTCTATATTTATTTTTTGTAAAATACTTTAAAAAAATCAATAAAAAGTATTTTATAGTCAATATTTTAAATTTAGTTCATTTACTAAAAACAAATATTTTATGAGATTTCATAATATATTTTACAAGTGATAATATCATCTTATTTTACAAATAATATTTTTTGAGATTTCATAAAATAGAATTTTAGAAAACAAAAGTCCCAGGAACACTGCTCAAGCTGCCATCCACACAGTTCAAACCAAAATACAGTGACAGAAGCCTGCAAAACTTCAACAATAGGCACTGAACAGTTCACCTGAAACTTGTTCAGATGCACATGGTCTGGTCAAGCAAGTCATCCAGTTGACAATAATTCATCCAAAAATTGACCATCTACATCCATGTCACAGTTAATAATATCTGCTAAAAAAGAAAGCAAAGAAGATTCCCGGCCAAGGGAGAATTATTACCAGAAAAACTAGCAGCAAGGTATGCATATAGCTCAGAAAATCCTCATTTATCCATTTCAGGTACCAGCAGGAAACACAGACTACATTAAATTAAATCGTTACTAACATATAAAAGAGTCAAAGCTCTTAGCAAATATAAAGAGCTTAACATGATCAAAGTAGAAAAAAACAAGGAGCTTAATGTTCACTGCTGCAACAAATTTAGTGACTGGTGCCCTTCTTTGCTTTAAGTGATTCAAGAGCCTTCTTCCTTAACTCAATCTCAAGTTTTCTCTGATCAGACTCTGTCTCTTCATCATCACTTGGATGAGACTCCCTCCTCCTAACACGTTCATCATCAGAAGAGCTAGCATCATCACGACCCTTCAATTTTAGCTTCTCCGTACGCCGTTCTGCTTTCCTACGGCGTCGCTCTTCATGCCGTCGACGCTTCTCCTCCTTACGCAATTTCTTTTCCTCCTTCCTCCTCCTTTTAGCCTCTTTTCTCTCTTCAATTTCAGAACCACAGCTGACATCATCATCCAAAGCCACTCCATGTTGATGCGACCTTTTATGCTTTGATTTTTCCATCTTCTCTCCTCTGTGCTTCTCACTTTCCTCGGAACCAGAATCCAATGCACCACTGCCATTACTATGATGCACTTTTTCAGCTGGCACTGGCACAGTTTCTGATTTCCAGCGTTTGTCACTATCCTTAACATTGTTTAAGCGTGAGCGGTCTTTCTCGTTCTTATACAGAGATGGAGACTTTTGTGGATCACAAGTTTCTTGATCACCGCCTCTCCCAGAAGACTTCCCACTGTAAGGAATGTGATAGACATCATAACAATTGGTTAGTTAATGTATTCCCACAACTGAGGGGGTAGAAGAAGAAAAGATGTTGAGCAAAGAAATATATACATCTTTAAATCCTTGTCTTTCTTCCTCGAGTCCATGTTATCTGGATAGTTTTGGGAATTGGTGGTCTGACGACTTGCTAATCTTTCAAGATATTCCTCATCCTTGTAGTGAAACTTCACAGGGGGGTCTCTCTGCTTATCCATGTTAGATGGATGCATAGGTTGTTTACATGAGGATGTAGAATTATTGCCCCTGCCCCCCCTAAAAAACAGAGCCACCATGAAAGGTCATAAACAAATCAAAATTTTCAACACACAATCACAAAATAGCTTAAGAATGAACAGAAAATGTTAAATTCTAAATCTAACCGTGTATAGCCAGTTTCTTCATGGTCTTTGCTATATTCTGGACTATCCTTGAGAGATTTCTTCGCTCTTTGTTGCAGAGGACTCGAGCTACCATCATGTGTGATTCGATCTCTCCTTTGCCTGGCAGGACTCTTGTATGGACTAGGAGACCTTCATTAGCAACCAAATATGTGTAAACATGTGCATCCAATATCAGCACAAGTGATCAGAATTATAAAGAGGGTAACTTAATGCTATTATTTTTTTTTTGCTGAAAACCAAATCACCTTCTATCTTCGCTGGCACTCCTCTTCCTTCCAACTGGTGGAGATTCTGACAGGAGTGGAGACCTCTCTGGTGAAGGAGATAAAGGTGGCAATCTATTGCGTGAATCTTTTTTATCCTTTTGATTTCTTTGTGGTGACCTAAGATAACTGGAGGAGTGTCGTGGAACAGACAGCAATGTTTGTTGTGATCGGTAACATAGATTTTCATACAATTACTGATTTGATTTTGAATGAAAACAATTAAATTAAGAGGTGGTTCTCAATTTGGTGATAAAAGTACCTGAATCTTTCTCCAGGGGACTGCTTGGGTGATCTCCTGAGTTCCTTTGGAGATCTTCTAGGAGAAGGAGACCTGTGTTGTACTGGAGATGGAGAGCTTGATCCATAAGGCGAAGGAGAACGTTGAAGAGGAGCTGGAGATCTCTTGCGTGAAATGACAGATGACCTTTGCCGCATTGGAGGAGACATGTGGTGAGGAGTAGACGGGGACCTTTGATACCTTTGACGTACAGGAGATGGTGACCTGCGTCGCATGGAGGGGGGTGATCTGCGACGCACAGGTGAAGGTGGTCTGCGACTCACAGGTGAAGGTGATCTGCGACGCACAGGTGAAGGTGACCTGCGACGCCTGACAGGTGAAGGTGACCTGCGACGCCTGACAGGTGAAGGTGACCTGCGACGCCTGATAGGTGAAGGTGATCTTCGGCGCCTGACAGGTGAAGGAGATCTGCGGCGTCGAATAGGCGAAGGAGATCTGCGGCGTCGAACAGGTGTTGGTGACCTACGGCGTCGAACAGGTGATAAGGATCTATCATGCAAGGGTGAAGGTGACCTGCGTCGAAAGGGAGAGCGCAATCTACGTCGTATTGGAGTTGGTGACCTGCGTCTAAAAGGGGATCTGGACCTATGCTTGGAGTATGATGATCTCCTCCGAGGAGTAATTGAGCGCCTTCTTGGTGAGTGGCACACCCTATTAGAAGACACGGAGTGTCGTCCTCGAGCTTCAGGTGATCTAGACACACTTCTCGACTTTTGCCTGTCACTAAGGTATGCATACATAAAGTCAAGTGCTATGTATCAAAAAAATGAAAAGGAATAGTAGTAAACAGAAGATGAAGGTAACTCATGTACTCCATTTTACTATTATATTTAGAAATGTGTGCATGTGGCATGTTCCCTAACACACCCAAACAACATGACCAAAAAAGGAATAAAAGCTCAAAATCCAAGTAATTAAATGATAAGACTATAATATTAAAGCTGCTGCATAAAATACATACCCTGAATAACTTCTCGAATTTGAAACCGACCTGCTGATCCTAGAAGGTGAGCCTCTGCACAAGACAACCCAAGCAATAGGTAAGCTACATAGTCCTCTAGACGTGAGCCAAGAAGCATGATCAAATGTTACATGGCAAGGAAATTTAAAGGGGATGAAAATGAAAAATCAATTGAATGACAAGACCTAGAAACAATGTAGAAGTTTTATCATTAGTATTTCACAACTCCACTCTTAAAAAAAAATATGGATACACATGCAATGCTCGATTTTAGTATTTCATCTCATCTAACAGTAATGGTAAGACAAGAAAGAATTCACACTTTGTTTTAGAAAAAATTCCTAATGGCTAAAAAGAATGTCAATGCTCGATTTTAGTTTCTTTCAACTAGTTGGTTAGACATAATTTTGGGCAATTTCATCACCATTGGAGGTTATTTTAACAAATATAATTGGTTTATGTTAGAAATCTTCTACTCAAATCAATGTTGGATTGCTTTGACTATGCCCGTCCAAACAACTGTTCCCATTTTGAAAACAGCAATTTTCCCAAGGGCAGTGGTCAAAGCAGCCTTAAAAGGTGGGTCCAGGGGTGAGCAGATAGGGAGCTCTGTGGTCTTCCCTGTGTATAAGCAAGGAAAAATTGTTGCCCCAGGTATCCATTATTCAATATCAATGTCAACCATTAAGACACACTTCAAATGGCATCTGACATCATCCTGAAACACTGTTCTGTAGAGACCACAGCATTGACGAGCCTTGCATATGTATCTCAGGATAGATTCCTAGATCTAATAAGGAAGATGCAATTAAGTGCTTGTGCTTCATGCAGCATCCAACAACATTCTAAACCAAGCAGATTTCTAAGTTGTTGCTCATTTCTTTTGTTTTTTCACCCTAGGCACATTACGAACAATGTAGGACACCCTATACAGCCACTACTAACACAAAAGGAGGGCATAAATGAGAAACAATTCATCCATAAAGTACCAATGAAATACAATACTCGAGCTGTACTATTCAACTGATCTTCCTGTGTTTAAGATGTGCACTCATTTAACATACTCTTGAATCACATCCTGACAACAACTTGTACAGAGATTTACCTACATATATAGGGTTAAAGCCCACATTAATGCAATATATTCTGCTAAAAATTTGTTAGATTGAAGAGTCAGCATTAACATGATAGATCTTAAAAATTAATTCCTATCCAGCTACTTCAGAAAAATAAAAAATAAAAAGATAAGATAAAAATCCTAACCCTTTCCTTCCTCTTGCACCATTCCTTGTACCAGTTTCTTTTTCATCCTCAGCATGGCCACTACCCTTAGGCAGCATATGCTTTGAAGCAGGCTCCATAGCATTATTAGCTTTCCTTTCAACCTCATCGTCCTACAGTAGTTTGAGGTAAAGGACATGAACCCAAATAATTGCAGAAGCTAGCTGAGTACCACGAAAACACAAACTAAAGTTAAAACCAAAAACTCAATTCTACAGAATCTATCTCCGGCATGAATAAGTAAGCATTACCATCTTCTTTAATCTTTGCCTCTCAAGTTCTCTACTCTCCTCCTCTTTCTCTTTCTTCTTTTGGATTTCTATTGCTATCCTATCCACCTCTGCCTGCAATAGTCCAGGTTAACACAGTTAGGAAAGATCAATTCCAGTATTGAATGTCAGACCATCATGACTTGAAAAGATTTCAAACCTGCTTCTTCCGTGTTTCTTCTTCTTTGGCATCCAAAAACTGTTGAGGAACACCGCTTTCATTCTTCTCCGCACTAAGAAGAAGTGTCCAAAGCTCTTTCATAAACTTCCCAGTGTTTTTCTCCATGAATCCTGTCAGCGATATTTGAACTTCCTTCCCATTCACTTCCTGCATCAACACAGTACAGAAAAAACAAGTGATAACTGAAACAAACTCTCAAGTATTTCATCGTGAGCCATCACATCATTATTTCATTGGAATGAACGGCGAAACATCAACTTTTTCAGGAATATATATATATATATATATATATATATATATCAATAATACCTTTCCATCAAGCAGACCATAAATAAAGTTGATAAGAACTTCATCTTCAAACCCTAGAAGCTCTGTCACTCTATTAGCAATCCATGGTTTAATAACATCCATCTTCACTTTCCTCGTGTCAACCTGGAAATTTAAAATTAAAAAACGCATAAATTGAATAATTGCAATCACACGAATTCAGTAACTCAATTGAGAAAATAAGACGAACCAGATGGTCCAGCTCAGGAGCGAACTTCTGTGATTTCATCAGCTTCGCTTGCTTGTTGGAGAATCGAGTGTCTTGATCAGCAGAAGTGCCCTGAACAGAAACAAACATCAAATCGAATTTCAAGACCTGAAAACTACAAATTCGTATTCAGATATGAGAAGGGTGGAGCTTACCCTGAAGAACCCGCCCGACATTTTTTTAGGGTTTTGGTGGTTAAGTGATTTGAGATTGGGTAGAGCGAGACGAAATGAACTGCCCTCCTATTCTAGTTGCAAAGTGTTTTAAAGATGACGTAGGTTTTTCTTTAAAATGTACACTGTAGTCAGAGAAATGTGAAAAGACATGAAAGGCCTTCCCTTACGGATTCTCATTCTGGAGTTTAGAGCTTTGTTAGAATAATCAGACTGGACCGGCCAGTCCATCTCGTAAATCGGACTTTGGACTGGTCCGGTTCTGGGCCATGGGTCACTACGCAATTAACTTGGTAAAGCACCCGTTTGGCAACGCGGTGCGTTCCGCGTTTGCCAAACGGGATGGTGTTGTGGTGTTTGGTAACCACCAAACACCATTTTTTTTTAGTGGAGCCCACCAAAATTAACGCCCAAACGGCGTTTTTTGAAAAGCACCTTGGAGGTGCTTTTCAAACGCCGACTTGAACGGCGTCCCTGACCCATCCCAGGAACCTTAGCCAAAAGTAACCGTTGAAAACCAAAATCCCTACCTTATCCTCTCGTCTGCAACCTCCCATCTCAATTTTTGTTCTCCTCTGCAACTTCTACAACAACCCAAATCTCTACAAGAAATCTTTTGACGCGAATCAAGAATTTCGAGTTATTTGAAACAGAACACGATCTTATTTTTTTTCATTTCATAAGAGATGGCTGCTGCATGCTTGTAGAAGAAGAAGGAAATCACAACATTAATGAATAATTAAAACAGGGAGGGGAGCTAAAAATCTCAACCCTTACCCATCTGCACAAAAATTTCAAACCGTCTGCACCTTATCTTCTTCTCCTCCGTCTGCAAGCCTTCTCCCCTTCTCTTCTTATCGTCTTCACAGCCACACCCTCACCCTTCTCCTTCTGCCTTCTCTTCTTCTTTCATCGAGGCATGTGGGTAACGACTTCTTCTTTCACTTCCTTTCCACCAGCTAATGGCACCTGATGAACCAACAAGAAGAAGCAGAAGATAAGAGGAAGATTGCTGTGAGATTGAGAGGACTGGACGGGAGGAGGGGGGCGGCTGGAGAAGATAAGAGGCTGGAGAAGATAAGAAGAATGGGGAATGATTTTTAACTATTATTATAATTGGGGAACGGACGGGGGGTGGGTTAATTGTTATTGTTAATTATAATAATTAATTATTATTATTATTATTAATTATTGTATTATAATAATAATAATTATATTATTATTATTATTATTATTATTATTATTATAATAGTTAGCATAGAAAAATAGAGATTTTAATTTGTAATTAATTTGATTGAATTATTTATAATGAAATGTATTTTAATTAATTATGTTTAAACTTATTAGTTACTTGAAATATATTATTTAGTGTGTTAATTTTAGTAATTGATAATTATATTTTTAGTTTGATGGGAGAATAAAAAATAATATTTATTTTTCATGAATTATTAATTACATAATATTATTATCATTATTAAATTTACAATATTTTAAAAATTATATATATATATACCCTTTTAAGTAATTTCACAAGTTAAAAGCAATTTGGAAACCAAACACCAAAACTCCTTTTCTTCAACCTTCAACTCAACCACGCTTTAACCAAACACTAAACTACTTTTTTGAACCACGGTTTAAAACTTCATTTTTCAACCACAACCATAACCGCTACCGCCCTCCCAAACAGGCCCAAAAACAACGAGCTTCGGTCGAACTGAGTTGGCCAGCAACTGGGTTGAAGCGGTTCAATGTCAAGTACCAAGTGTTAATTGATAAAAAAAAAACTAATAAATGCTTGAATTTGAAGATGCATTTGGTTTTACTATGCCATAATAAGTGTAATTTCTGGGACAGTGGAGTGATTATGATACCTGTAATTTCTGAAAAAGTTTCATGATCGATGCCGACATTGAAACTGGCTCATCTCCGAGATTCATATCTGTAATTTCTGGAGAAATATCCTGTCAACTTGTTAAATATTAGAATTTGATTTACGCAACTGGGTCATTAATAATTCCTATTGTATAGAACACTTCGTTGTAGTTTGCTTAGCTGTAGTTTTTAAATGTCCATGTTTCTCTCCATGTCACAAAAGGCGTGGGCACATTTTGTAGCAGCAGCTATCTACACGAGAGTTAGAGAGAAATCAAAGAATTAGAGAGAAACACGAGAGAGAGAGAGAGAGACGAGAGTTAGAGAGAAAAATGTCAATGGAAAGGAATTGTGTAGCTTTTAATTCTAAAATTTGATGGGCATTATGATCATTGGTCCATGCTTATGGAAAATTTCTTTTGCTCGAAAGAATATTGGTCTTTAATCGAATAAGGAGTGCCTACAGCAGTAGAAGGAGCACCTCTCACAGAGACCCAAATGAAGGTGATTCAAGATCAGTGATTGAAGGATCTAAAAGCTAAGAACTATTTATTCCAAGCAATAGATCGATCCCTCCTGGAAACGATTCTCAAGAAAGACTCAGTGAAGGATATATGGGACTTGTTGAAACAAAAATACCAAGGAACAACTAGGGTTAAACGTGCCCAGTTACAAGCACTTTGAAAGGGAATGGGAGATTCTGCAGATAAAGGTGGGTGAATCTGTGAATGAATATTTTGCTTGGACTTTGACGATAGCAAATAAGAAACGAATTCATGGTGAACAAATGAATGATGTTGTTGTCATTGAAAAGATTTTACGATCAATGACACCAAAATTTGATTGTGTAGTCTGAGGTATTAAGGAATCAAATAATGTGGAAGTCATGTCCATCGATGAATTGCAAAGTAGCCTCCTGGTGCATGAGTAACGTATGAATTATCATACGGTTGCAGAAGAACAAGCCTTGAAGATAACATATGAAACAAATTTTGAAGGAAGAGGACAAGGACGTGGAGTTTACAGGCCAAGTTTTGATAAGTCCGTTGTGGAATGCTACAATTGCCATGATCTAGGGATTTTCAATATGAATGTCCAAAGAAAGGACTTCGAGCAAACTTCACGACACAAGTGAAGAAATGTTGTTGATGGCCTATGTCGAAGAGCAACAAATCAATATTGCAAAAGTTTGGTTTTGGACTCGGGATGCAAGCAACCATATGTGCGAGGAAGAAAGAAGTCTTTTCGATCTTGATGAGACTTTCAGAGAGACGGTAAAGCTGGGAACAACCCTTGCATGACAATAATGGGGAAAGGCAACATACCTATCAGGCCTATTTTTAACATCAACAAGAGGTGCTTCATCGGTTTCATAGATGATGATTTTAGCCAGTAAAGTTTGGGTCTATGTTTTGACAGAAAATCGGAAGCCTTTTATACCTTTAAAAGGTTTAAAAATCTTGTATAGAAAGAGACAAGGGTGTATTTGAGTGGGCTAAGGATCGATCGTGGAGGTGAATTCACATCAAATGAATTCAGCAATTTCTGCAATGAACATGGCATACGACAATAACTTACTGCAGCATACACACCTCAACAAAACAGATGTGGTGGAAAGGAAAAATAGAACCATTATGAATATGGTTCGTAGTATGTTGACTGAGAAGAAATTTCCCAAGAATTTCTAGCCAGAAGTTGTAAATTGGTCAGTTCATTTACTGAATCGAAGTCCCATGCTAGTTGTTAAAAATGTCACCCCCGGAGAGGCTTAGAGTCACATTAAGCCTTCAGTATCCTATTTTAGGATTTTCGGGTGCACAACCTATGTTCATATTCCTGATGCAAAGAGAACCAAGTTAGATAACAAAAGCTTGAAATGTGTCTTTCTTGGTGTTAGTAGGGAAGCAAAAGCTTATAGATTGTTTGATCCGCTATCCAAAACTATTATCATCGATAAGGATGTAAAGTTTGAAGAAGAAGGTCACCGGGATTGGGATAACAGACTATGAAGAGGCGATTATGGCTTATTTAGGCGGGATGATGTTCATGCACTTGACAGATCACACATGACAATGCAGCTTCTTGAAGGTGACAGTGATGTAGCTGCCACTAGTGCTCATGCAGTCAACACGCATGCAGGTGATATAGACACAACTGTTGATGAAGAACCAATTTTTGAAGGGCACGCAGACATAGCAACACCTGAATCACGTGTGAATGCAGGGAGAAATGTGCATGGTGTGCTTGCAGAATCAAGTGTGAATGCAGGGAGAAGTGTACATGGTGTAGAATCAAGTGTGAATGCAGGGAGAAATGTGCATGGTGTGCATGCAGAAACTATTTTGCCCACTGCCACAGAATCCAACTCAGAAGAGGGAAGGATACGAAGACCACCACACTGGATGCAAGACTACATAGGCAGTGAACAATTATTTGAAACAGATGACTTTGTATTTTTGGTTTTATATGCAAATAATGATCCACTAAGCTACACAGAAGCAGTGAAGAGTGACATCCGCAGAGAGTTATGGAAGTAGAATTGAATGTTATTAAGAGAAATGACACGTGGGAACTCACCACGCTGCTGCAGGAGGGAAGGTAGTGGGAGGTAAATGGATTTTCAATACAAAATTGAATGAGAACGGTAAGGTGGATAAACACAAAGCTCGTCTCGTAGCAAAGGGATATACATAACAACATGGGATAGACTATACTGAAGTCTTTGCACCGGTAGCTTCGGTTGGATACCATTTGATTAGTTATCTCACTTACGGCTCAAAAGGGATGGGTTATCTATCAATTGGACGTGAAATTGGCTTTCTTGCATGGGAAGTTAGATGAAGAAGTTTATGTTGTGCACCCTCTTGGATATGAGAAGAAAGGGAAAGAGCAAATGGTATACAAGCTAAAGAAAGCACTCGTATGGACTCAAACAGGCCCCTCGCTTAGTACAGTCGAATCGAATCATACTTTGCTGATCAAGGGTTCAAGAAATGTCCATATGAACATACATTGTTCATAAAAATAGGAGATGGAGGTAATATCTTGATCGTATGCCTTTATGTTGACGATTTAATATTCATAGGTAATGATGTGAATATGTTTGATGAGTTTAAGCAATCCATAATGAATGAATTTGATATGACTAGTTTGGGGAGGATGAAATATTTTCTGAGTATTGAAGTTTTGCAAAGTTCAAATGGAATATTTGTTGGGTAAAAGAAATATGCACAATCAATTCTGGAGAAATTTAAGATGGATGGTCGCAATTCTATTAACATTCCTATTGTTCCTAATATGAAGCTTTGCAAGGATCATGGTGGATCAAGAATAGACAACACACTATACAAACAAATTATGGGTAGTCTAATGTATTTAACTTCCACTAGACCCGATATGATGTTTGTCGTAAGTCTTCTCAACGAGTACATGGAAAGCCCCATCGAACTTCATTTGATGGTCTGTAAAAGGGTTTTCGGATACCTAAAGGGGACGATCAGTTATGGGGTATTCTACAAGAGAGGAGGACTTGAAGGTCTTAATGTGTATTCGATAGTGACTATTGGTGATATTGAAGATCGGAAAAGCACGTCAGGTTACATCTTCATGTTAAACTCAGGAGTTGTCTCATGGTCTTCAAAGAAACAACCCATAGTAACATTGTCCACCATGGAAGCCGAGTTTATAGCGAGTAACATCATGTGCTTGTCGAGCAATATGGCTTCAGAGAATTTTGCAGCGAGTTAGGACATGATCAAGAAGGTTCTACGACAATTCTTTATGACAACAATCTTGCCATCAAGCTTTGCAAAAATTTAGTCTTACATGGACGTAGTAAGCATATTGATGTTCGGTTTCATTTTATTCGAGATCTCACTAACATGGGTATCGTAGAAGTAACACGTTGTCCAACTCAAAGTCAAGTTGCGGATATAATGACTAAACCATTGAAGCATGATGTCTTTGTGAAATTACAGGGTCTGATGGGAGTTTGTTCCGTGTCAAGTATAAACTGATGCACTTGGCATTCAGTTTAAGAGAGGATGTTAAATATTAGGATTTGATTTACCAGTTGCACTTGGGTCGTTAACAATTCCTATTGTATAGGAACACTTAGTTGTAGTTTGCTTAGTTGTAGTTTTTAATCGACAACATTGCTCTCCACGTCACAAAAGGTGTGAGCACGTTTTTAGCTTATTCTGTTTCTGCAATTTGCTTTTGTTTGTAAGACTATTTATAGCCAATCCTCTATTAATGAAATCACACAGTTATTATTCAAATCTTCTGAGATCAACACAACTGCACTCTGGAATATTGAAAACTGCTCGTAGATTTGCATTGTTTGGGACAATCTGCAATGCCAGTTCAGAGTTTGCGCACACTAAAAGAGCAGAGAAATATCTTATGATTGATAATCGATCGCCAAAACTTGTTCATGTGCTTGATAGAATGGTATTGGTTAGAAATTCTAGGGATTTTATACATGCTTTAAATTTATTTGTTCCCTGTCTCCTACTAGTCTTCATATTTTTTTAGTTTCAATTCTGTTGCAGTTAGTGTTTTGTTTTTTGAATTTAAATAAAATATTTTGGTTTCAAATTATTTTGTTGTTTTGTTTTGGAATTGTACTGTTTATATATATATATATATATATATATATGTATATACATAATTAAATATATTAATTGAATACAAAAATTAGTTTAAATCCAAAAATAAAAATATTTAAAATTATGCAATTTAAATTTCAAACATATATAAAAAAAAAGAGTTGAACTGATATAACTTGACCACCATGATGAGTTTAAAGATAACATGAAAAATTGATAATAATATAGTTTAACTAAAAAAAAGAAGTTGACATCTTAAAAAAATATTGAAACAACAAAATATTGAATCAACTCGAGTTAATCTAGGATAACATTTTAAATGGTTGACTCGTGTTATAAGATCATGATAACCTTAAATAAAACAAATCAAATCAAATTCTAAAGTTTATTGTGTAATAAACTCGTTGTTGAATAATGAAATTGAGAAAAAATAATCTAAAAGATACAATAAAATTATTTTTTGAACAAAATTATGAACTTGTATAATATTACAAGAATGACATCATCAATCTCGCAAGACCAGTTACTGATCTCGATTGCTATAAAATTTTAACATCATATATATAATATATCAAGATACTCCCTGTAAAATTTTATCTCGATCTAACCGTTAAATTAAGAGATATAATTAATATTGTAAAACCATTTATTATTTATAAAAAAATAATATTTGACTGGAACGTTCCGGGCAAAATTGTGAATTGAGGTTCATAATATATTTCTTTTATTTTTTATATGAGAATATCTTGGTCTCATACACAAAGTCGCGTGTTTTGGCATTTTAACCCGGTTAAATAAAAAAGTATAATGATAGAGTTTTTGTTTTTAAAAATAATCTAATTTATATAATTCAAGTTCCTTAAACCTTACAAATTTAATCATGGAACAAAACTTCATTAATATCATTTTTCAATTTATGGTTAGAAAGATGAGAGGTTATTGAATTCATGGATAAGAGACAAGATCATTGTCCACACTTTTTCGACCACTAAAACAATTTTTATTAAGCGTCTGCATGTTTCATATGATCGGAGAAGCTTGGTAAATTATTAAATTTTGTCGAGAAAAAAAACTCCAAAAAATTAATAAAAGAGGAAGCAAGAAAAAAAAACTAAAATTATTGTTGTTGTTGTTATTATTATTGTTATTGTTATTATTATTATTGCGTAAATAATAGGAAAATAAATTCAATAAAAGAATAAAAAAAACTAAAAAAAATTAACAAAAGAGCAAAAAAAAAATGAATAAAAATAAAAATTATTAGCTAAAAAATCATTTCAAATAAAAAAAACTAATAAAAAAACCAAAGAAAAACAAATAAGACATGTCAATTTTCAAATGATCATAAATACAAACTAAAATTTAAGAAGAAAAGTTTTGAAAAAAATGTTATCTCAACTAAATAGAAAATAATAAAACTTTAAAACCAAAACTAAAGGTACAGATATATAAATATAGATAAAAATAGGAGCTATTTAAGAACTACAAAAAAGTAAAGGAATTAAAATCAAAAATCAATAGTATAATGGCCGAAAACAAAATAAAATATATTATCAATTTCAATCAAATGAAAAAAAATACAAAAATCAAATAAAGTATAATATCTATACATGCAAGTTTTGATATTATAAAAGACATCAATACATTCTATTATAACAACAGGAACATCGAAGCCTTAACATTTTAAAATATCATTATCATTACTATTAAAACAATAAAAAAATATTAAATTACCTTCATAAAAAATTAAAAACTTTAAAAAACATGAAGCAAGAAAAAAAAACATTATTCTTATTGCATTAATAATAGGAAAAACTATCCAATAAAAAAATTCCATAACTTAAAAAAAATGAAAAACAAATATAAGAAAAAAAATATGACGTCAAAATAATAAAAAGAAAGAAAAATGAAAAAAAAGAAGCAAAAGTGAAATAAAAAATCAAAAAAGCAAATGAAAAATGAAAAAAAAACACAGAACAAAAAAACAAAATAGAAAGCGCACTGGCAGGGGGTCGAACCCTGCCATCCTATTTAGGAAGCTGTCTTTTATCCATTGAGCTACAGATATCATTTTGATTCAAGCTACGCCATGATTGTGAAATATCTTAAATCAGGAGAACCAAACGACCCGAAACGACCCGGATAACCCGAAAACTGAGCAACACAATTACAATCCACAATGATTCTCCTCACATGCTACATAAAAAAAGGAAGCAAGAAAAAAACTAATATTATTATTCTTATTGAGTTGATAATTGAAAAACAAAATCAATAAAAAATGTCAACAAATTGTTTTTTTAAAAAAAAAAACATAAGTGAAAAAACATCAAAATCAATAAAAAAATATTAAAAAATCAAAATAATAATAATAATAAAATATAAGTGAAAAAAAAGAAATAAAAAAAAATCAAAATAAATAAAAATGAAAAAAAAAAGCATAGTGAAAAAAGAAAAAAAAAAGCAAAGTGAAAAAATAAAAATAAATAATAATAATTAAAATATAAGTTAAAAAATGTCAAAATCAATAAAAAAATAAAAAAAAGCAAAGTGAAAAAAAGGAAAGAGAAAAAAAAGGAAAGTAAAAAAAATAAAACAAAGAAAGTGCAAAACAAAGAGGCGCTGGCAGGGGTTCATGGGGTCGAACCCTGCCACAGACTGCGCTCTACATGTATTTTTTGATTTTGTTTCTGAAGAAATATATAAATAGTATAATTAAAAACAAAAAAACAGTATTCCAATCTACAGTAATCGCCTAATCTCTTTTAATATATAGGATAATAATAATAATGACTAGGCTGTCTTTCCCTTTAATAAACAAAACAAAACAAAACAAAGCCCACATGTTTAAACCTGGATTTGAAGGGTCCACCCATGTGCATATATATATATATAAATTCAAGAGAAAAACAATTATTGAACCCAGCTAAAAATGGATAAAAAAAATCATAACCAAAGAAAAGAAAAACCCACAAGGCATCATCTGGACGTGTAGCTGGATTGCATTTTTTTAATTTTTATTTTGTTTAAGAAAAATTAAATTAATATTTTTAGTTTTTTTTTGTTATTTATATCAATAAAATAAATATTATTTTCATGTATTTAAAAAAAATAATAAAAAAACATTTTAATAAACTTCCAAATTCTATCTAAAAAAACCTGCGTCCGAAAATGAAACGAGTAAAACATGAAAATGAAAAAGACCAACATGGATGACTACTCCTATCGATGGTCAACACAACAGGCGGTGACGAAAGGAGGCGACCGAGAGGGAGTGTGTGTGGGAAAAATAAAATCAAACGTTATCCCCTTATTGGGCAAAAGAAATATAGGCCAAGCAGAGTTTGACACGTGGACCTTCGACATAAAATCGGATGCAAACCTATTTATATTCCACCCTTTATTCTCTTTTCTCGTCCGTCTAATCTCCCTGCTCTGTCCTCCCACCCTCCTCAAACCCAAACCCTAGAAACCCCCCTTCCCTTTCCAAAACAAAATTCTATGTGATTTATGTCTTAAACATCTCAATAAGGGCTCAAGTATTATCAAAGTCTGTGGAATTGCAATTTTGATTAAAAAAAATTGAGAGGAGAGGAATGACGTCATCGGTAACAACAAATTCCGTTTACATCCATGTTATAGAAGACGTCATCAACAAGGTCCACGATGAGTTTATCAATAACGGCGGTCCTGGAGAGAATGTCCTTAGTGAGCTCCAAGGAGTAATCAACATTCCCTATCCGTTCCCCCCCTTTAATCTCGCTGTTAATTTTTTAGGGTTTTTTCAATTTTCAAAACATTTTTTTTACTGACTGGTGAATTTATTGGATCTAATGTTTTTGTTAGTTCTGAGATTTTCCGATTTTGTGATTTATTTGCGTTCTGGGACCTGTAAAGTTGCTCTTTTTGTTTGTTTTTAGCTTTGGGAGAAGAAAATGATGCAAGCGGGTGCTATATCGGGTCCAATAGAGAGGTCATCAACTTACAAGCAACTGGTGCCTGGTGGTCTTACTCCAGTTCACGACCTTAATGTACCGTATGAAGGGCCTGAAGAATATGAAACTCCCACCGCTGAGATACTCTTCCCTCCTGTGAGTAATTGCGACTTGTTTTCTTAACAATTTTGCTGTCATTTATGCTGAATTTCGTTAAGTGATTCTGCTGGTATACTCATTTTTAGCACCTCATTGAATTCTCTGAACCTGAAATTGAAATGAGCTAGTGGATACACTTTCCTTTCACATTATCCAGCCTTTGTACTGGTAAATTGTGATTTTATTTGAATAGTTTTTTAATTCTCAAGTAATTGTCCGTGGCAGTTCTGATATCTGTTTGCTGTAAGTGAAATTTGAAGCAATTCACTAGTTCAGTTATTTTGGCTCAGAATTTCAATTTCTTACATGTGTTTTTGGAATTGCAGACACCTTTGCAAACCCCCATGCAGACACCATTGCCTGGAAGTGCACAAACACCTTTACCTGGAAATGTGCAAACACCTTTACCTGGGAATGTGCAGACACCCTTACCTGGTAGTGTGGACAATTCATCCATGTATAACATTCCTACTGGATCTAGTAGTGATTATCCCACCCCTGTCAGCGATGCTGGGGGCAGTACTGATGGAAAAGGTGGGGGACCCAGCCCTTTCTCGGTAAGCACTGGTTTGATCTTTCAGCCCTTTTCATTTATCAGATACTAATTTTCAATGTGTGGTTTGCATGTTTTATGTGCGTGAGTGAACATGTGGTGTGGTTTTTTTTTATGGGAGCTTAGGGGCCAGAAGTGTGCTGTACTGATTTAGATTTGTGATTTGGTTATGGATGTGCTCATTGATCATTTCCTTGTTGTCTCCAAACAGCAATCTCCTTCCCCTTGGATGCATCAAAGGCCACCTCTTGATGTCAATGTTGGCAAGTCTTGTGTCACATGAGCAATATGTTTAGTGACTTTTTTCTTTGAAGGGTTGTAACTAATAAATGTTGTGTGTTTGTAGCTTATGTGGAAGGGCGGGATGAAGTGGACAGAGGAGCCTCTCATCAAACCTTGACTCAGGTATCTTTTGTTGCTTGTATTATGTAGTCTTATGCTTTGAGGAGAGTTCATGGTCAAAAAGGTTCTGGATGCTGAAGGTTAATTTTCAGAAACAATTCCTTTATCATCCAAAATGATAACAAATGGTTGCTACTGAAGTAGCTTATCAGTTTTAATCCTGGGGAAAATTCCAGGACTTCTTCATTTCTGGAAAACGGAAGCGTGAGGATTTTGCTCCAAAATATAACAATGGTGGATTCATCCCCCAGCAAGATGGAGCTGGTGATTCTCCATCTGAGGTTGCACAGGTTGAGTTGAATATGCATTCTTATTTGTTTATGTGTTAAGTTGAATACTTGTTGTTATTATTGGCTTCTTCCTGACATGCAAAATGTTGTCCTTTCCTTATCGTGTTTAATTTACTCGGTGATGTTCTACTCTCATATTTTGAAAACCTTTCTTTTCCATAAAGATGTCAGAGCAGTTATGCATCCTAAACTTTAAAGATGAGTTTTGAGTAGTCAGGCGTCGACTATAAAGTTGAGTGCTTCATATGTATTTAACTTAAATTTTCGGTTAATGTGTTGGGATTCAGATCATTTATCTGCTATGAGTTTGTGCTGTAATTAAACTATGCTGCCCTCCTCCTGCATGTAGAAAATAACAAACAGGTACTTATTGTCTAAGATGTGTTAATTTTGGCTACTACAAGCTCCATTCTCTTTGTTGGTTTGAACTGAAGATCATTGTTATATTAAGGTGACTTTTGTGGGGAGAACTTTTGGACTTTTCAAGCCACTTGATAAGTCAGGTGGATAATAAGATACATAGAATTTTGTTGCGCTTCATTTTTCAACTACTTTTGAGGTTTAAGTCTACTAGTTCCTTTTGCTTGTTCTTTCAACTACTTTTGAGGTTTAAGTCCACTAGTTCCTTTTGCTTGTTCGTAGACTCAGTTAATGTTGAGTGCTTTTTGAATATTGTAGCTGAAACCAATACAGGAAAGAAAGCTTATTCATGGAGCACTTCTGTTCTAATAACTGTTTTTTCTGCATTTCTTAATTCATGCATGCCATGTGAGAACCATGTATTTTCCTGTTTTATGAAAAAGATCATTACAGGAAAGAGAATTCATGTCTTAGCATATTCTCATTGTTTCATGTTGGTGCATTGAAGCAATATTTTCATCAAAGAAAATTTCCTATTACAAAGCATCTGAATATCTATCTAAACCGCTGTTTCCTGGTCTGTTCTTTACTGGTTTTCTTAATTTTATTCATGGAGTGCTTCAGTTGTAGTAAATGTTCTTTCTATATTTCTTTATTCATGCATGCCATGTGAGAACCATGGATTTTCCTGTTTTATGAAAAAGTTTTATCATTCAAGAAACCGTTCTTCGCTTAACTGGGGAGAGTTTCTGTTTGATCATTTCTAGGAAACTATTTAATTGCAGGAATGGTGAACGGATAGTGGCTCAACCCATGGCATTAACTCTTGGTTTCTTAATGGTCAATGAAAAAGTCACGTGCTAATAGTTGTTAAAGTATATAAGAACTTTTTAAATGTTAGGATTTAAGGCATTTTAATGGTTTCTTACTCATGAAAATGTACCATTGAATTAGCTTTTCATAAGATCTGGATGATAATGCAGCTATGACAGTTCCTTTTTCCTTTGGACAAGTAAAAATCTAAGACCAATTACATCTTGGCAATCATGCTTTTGTTTTCCAATTTGACTACTCCTGTTTAAAGGTTATTTCCGAAGTATTTTATTGCTGCCCATAGAATTAATAACTGTTGCAGCGATGCTTTCAAGGGGAAAAAAAGTTTAACTCCTGATAAATCTTCCACCATGAATCTATTACCTATTCTTGAAATGGTATGGAAATATATATTTCTTCTATTGGTCCTTAAAATGCTATTGCGATCCACCACTTCTATTTGTACTAGTTTCAGCTTCACTGCCACCACAATTATTCCCTCTTCATATGATATTGCTGAATGAAATATTTTTGACTTATCTAGCTTCTGTAAATTAATTTGATGACCAAATAAATAAATGAGCATTGTTGAAGTAATGAATGGATGGATACTACCAATCACATCATTAACTATTGCCCTGGATAAATACTGTCCATCAGCATCATTAACTATTATGTATGCTAAATGCTCTGAGGGTCTCATGATTTCTAACCTCTATGACAGCATGGTTTTCTGTAACCAAATTAAGTCTTACCACTGCAGTTATGCAACTTTAGAATACACAAAAAAAGTTCTATATTGGTGTTCCAATTTGTTTTCTTTTGGTGGAGGGTGAGTGTTCATGTTCTTCCATGGACTCTGTCCTATTTGAAAATATGATAATTGATCATTCAATGCAACTAGGAGCTGATATGCTTGGAAGCCTCAGTTTATCTCAAGTACTCGCTCTTTAGTTTGTTTGAAAGCCAGATGTATGCTAGCCTAAGAGTGGATTATATATGGTTCATTTTACTTCCCATCTATTTTAAAAGATCTGCATAATTTCATAAACTTGGTATTTCTTTAGCTTATGTAATGGTAAATTTCAGGTAAGCCAAGGGAACAATCCCCTTGGCAGATGTGACATTATCACTACTAAAAATAGGGAGATCTTGGCCTGTGCATCGACGTCATATTTGAAGATTCCTCAAGTGGATGGGCCAATTCCTGATCCTTATGAGGACATGCTTTCAACTCCCAATGTACGTATGATGCTTTTGTAATTTTCTTGAAATACAAACATGCAATCAAGTATCTATTCAATGTAGATTTCATGTTCTAGAATTATGTATGTGTCGGCGAAGTGCCTATCCTCATCCCAATGATGTTTTTTTATTCCTCTAATTTCCTGCATTTCTTGCCCTATAAAGGGTAACAGGTATTGCCCAGTCAGTATAGGATCACATGTTTCCTGATCCTATATCTTTTAATGAGAAATGTAATGTTTTACCCAGCAAAGGAAAAAAAATGGAAAAACCCTCTCATTCCTGGTTCTTGGAACATGTGATGTACAATCTGTCTTATCACCACTCACCTCATTTTAGAGACCATTAATCTGAATCAGCTTCAGGTAGCTGTGATTTGAAGATGGTGTTCACAGGGTTTGTGCATGCCCACATGTAAAAACATGCCTCTAGATACCTGCAAATTATTGTCTGTGAAGAACCCTCTCTTGAGAAGAAAAATAGCAGTACCGTAAGTGACAATGAGCGTCATTGTTTGCTGTGATTTTATGAAATTTGGATACTGCAACTTTTGTTCTTACAGTAGTTTGGATTATGTATATTTGATTCTTGGAAATATGTATGCCAAGGCATACAGTTGTCCCAGAATGTGGCTAGAACCTAGCAAGATATTATTAAAAGATTATGGGGCTTAAACCAGAATCCCTTCCATGCTATCTATGCTATGGAGATGGGATGATGGACCAAGTTAACTATTTCTATATACGGTTGGCTTATAAGGTTGTTGGTGAGCATGAGAATGACTGCAACTCCCACCAGCTGATTCACGTGGATCAAATACTAAATAGCATTGCTCTCTCATGAGTTGGAAAATCATGGTTAAAAATTGGTCAGCACTACTAAATGCTCTTGATTTGCAACTTTAAGGGTGATGTTCAGGTCTCGAGAGAAGGCTTTTCCAGTTAATGTACTGTAGGATGGTCTTGTCTCTGAAATCTTATTAGGGCTCGTATGATGCTGAGATTATAACTTCATTTCTTATAATGACATTTTTGGAACTTTAGTACGGGATTTCATGTTTTCTCCAGAGGTTAGGGTGCAGCAGTTACCATGTCTTTCTAATTTTTATATCTTTTATTTTCTGCTGAAGATATACACTTATCAAGGAGCTGCTAATGAAGATTACAATATAGCAAACACACCAGCTCCCAATGGTAAGTTTATGAAATATGTAATGAAGGTTATTCTTTTTCTAATTGATAAACTTGGTTAGGAGGTTTGTTATAATTAATGTATTTGTTTTACTCTATTCCCCTTCACAGATTTACAGGCAAGTACCCCAGCTGTTGGCGGCAGTCAAAATGATGTTGTAGATGACGATGATGACGAACCACTGAATGAAGATGACGACGACGAGGAGGATCTGGATGGTGTGGACCAAGGAGAGGAGCTGAGCACGCAGCATTTGATTTTAGCTCAATTTGACAAGGTAAACATGTACTCCTTGTGTTTCACCCTTTTCTTTCTTGTTTGATCAGTTTTGCGCATCGTAGCAAGCTGATTTTAGTTGCACGTGTCAATAATGCTGGTCTTGTGATGATAAATGTTTTCTTGCATGGGGATAGGTGACTCGTACCAAGAGCAGGTGGAAATGCACACTCAAGGATGGTATTATGCATATTAACAACAAGGACATTCTCTTTAATAAGGTCTGTGTTCCACCGTACTATAGATGGTTTTTCTTTCATGATCCATGTTACAATTTGGTCTGTATTATACTGAAACTCCAAAAATAATTGTTGGAATTCTGGCTTTCTTTTGCAGGCAACAGGGGAATTTGACTTCTGATTTTGTTAGTGAAATGTCTGCTTGGCGCAAGTATCGTTTACTTTTCAAGGAGTTGCCATTGGGTGTGTTTTAAGTTTTCATAAAATTGTTCTCCAGTGAAAGCTCAAGGAGAGTGAGGGAGATGGTATTTATTTGAACTGAAACCCTTATCAAGACTGGGTTGGATATTTGGCCTCTTGTACATAAAGGAAGAGCCTTTTCAGCTTTATATTGTATGACTGCAGGAGGATTTTCCTGAGATTCACCACTTCTCCAACGCAGCCTGTAATTTTATTTATGAATGCACTGGATAAATTGCTCCATCCCATTTTTGTTTGCTGGTGACAATGATCATGCTTGCTTTACTACTAGGCAGGCAGAACTCAGTTGCTCATGATATTCTGCTTCCCTTCCCTGGTCTAGCTAACACCTCATCCACCCCGAACAATTTGGGTCCTGGTGTCAAGATTATGGGTTCTATAGTCTTCCATTTTGTCTCTAGTGAATTCAGTGGAGCAGTTTTTCGTGGAGCTGATTTATCATCATCACAAGAGTTATTGGAAGGGGACCAGTCCTGTGGCGCGTGAGGTGCTGGTTCGGCCAATATGATATGTCTACCTTGTTTGAAAGATCATGTCATGTTGGCAACCGAAAGCAAAAAGTTAATCCCTTCATTTCAGGTCGCTTCCATGAACTGAAATTTATCACAATAACAGAGCATAGAGTTCAGAATCATGATCGCGCGTGATTGACGAGCACACATTTGGATTGGAAGAAAACAAGCAAGGATGATGGCTCAGTGTATCCACTGGCTACTGCCAATCTCTTGCCTCGGAATATGCATCTCACCAATACCAGCTTCCCTCCCCTTGTCAATCATCGCTGGAAATGTAAATTCTTCTGCCTCAGATGGCAATGGTGGAGGAGATACAGATAGTGGCGAGAGATGACAACTTGATAGAGAAAAATATAGCCTTCCCTCTTGAAGTGTTGAGTTCGAATCCAAGGATAAGAAAATTGATTTCAATACTCAGGGATCAAGGTGATAAGAATTTTAAAGTGCGAGGACTGGAAACCCAAGGTTTATAACATCCAATTAAGGCTAAATAATTATCAACTCCTTGCTGCGAGTGCATTGATTACATACAAAAGCCGTCGCTCGCTCACATTATATCATTCGAGTGAGAATGGTAAACGAGACAGATATTGAGAAGGTTACGCATTCTGTATTTGAATAGTCGTGGCTGAACACAAGCATTGGCACCGGCCATTTTCTCGTTGACTTCTCCATGGCCATTACATTTCTCATCGTCTTTCACAGTTTTGTTCGTGGGCTGTAGAAATTTACATGGCCGACTTTCTCCATATAATATCCAACGTCCATTCATGCATGAGTGACGAAGATTTTGAACCCATAATTTCTCTGGTGAATGTCAGATAAATATATATAATTATTTTTTTCTCTTTTTTTTTTCATTCTAAATTATTCTTAAAAGCAGAAGATCATGAATACCATGAACGACATGTCGCGTCTGAACTAAAAGTTTTATCAAACTGAGATGATGTTCTAAAGTCGTAATAATAATAATATAAAAAAGCGGGAAATTAACGCCTCTGATATTGTCAGTCAGTGATCATGGCTTACAGCGCCATAACCTCACCACCTCCCATACGATTTCCCTCTCCATTTCACAACCAACCACCCAAACCCAAAACACACTCTCTCTTCTTCTGCTCCTTTGGTAACCAGAAGAACCCAAAATCAAAAGCTTCATGTATTTTCAAACCCAACAAGAATATTCCCATGTTTTCACGCCAGCCTTTGCTCTCTGCTCCCAAACTGAGATTCAATGTTAGAATCATAAACGATCCCCCTTTTGCTTTCTCTGCGTTTTAATTTTGATGCAATTGTTTCTGTAGGTTCAGTATTCTGCTGAAGAGGGAGCAGAGCCGCTTGCAACTGACGCCACAATTCAGGAAGTCTTTTCCTGGTCTTCTGTCATTTTACCGTGAGTTATTGTAATTGTTTCTCTCATTTTCTTGAGACTGTAAGTGTCGTTTTTTTTGATGATTTGATTTTTTGCTTGGACTAAATTTTGTTGGATAAGGGTTGGATTATCTTATCTATGATGGATTTTTTCTGGCTTTCTATTATTAAGCTATATTGCTAATATCAGTAAGATAGATGTTAAGTGATCGCACTATGCAAAGTCTTTTACTTCTACTTTGGATTTTATTTTATTTTTGTTACTGAATTTGGATTGGACTTGGATCTATTGTTGCACAACTCTGATGAAGTAATTTGGTTCACTAAATCTCAGATTTTTCTTCCCAGCATTGGGAGGATTGCTATTTGGGTATGACATTGGGGCCACTTCTGGTGCTGCCCTATCCTTGCAGGTGCTTCGCTTAGTGGTCCCTTCTCATAGTTTTACTCAACAATTACATTTTATTTTATAGCATAAATTTAGATGACAGGCAACATTGTAATCCGTGATTGTATCTATTTTTTTTTTCGTTTCAATTTATCAGTCACCTGAGCTTAGCGGGATATCATGGTTCAACCTTTCTGCTGTTCAGCTTGGTCTTGTGGTATAGATTTTATCTCTTCTTCTTCTTCTCCCCCCCTTAAGAATGATGTTTTATGAGTATTAATATTACTTCGTACTCGCTAGTTGTGGGAATGTGTTGGTCTCTCATTATAGTGGTTGGCATTGGATGTAGGTTAGTGGTTCTCTTTATGGAGCTCTTCTTGGTTCCATCCTTGTCTATCCAATTTCAGATTTTCTGGGTACATCTCTTTGCTATAGGCTTTACCTTGAGTTTCAATGAATCTTGACGGATGTTGCTTACCTTATTGTATGGATTCATGCTTAAAGGAAGGAGGCGGGAACTAATCACAGCAGCATTGTTATATGCGTTTGGTGGTCTGCTTACTAGCTATGCACCAGGTCTCAATGTTCTTTTATTAGGACGCCTTGTCTATGGTCTTGGTATTGGCTTGGTCAGATTCTCACAGACAACCTTGCTGTTGAAGATTTATCTGATACTGCTTTGTCCTTATCTATCATTATTTATTTTTTTATTGTATGCAGGCCATGCATGGTGCTCCTCTCTATATTGCAGAAACTTGCCCGTCACAGATTCGTGGAACTCTCATATCTCTGAAGGAACTCTTCATAGTTCTAGGAATTCTGGTAATTGAGTGAATTTATCTTGTCATTCACTATCTCTTAAGAGAATAACAAATTTGGTATCATTTCTACAGGTGGGCTTTTTAGTTGGAAGCATCCAAATTGATGCGGTTGGGGGCTGGCGTTACATGTATGGATTTGGTGTCCCAATTGCTTTGCTTATGGGATTAGGCATGTGGAGTCTCCCACCATCTCCGAGATGGTTGCTCCTCAGAGCAGCTCAAGGTAAAGGATCTTTCCAAGAATATAAAGAGAAGGCCATTTCTGCCTTGAGCAAACTTAGGGGCCGGCCTCCTGGTGACAAAGTCTCTGAGAAACAAATAGAGGAATCTCTTGTCTCACTGAAGTCTGCATATAAAGAAGATGAACCTGAGGGGAGTTTCTTGGAGGTATTTCAAGGACCGAGTTTGAAAGCATTTGTTATCGGAGGGGGTTTGGTGCTTTTCCAACAGGTGCTTCTTCCTCCCTGCTGTTTATGATATACTAAGGGGTCTTATGAAGCAAATAGAGGAATCTCTATTCTTGTGTTTGAAACAAGCGAATGTCAACAATATCATTTTTATGAGCTGACTTTTGTCTTGATTATGGTAGATAACTGGGCAACCAAGTGTTTTATATTATGCAGGTCCAATACTTCAGGTAATTAATAATAAAAAATAAACTTTTCTGTTTGTGAAATGGAAGATACCCTTCATGCCATTTTCCAATCATGTGATATGTTTAATCTGTTGTTTTCAAAGAGTGCTGGATTCTCTGCAGCTGCTGATGCGACGAGAGTCTCTGTTGTAATTGGTTTGTTCAAGGTACTATACGGATCATGAAGTCTCACAAATTTTGACTTGTATTTGTTCTTTGTGTCGTCATCCACTCTCCTACTTCTGATGCCAATTCCTATTTGTTGCTAACTGATCCGCTACAGTTGGCAATGACATGGATAGCTGTCGTAAAGGTTGATGATCTTGGAAGAAGACCATTGCTAATTGGAGGTGTCAGTGGGATTGTATGCATGCTACTACTCTCAAGAATATTCTCTCTCTCTCTCTGTTCAATTTTTTTTTGGAAGTTTATGAATGTGTATTCTGCTTTCTATATGTTTGTGTTACAGGCTCTTTCCTTGTTTTTGCTTTCTGCCTATTACAAATTTCTTGGTGGTTTCCCTCTTGTTGCTGTTGCAGCTCTGCTTCTATATGTCGGTTGCTACCAGGCAAGTCTATTTTCCTTTGGCTGTGGTCACACAAGTCTATTTTCCCTGTAACTATCAGATGGAATACTGGTATAGTATCATATTTGGTTTGCAAAAGCTAATAGAATTAGCAACAGTTCCTTACAAAAGAATGAAATGAAGAAATTAAAACATAGCGAGCTCAGCCCCAATAAGATTCTCCTTGTCCTAAGAAAGAGGTATGGTTGGTTCTGATAATTTTGTTCTCTAAATTTCAGATATCATTTGGGCCTATTAGTTGGCTGATGGTTTCAGAGATTTTCCCCCTTCGCACCAGAGGAAGGGGAATCAGTCTTGCAGTTCTGACTAACTTCGGCTCCAATGCCATTGTAACCTTTGCATTCTCACCATTGAAGGTACGGGTTCTGAATTTGATCTCTGTTCCTCCTTTCCCTTTCACATCTGTTGTTTTTTCCTTTTACCTAATTGCTCATGATTGGCATTTTTCTCCACTGGTTGTTGAATTACTGCATCAATATTTGTCCATTCTGTAGGAGTTTCTCGGAGCTGAGAACCTTTTTCTCCTTTTCGGGGCAATAGCTTTGTTGTCTCTCGTGTTTGTAGTGGTCATCGTCCCAGAGACTAAAGGTTTGAGTTTGGAAGAAATTGAATCCAAAATCTTGAAGTAAAACTCGTAACTGTCAGAACTCTTAAGCTTCCACTACACAATTGTTATGGTTAGTCTGTTATTGTGGGTGTTAGAAGCTCATCCTTTTCCAACCTCGACAATGGAATGGCCTGTACATCTATCTATGCTGTATATGCATGTTGGACAATTTGAGAAAATTGCTAGATCCTAAAATTTGATTACGGTTTGTCATTAGAATAACATTTCCTTGCTCTCTGTGATTTTTCTTTCCTTCCCATTATAAAATGAAGTAAGAAAAAGGGTAAATACCCCTTCCATATCATACACCAGCAAAATCAAAACGTTGCAAGCTGCAAAAAGAAATCAATAATCAATGCCTTTCCTGTTAGGAGAAATTTCAGCTGATCATCCTCTATATTTGACATTGAACAAGTCTTGATGTGCTTTGCTTGGTCAACGACCACTGAGGATGGATTCACAGTCAGACAAGCAATATGAAGAAACATCATCTGATGATACAGGGATTGTTAAAACGTGATCCCTAGATGCTTCATTGCTAACTGGAACTAAACCAATTCCTGCACCATTCACTGGTATGCCGGGCAAAGTAGCATCCCCGTCCAAAAATTGCACCACTTGCCTCATGCTAGGTCTAGCTTCTGGAGTGCGATGGTTACAGAGCAGGCCCAACTTCAAAACCAACTCCACTTCTTTCACGTCATAGTTACCGTTCAATCTAGGATCGACTGTCCCAAGAATGGCCCCTCTTTTCCAGCATTCTAATACCCAGTCAACCAGAACAACCTCCTCAGGTGATCTTTCTGACACTACAGGCCTCCTTCCACAAGCTACTTCAAGCATAAAAGTCCCGAAAGCGAATACATCGCCGCTTGTTGTGGCTTTCCCTGTTCTGGTAATCTCCGGTGCAAGATACCCAACAGTTCCGACCACATTGGTTGTTTGAGGAGTAGATCCGTGGTCGTGAAACTTAGCGAGCCCAAAATCTCCTAGCCGTCCGTTAAAATCGCCATCTAATAGGACGTTGCTGGCTTTCACATCTCTATGCAGAACAACTTGTTGCCACTCTTCATGGAGGTAGAGCAGAGCGGATCCCACTCCCCTGAGGATTTGATATCGCCGAGGCCAGTCAAGGTTAGGTTTTTCGGTGCAAAATAAGAACTTGTCGAGACTTCCATTAGGCATGTAATCATACACCAAGAGAAGCTCTCCTCTTCGCCGGCAGTAGCCTAAGAGCTGTACCAAGTTCCTATGCCTTAGCCTCCCCATGCTGGCGATCTCAGCCACAAATTCTTTCATTCCTTGGTTTGAATTATGAGAGATTTTCTTAACTGCAATCTCCGCCTTGGAAGAACTTAATTCTCCTCTGTAAACCCTTCCAAAACCTCCTGTTCCAAGGAGTTCTTTGTCTTTGAAACCATTAGTTGCTTTATAAAGATCCTTGTAGAGAAACCTTTGAGGACCATACTGCTGCTCCCAATCTTCGCGTACTTCTTCATATTTATTCCTCATGATACACATAGTTGCAAAACTTGCTATGAGAAAAACAGACACTGTTATCAATGGGATCACGATTCGTAAATCTGGTTTGTTACTTGAATTTTTTCCAGGAGGAAGTGAAGGAAGCTTTGAAGTGACAAGACTCTGTGCTTTCCCACTTTTGTTGAAGCTCCAGCCAAGAATATAATGGTGACTGGACACAGAACCAGTGGATGAAGAGAAACCAACATACATAGAATCCAAAAGAACTAGAGAAAGATCAATAGATGTGGACAAGATAGGCTTTCGAGGTTTCGTGATGCTTACAGGAGCTAGTGTTACATTAAGTAGCCTATCCATTTCATCATAGTCTATCCACACCTGCATTGGATCTCCACTTATGAGCTGCAAAATCTCATTTCCTCCATGTTCAGAAAAGTATGATGCTGGAGCAGATTGAATGGATGTCAAATTGTTGACATCTATCCCAACATGATTGTCATTGATATCTCCAAATTCAGGGCTTCTTACAGCATCCAGCTCAATGGCAAGCAAATGGTTGGAAGACAAACCAATTGTGGTAGAATTGAAGAGTCCAAGATATTGAGTAGCAGTGGCACCATTGAACTCTGTGGATGGAGAGATAGTGAATGCAATGCCATGTCCGCCGCGCATAGGTGATTCTGGAACCATGGCAAAGACAAAGTTGGTAGAAAATGAAAGGGACCTAGAATTGTTGGAGAGTGTATTGAAATGGAAGGGAAACGGGAAGAAAGCTTGACCAATTTGCTGCTTAGAAGCATTTGTCAGTTCCAACAAGCCATTGGGGTGGATACTCGCAATTCCATTGAGGCTCAGGTTGGCTCCCTTGAAGTCATTGTAGAAGAACTGGTTTATGTCTTGAGCCAAGGCCAAGTTTTTTAAGGATATGAAAAGAGCTAGTACAAAATGGAGTGCTCTAAGCAATGCTGCCATTGAGAAAATAAGAGAGAAGAGATGATATTTGCTTGTTCAGATTTTTGAAAACTTCAGTTGATATGAACCTCTTAACCTTTGCTGTATTCGCAGCAGAATTATTAACATTCTTTAATCAGATGCAATGTCAACTTCTTGGACTGGATAAACTAATGCCAATATAAGACTTTTGATGAGTGAAGTTAGAATCAGTTTGCAATTGTTAAATTCCTGTGTAGGCCCAAGCAAGGAAAATTCTAGAACGAAGTAAGATTATTCAAGGAAGAAGCACAGTAATATTTCAACTAAATAATACTTCAGCATAGATACTTGACTTCAACTACATGTATATAGTTGACATTCGGTGCTTTGGCATGCTCTAACGTATCAAGGAACAGAGGTTTGAGGATGAATTTGCAATTTGTCAACCATAGCCTATGTAGTGAAGTCAGTCAAATTTGACACAAGTAAAACAACATATTGTTCTCTTGGCAAATAAATTAAATTGTGGCTGCTCCATCTATCTGGTCAAGTTTCTAGCAACACAGGCATCTGAAATCCAGAATTGAAAGCAGAATCGCTGTCTTCTTTGAATTTTCATAAACAATAACAGCAGAAGAATAAGGGAAGTTGTGGTATTTCTTTGACTTATCCAATTGTATAATAAATAAATAAATAAAGTAGCAATGACCATATGATACCGACAGTTGCTCCTTTCCAAGTTCCAAATATAAGCTCACACCATGCATAAAATAATATTTTGTCTGAAATCATGCCTGATTGCCAGGGATACTACATCCAGCCACCAGTCGGGCTTTGATGAATTCCCTTACAGGAAATGTTGTTCAAAGCATCGTCAGGACTCGTTGTTTGGAAAGTAGGAGCTGCTTTATTTAACTCGAGTAAAAATATATGGAGGCATTACAAAACCATGGAAACAGACATGTGATTATCGATCCCAGCCCAAAAGCCCCCTATTCACACTACTGTCATAGAAGCTGAGAAACTAATTTTTGGGAAGGACATTTTATAGTTATTGAAAGTGATAGAGAATAATATAAATTATATTCTGGGTTTTCATTTAAAAGTTTTTCTTAACATGATATCAAATCATTGTTGACTTAGTGATTATGAATTCAATTTTTTCCACTCTCATTCTATTTGATAAAAATCAAACACAAGGTAATGTGGGTCCGTGTGCAAGTTTCAAGCTCTAAATACTTTTTCACTTGAGGGGATGTGTTGAAGAATAATATAAATTATATTTCAAGACCTCATCTAAAAATTAAGATTCTAGATGGGATGATTAAAGCAACGTGGTTTTCATATTTTATATGGGATTTGCGGTTCTGGTTTCTGTGGTCATTTTGGGTACTTACCATATCTGTCCATCATTGATTACGACTGTTAGTTTTTCTGTGTAAAACGAAAAAGAAGTACATGGCCCAATCACTATGATGTTCTCGTTTGAATATCTGCTGTGTAGTTTATATTAAGTACTTGGCAGCATTCATGAGCTGACATCCTTAATTTAACGTTGTGATGTAATAAACATCTTGTTACAGTCACGATCACCAGAGATCAGTCAATAGATTCTCATAAAACAGTAGTAAGAGAAAATACTTATCCAGAATAATTTCCAGAATTCCATTTCAGCCGCTTTGCCACTAATTTTAAGCTCAACTGTTGATTAAAAGTGAACCATTTGGGCTTAAGCCTGACAGGTGATATAACATTTCTCATTAAACGACCACTCTGATGATTCAATTTCAGAAGAGGAATAGGAAGAGATGTTACATTCAGTGCAGGGATCCACAAAATGTGATCTCTGCATAGTTATTGCTAATTCTAAGCGATCATTGCCACCTTCATTGGCAACTATTTATTAACATATATGGAATTTGGTACACCGAATACCAAAAATTTTCTTTAATATCTACTGAACCTTTCAGTTGGCTTGAAGTATTCTTCCATGATTTTCTTCTTCGGTAACTGTAACCACAAGATGTCCAGTGAGAAAAGGAACTTTTCCTAATGTAAATCACACAAATCACACTACAGATTTTAGCCCTGACAGGTCAGGATAATCTTGCAATAACAGTAAATATGATAAATCATGTCACAGCCTATAATCTATTCTGATTTCGCTGCAGCATTTATTTAACAAATTACAATATCCACCGATAACTCCAATCGATTGCGCCACTAAATTAAGTTACCTTCATGAGCAACAGTTGATATGGTAATATCTGAGGATGAGTTCTTAGCTGAATGGAAAACTGCAGGTTGGGTGTACTCCTGGACTGGAAGAAGAGAATCCACAGCATCTCCCACCTTGTTCACCACACTCACATCGCCAGCTGTTTTCCATGGACTTGTTGCTTGTGACGTCACTTGAGAAAGGGATTTGTCATCTTCTCCTGGGCCAGACTTGTGCATGAAATACTCTTCCACTGAAACTCCTTTATCCCATTTTCGCTCACCAGATGCTGCAGCTACTGGGGCTCGGGATGGATCTGATGTAACTTGGTCTAGCTCTACTTTGGTTGGACCTGCTACAAATTCTGCTGCTCTTCCTCCCTTCACAGGGTCTAATCCCGCTGCACCTGGTGTTTCAAGGGTTGAAATAGCGAGGCTTTGAATCTTGGAAGCCAAGGCATGGGCACCAACGGATACTGTGTTGTATGTTGGTGCCAGCTTCTCCGCCACAGTTTCACTTAGTGTTTTGGGAGACTTTTCATTTTCTTGTTTCCCGCTCCCAGTTCCAATTATTGGCCTGTCTTCAGCAGCACCGGCCACACTACTTGGCAAAACATGCGTCTCCGATATCACAGCTTCAGGGGCTGAAATAGCGAGGCTTTGAATCTTGGAAGCAATGGCGTGGGCACCAACGGATACTGTACTGTATGCTGGTGCCAGCTTCTCCGCCACAGTTTGAGTTAGTGTCTTGGGAGAGTTTTCATTTTCCAGTTCCTCGCTCGCAGTTTCAGTTACTGGCTTGTCTTCACCACCGGTCAAACCACTTGGCAAAACATGAGCCTCCGATATTACAGGAACTGCTCTTGGGTTCTGTCTAGCTGTCTCTTTATACCTCTCAGGAGCCATCTCTGATTCATACACTGAGAGATCAAATACACGAGTTAATAAAATACACATTCATTCAGGCAAGCATTCCCAAGAACTTTTACTCATGAAATTTTATATCGTTTCTACTATACGAGTGAGACTATGATTGTAAGTTACTTGGGGCTCCTAGATATTCAGGATCTTCTTCATCTTCAGCATCATCCAGGCTCACACCCCATGAAGGAGTGGTGTTATCGTCATCATTATGCTTCTTCTTGCTGAGGGTGCTTCGCCATTTCTTGGCCTTCTCCTTCACTTTGGTAATAACAGATTTCTTCTGACTGGGAGATTGATCGTACTCCAGCTCATGATCCTTACAAATAATTGTCGTGGTGTGTGGAGACAACCTTGTAACTTCTTCAGCTTCACATGCAAAACTCATAGGTCAGAATTGATAGAGACATGAATTTCCATGACTTTGGAATCAAATACAGGCCTCTTTTTTTTTTTTAATAATTTACGTTGTAAAGTTAATTAAAACACATCTATTTTCAATATTTGAAGAAAGAGTTGATGAATGAACTGAACACTGACAAATCCTAAAATTTTCTTCAGCTGCTGATAAGCTATTGCTCGACTATCTCGCTGTTATTCCCATTGCCTATAGTATAAAGTTCAAGCCTCCTAGGAAAACAGAATCATAAACCCGTTCTTCTGGTTATAAAATCATCTCACCTAAAAAATTAAACTATTACGTGAGGTTATAAGAATCTCATTTATATTGAAAATTTTTGGACTTGAAACTTGTATAGACCCATATTTTCTTATGCTTGGTTTTTTCATCGAATAGAATGAAGCTGATGAAATTCGAACTCGTGAATATTAGGTCAACAAGGCTCTGATACCATGATACCATGTTAAGTAACTATTTCACTTAAAAACTTTAGCAGTGAGATCCCAAAAATATAATTTATATTATTCCTTAACACTTTTATCATAAAGTTACATTATAGTTTATTGAATTACCTTGTAGAAGTTCTTCCACAGTTGGGGTGGTTGGATTTCCAGGCCTGTTACCATGTCCGTGCTTGACATCAAATGGAGCCATTGCTCCAGCACGTGATTGAGGGTGTGCCATAAATTCCTTCAGCCTCGACTTTCTCTCTTAATCTCCAACCTTTGGCCTGCATAATTTATTACAGAGAGGGAAATTTAAGAGGATGAGGGGAGCCCAAGTTTCTATTTCCGGAGTTCTTGCACAGGCAGTGAACAACAAAGAGCCGCATGTCATCTTGTAAAAGGTAGAGAGACTTGCGGGCTCTGTTCTTACATGTGGTAATAAGATCAATGAAGTTTAATCGATTGAAATTGTGAGTCACAGAAGGTTACCTCCTGAAATACCAAGTTGACTAAGTCTGCATCATTGTTTCCCCTCATTTGGCTTCAAGAGGTATTTCCTCTGTTTCCCCTTTCACCAAATTCTAGCCATCATCGTCCGGAGTAAACACGGCGCTTCATACTACACTTATAATTATTTTTTTCAAAATATTTTAACTTTCAATTAAAATAAAATGTTTAAACTAGATCAAATTCAAAAATAAAATTATTTAGAATTTTGTATTTTAATCTAAAAAAGACACAATAAAATGATTTTTCTGAACAAAATTACAAATAAGTATAATATTACGAAAATGTCATCATCAATTTCACAATGTCATTACATTCTCTGATTAAGAGACTCCTTATAAAATCTCATTGCAATCTAACGGTCGGATTAAGAGATATGATTGATATTGTAAAATTATTTATTATTTAAAAAAAACATTATTTGACCAAAATAGAATGGACATAACAAAACCAGAATATTCCAACCGAAATTTGGGTGAAATTTCCAAAACAGGCTGAAATTTTAAACGAGATAAAAACTATGCAGTTTTATTTTGTTTTCTTAACTAATACAAAATATAATTAACAACACTGTTTTAACTAGAATTTTTTCTTAAAAAAATAACAGTTATTTTTAATATCAATGTATAAAAATAATTTAACAATACACATATGTTCTCTGAAGTCCAACTATAACCAGGTTTCATCCTCAGCCCTCTACTACACATCAGTTCCCGTAAATCTGCAGCTTCATCCCAATCACTCTCCATAGTCAATGCACTGGATAGCAGCAATATGATGCTGAATCACCAGGCCAAAACCCTAGAAGCTTTTTTGCAGAACGTGCAGCAATTTCTCCATTTCCATGAACCAGAAAAGCACTAGGCAGAGCTTTGTGGGCTGAGAGGCATGGTGTTAATGAAGGCTTCAGCCATTAATTTAAGATGCCCAGCTCGATCAAATCCATCGACAAGACTGGCGTAATGCTCTACCGTGAGGGGTTCAAGCAAAAGATCACTTTTCATCTTATTATCCTTATTACTTGTGTTTAAGCATGCAGAGTGTTCCAATGAATCCGAGAAATAATCGAGGTGTACATAAACTGACCTGGACACCATCTCCATTGCATCACCATATCTAAACCAATAAACTAGAAATCGAACTATCTGAAATAGTTGCTGTTGATGACTATAAAACACACTAAAAAAAAGAGTCACACCATCTAAAAGAAGAACTCAAAAAATCCACCTTTGGATAAATTGACTGTTTGGAAGTTTTTAAGTTAAAAAAGATATTAAAATTATATTTTTTATAGATAAAATTTTTAATATTTAAATATCTTCAATTTTTTTCAAAATTAAGAGTAAATAAAACAAAGCTTCGTTCATGGCTTCAAGGTTCTTAAGACCCAAACCACCATATCTCTTAGGCTTTTAGATTCTATCCCACCCTAGCTACCAAATGAACCGTCTAGTATACGAAGGCAGGGCTTGAAGGACCGGTTGATAAAGAGCAACTCTTCCAGCCAATGTAAGCTTGTCCCACCTTCCATCCAGCCAATCTCTTCTGTTCTTCGTCAACAATATTACTATATCCTTCCATGAATCAGAGGCACCCCAAGATTTACTATTAAATCAGAAGAGAAAAACATCATGGTCTTTAGAGCAGAGTCATTTGTTCTTGTTAAACCTTTTGCTTCTTCTTTCTGTCCAAAATGGAAGAGGAAATGCAAGTGATTTGGCCATATCGCCCTAAAGTTCCAAGAAATGTTAAATTATTTCATGCAAAAAATTTAGGAAGTCCCCGCACCAAACTCTCTCTTGCAGCTCTCTTTAAGTAAGTTCGACGAGGAACGACAGGCCGCTAGTTGGGCACCAAGAAGAATCCTCTATTGCCTCGAGGCCCAGGAGACAAAGAAATGCACTGGAACTGGGATTTGAGAAGCTGCAGAGAAATCTGAAATGTGCCAGCTTCTTTCCCGTTACCAATTCAAGGGAACTTTAGCATTCTTTAAATCCCACCATAAGCTTCCCGTCCTAATCATATCTCGCCGTTCATTTCGATCGTCATCGGAAACTTATTTTCATCTCATCGAAACATACGGTCGTGATCGAGCATTACAGCAAGGGAAAAAACTTCATGCTCATCTCATCATTAACGGTTTAGCTCGTTTGACCCATTTTGCCTCCAAACTCATCTCTTTCTATGCGGAAGCTAAGCAGTTATCTGACGCTCGCAAGCTGTTCGACAAAATTCCCGACTCTAATATCCGCCGTTGGATTGTGCTGATTGGGGCCTATTCTCGTCGTGGGTTTTATCAAGAAGCCTTGAGTGTTTTCCATGAAATGCAAAAGCAGGGTCTAGGAGTCAACAAGTTTGTTATTCCTAGCGTGCTCAAATGTTGTGGTCATGTGTATGATGTGCAAACTGGGAGGATTTTGCACGCTGATATTTTGAAGCATTCGATTGAATCGGATGTTTATGTTATTAGCTCATTGATCGATATGTACTCTAAATGTGGAGAAGTTTTAAAGGCACGGCGAGTGTTTGATAGGATGGTGGTGAAAGACTTGGTAGCTTTGAATGCCATGCTTTCGGGTTATGCTCAACATGGTTTTGCTAAAGAAGGATTTGCTTTGATGGATCAAATGGAAAAATTGGGTTTTAAGCCTAATATAATAACTTGGAATAGCCTGATTTCGGGGTTTGCGCAAAAGGGGGATGATGCCATGGTTTCAAAGATGTTTGAATTGATGGTCAGCAATGGAGTAGAGCCGGATGTGATTTCTTGGACTTCGTTTATATCAGGGTTGGTGAAAAATTTTCGTAACGAGGCAGCTTTTGACACATTTAAACAGATGTTGGGCAGGGGATTTCTTCCAACTTCTGCTACAATTAGTACTGTTTTGGCTGCTTGTGCGACCGTGGCTAATGTAAGGAGAGGGAGGGAGATACACGGCTATGCAGTGGTGATTAGAGTTGAAGATGATATATATGTAAGAAGTGCTCTTGTTGACATGTATGCCAAATGTGGTTTTATATCAGAAGCAAATATGCTATTTTATATGATGCCTGAGAGGAATACGGCTACTTGGAATTCGATGATTTTTGGGTATGCAAATCATGGTTACTGTGATGAAGCAATTGAGCTTTTTGATCAAATGGAGAAATCAGAGGGAAATAAGCTTGATCACTTGACTTTCACAGCTGTCCTTACTGCTTGTAGTCATTTTGGAATGATTGAACATGGACAAAGTTTGTTTCTCTTGATGCAACAGAAGTACAAGATTGTTCCAAGATTAGAGCATTATTCATGCATGGTGGATCTTCTTGGTAGGGCTGGAAATCTTAATGAGGCTTATGATTTGATTAAGAAAATGCCTATTAAGCCTGATTTATTCGTATGGGGAGCATTATTAGGGGCATGTAGGAATCATGGGGATATAGGTCTTGCTGAGGTAGCAGCTAGGCATTTGGCTGAGCTTGAGCCTGAGAATGCTGGAAATAATATGCTTATGTCAAGTTTGTATGCTGATGCTGGTAGCTGGGAAAACGTATCAAGGTCTAAGAAGATGATGAAACGAAAAAGGCTGAAAAACTTTCCGGGGTGCAGTTGGATAGAGGAAGCTAGCTGATATATAAGCATGATTAGAACAGCTATTGCTGTCTTTTACCGTGTTTGCATTTGGGGAAATTTGGGGGTTTTCCTCGAGCATTCATTGCTACCCTTGAAAATGGCTACATCTCGCGCTTATTGTGTGATTATTCGCTCATTATAGTGAACACGAGCATTCATTCCCCCTCATTATAGTGAACTGCAATTTAAAAATGTCACTGAAAAAATCAAGATGTGTGCGGTAATTGTTTTTTTTTGTGTAAGAGATTTATTTATCTGTAGTTAATTATATCAGGGGAAAATAATTATTCAACCACTTCACTCTAGAAAAATGACGAGATTAAGAATTTATAAATATCCTCTAAACCATTCAAGTAAGGAATTCATAATTTTTATTTTCTAACACTAATACTTTTAAATGCTAAAGCATTTATTATACCAAAACAAGAACAGATATTCTTGTTCTTGAAATTTAAAGTTTATCGTCTCATTTACTTCAATTCTTTTCTTAGAAGTCACCGAATTTATCTTCCTAGGATCTCTAAACCTCATCAAAAGAGATTGTTTTGTAGTTGTTAGGCCTTGTACCACTAATGATTAACCATATAAGATCTGAAGAATGAAATACTCATATCAACATATGATTATTAATTGTCCCAACACCAAAAACCTTTATTTCTAAGCATAATATATTTTTAAAACATCATCATATGTTAGGTTGGATTTGTTTAGTGATTCTTTATAGATTTGTTATGTTGCCCCAAAAGACTATTTACCACATCCAATAATATATCAATTCAAGAACAAGTTAAGAATATAAGTTATGATTTATTTGCCAAAATAGAACATAAGATTGTCTGAAATTGTCTACCCTCTTGCCTTTGGTTTCTGTTTTCATATATAGAGATCACATGAGTGTTGTATATGAAAAGTCAATAAGTTTCTGCATGATTCTAGTTCTAAATATGTAAACTGCAATCTGATACATAATGCTAGATATACAAAATAGGAAATAAATAAGTTATATAATAGAAAAGAAATAAAGAAGTAACGGACAACAAACATTATCATCATGAAAGCAATGATAAATGATATCTTGAGGTTCATGTTACCATCAGATAAATACAATAAGATATGTATTCAAAAAAGGATTGCAAGTTTTCCTGACCATGCAAAACCTAACAATAGTTAGAAATATGCCTTGGATAAGTCTCCACACAATTCATCCTGCAAACCCTATAATTTTTTTAAAGTGTTTAAATTTCTGCAACTTCCAATAGTTATGATAGGTTACTAAATCTCCATGATCAATGGAAAAGAAATTAATTGTAATATCTCTCCAACTAACCAATCAACTAAAAAACCCAAAATATAAAGAGTACAACTATTAAGGAAGTAAACATTTAGAACAAATTAAAGGACATTATCAAAACAAATATGGGTTGCAAACCTGTAAGTTTCACATCATTACAAGTCTAAATCAAAAGGCATCAAAATCATCTCAAAAGAGATCAAATCACTCAATAAGATAAATGGTGTGTACACCGAACCCGAGATATTATTTACGCACTTGTATAATCATAGATGATAAAGGGTATCCTAAACCATTACAAAATTAGACTTTAACTTATGTTTTTTGTTTAGTTTTTTCAAACTTTTAGTTGAGGTCTCTTAATTAGGTCGTATTTGTTGAGCTTGATTTAACCATTGTTAGGTATTCTATTTAATGAGTTATAAGCCTAATTGTGTATAGGATCTTTAGTATTGTTTCCTATTTTTCTCTAAATATTAGATAGTTTTTTTATAAATTATATAAAAAAAACAAATTATTCCTCCTATGATTTCTTTATACTTCCTAGCATTTCTTTCCCTACTTTTAGTTCTTGGTTTCCTTGTTTTTCCTATGTTTTTAGCTTTCTTTGTTTTTTTTCCTAGCATGAACTTTGATATCAAATCATGGTCTTTTAATTATTCTTACAATTAAACAATCTATGGGCTTATTTAAATCCTTAAATTTTAAATAGATCATAAACCTTAAGTTTATGAGAGCTTTCATCAATATACATATTTGCATGCATGTATGCATATACATACAAGAGAAATAAATTAGTCATTATTCATCTTCTCCATCAATACCACACCCGTGAGCCTCTACATGAAACACTTATCACCACCTCACCCATCTATAACCATAACCAACATAACATTACATTAGCGACCCATATTACTATGTTAGAACTTACACTAGTTTGCTTTGATGATTTCAACATTTGCATTTATAAGTTTCAGGTTTTTATTGCCCATAGAATGTATTATAAAGAGTCCAGGATTGCTTGTTATGGTGTTGGGTATTTAGATGTACCTTGATAAAAGATGGCTTGTGTTGACACCTATTTCAAGTTTTGATATAAGCACTTACAATAAATATCAATCTTTTTTCATTACTAGTGAATAGACCAAGAACAATAAGGTGGAATCATCTTTGGATAGTAAGTTATACACATGATTATAAAGTAATTTTTATTTTAGAAGGAAACAGAAGAGATTTAAATTCTATAATAATCAATCAATTAGGCATTTGAAAAGAAAGTTATGACAAAATTAGGTCAGCACCATAGTACCTTACTGCCTCATGTCTTCACAAAACTCAATTTTTTATATTTTTTTAATTTAATTTATTTTTATTATTAAAAAATATAAGAAAAATGTGAAAATAGTGAAAAGTGATGTAAGCAAAAAAGAAAAGAAAAAAAATGAAAGTAGCAAAAGAAGTCATTTTGAACATCAAAATGGCAATGTTATGACATCAACAATAAGTTGCATGATATATAAAGGTCCATCCATGATCAAATTTGATGAATTGGATTTTTATTGGTAAATCACTTTTCAATTCGTTGAATTTTATTTCTTTAGATTGCACTTGTTACTCAAAGTTGGTGTTAATAATGCTTTTTATACTTCAAAAATTCTCACCTTATATTTTTATTTGTTAATGTTTGTTCAATAACCTCGTTCATCATTGATATCTAGTCTATGAGTTATTACTTGTAACATTGTGTTTGATTAATCATTTACATTTAAAGGTCTAGCAATACATACTTAGAGCTTTATTGGTGTTTTTATTCTTGATTAATCTCTATATTAAAAAAAATAGCTTTATTTTTGTATTGTGATTTCACTTGCAAAAACCGTTTGTAATCTTAATTTCATTTTTAAGTTAGTGTTATATGTATTTATAAATAGCCATCTTGTATCCAACTTTAAGTTTATAATTATTTTATATTCATCCTTGAGTGATGTATTTAGAACTAATTATGAATAAAATACCATAGAGTTTGAGAAAATCAGTTAGGTGTAGTTAGATATGTCTTGACACAACTCAAAAGAAGTGAAAATTGAAAAGGGATTATTATCTTTCAAAATTATATCAAGTATAAGATGAGGGTTACAAGATTATAATTGATAATAGAAGTTGTATTAATACATTATTTCTAAATATCATAGCTTGTCTAGGCCTAAAACCTGCACCCATCATAAGTCATATAATATATCATGAGTTGATAATAATTCTATAGAATTCAATAAGACATTTTAGTTTATATCAAAATCCTACTATCACAATGAAATCTTGTGTGATGATTCCATAGAATGTAGAGCATGTCATTTTGGGTAGGCCATGGGTAGAAAGATCAAACTCATTTTATTTTGCTTTTGATGGTAGAAAGATCAAACTCATTGGATTACTACCAAAACCTAACAATGAGAAAAAGAAAAAAAGAATATTATGGATAAAAAAAAACTTAATATAATGAATCCATATGATTTTAAGAATGAGGTGAATGAACAACCTACTATGTCAAGTTTAGATGTCAAAGAAATTTTAAAAAGTTTTTAGTTGAACTAGGTAAATATAGCTAACAAAATAAGTCAATAAAAGTTTTAAAAAGAGGTTCATTAATAGTTAGTTGTGTTTCCTATAGTTGTGAATTTTTTTGGAGAATCTCTAGTAAAGTTACCTGAAGAGGTAAATGGAATGTTAGAAGAGTTTCAAGAAAGTTGTCATTTTGAATTCCTTACTTTCTTGACCTTTATGTTTGACACCTTTGTTAGAAATTTAGAGAAGTCTTGTGAGCTTTTTTTTCCTTACCCTTTATGCTTGACATGCATCATGTCATAGATTTTGAAAAACATCTCAAGTTCTTTAATGTTTCGCCCTCTTAAGCAATCCCAAATCCTTGCCCTACACTCATGATAAAAAGAATAAGAACAGTCCCAGTTCGCTAGATTATATCCATCCAAGTTCAGAAGGTATGTGTTTCATTTCATACTCTCAATCATATGAGGTTCATAGTCACGAACCTAAAAACCCTATAAATCTTATTTCCATGTCTTCCCACTCTAAACTATTTGATTCAACCAAGTATGTTGCATGTAGAGTTCATCAATTGCATGTTAAGATCATAAAGGAAATTCAAGCAACAATGCAAGTTTCAAGTTGATTTATATAAATTGAAAATTATTTCATGGTATGGATTAGGCATGAACAATGTCCTTTGAAAATCAGTCATAAATCTCAAATGAGTAGGGCTAGACTAATCAAAGTGTTACGAATGATTGGATCAAATAATTATGTCATTAAACTAGCACTAAACTTTGATTTTAGCTTTACTTTTGACATGAAAGATCTTGTTATATATAAAACACAGCAATGTATCCATGGGTGTATAGTTAACTTGGTCTTCTAGATGTCTGCCTGTAGGAAAATGAGTGCCCAGATATATCCATCGAATGTTTTAAGGCGTCAATCATTCGTTCCCATTCAGGTGGATGGTTTGTGTTGATTGCGAGCGCCAATGCCGATTCCCACTTTCACTCTTTTGCCGGCGATGTAAATTGGATGCAAACAATTGATGCATTTGATAAATTGATGTTCATAAAATCAATTGTAAGGCTAAAAAGGAAGTAAAAAACGAAGGAATGTTGAGGAATACATTGACAAAGTGTATCTTAAACCTAGGTACAGCATCCATTAGCCGAAGAACCAGCTCGAAGCACTGGTCGCTGGTGCAATGGAAGCCACCTGCTCTACAGTGACTAAAAGCAAGCTCCGCCGATTCTATATTTGCACACTTATCACAACCGAAGTGCTCATTGAAATTTAGAGTTTTTCCAAAGTCCTATTCATTTCTAATTAATGAATACACTTTCAGAGAGATAATAACAGAAATTGACAAGTAATTTATATCCAACCGGAAGCAGCACTGACCTCTTTTTACTCTTTTTCTATAGAATGCCAAAAACAATCTCCTCCCAGCATCACATATTATCATTGGACACAGCATGCTGAGGATGATGCGAGGATGAACCGTAATCATTCCCATTCCAATCCCTCTGCTGAAACATATGCCCATAACCAACATTTCCATGATACCCATTTTGATTACTATTCATACTAGCTTGCTGATGATGATTGTTATTGTTATTGTTATTGTTATGAGCATAATCATTCACCATATGGATGCCCATATGTCCATAAGCCGGCATTGGCATCATCCCACCAGCCGCGGTGGCCGGATAATGATAAGGCACTGGAATTGGCATCCCGAAAATCCCACTCCCACAGCCTCCGCCACTCTCGTGCAAGCTCTGCGGCAGAGGAGTGGACGCAAACAACTGGTCAGAAGCAGAGGGTCCTTCACTCGACAACCCCTGTTTCCTCTTCAAATAAAGGCGGTACTTCTGCAAATGACTAGCTACATTCTCGCGAGTCAAACCCTCGACATTCATCCACTGCATAATTGTTTTCGGGACCGCGTTTTTAATCCCCAAGTGGCCCACCACATCAACAAATCTCTTATGCAGCTGCGGGGTCCACACCAGCCGTGGCCGTTTCAAAGTCCTCGCCGCGGCAGATGACGGGTCATCCATCGAATTCTCAGTCTTCAAAGCTGAATCCGCCTCTTCAGAATCAATCCTCCTCAACTTCCTTGCTTCGGATCCGGACCCGTCCCCATCCATCGCCTCGGTCCTATCCTCCTCCTCTAGCTCGACTACCATAGTGTCGTGCTGCTGACCTGTCGTTTCGTTGAGGGACTTGAAGTTGAAAGACGATAAGGCGTTTAATTGACTGCGGAGATTGGAGAGAGTGTTCTGGGAAGCTCGGTTGACATCGAGTGGAGTACGGTGAGGCTCGGGGAAGATATTGAAGGCGGAAGCAAGTTCAGGAGGAATCAAAGATTGTGATAAAGGGGTGAGATCATAAGGTGAAGGTAATCCCATCTCCCATTCATCAATTCTTTCATCGTCCCCGTTGATGTTATCTTCATCGTTGATTTCGTATTCACTCATTTTCACTTCTTCTCCCATGGTTGCTAAAAAACAATTATTCAAATTGGAGAATTTTTGGATTTTTTATTTTTATTTTTTCGAAATCGAAAAAGGAGTTGGATCGGAGTCAGAAGAAATTGGAGATAATTAAGGGTAGGGAAGGGTTGGGTTTGTTTGATTGTTTGTTTGGTCAGAAGGAAAGGAAAATGAGTTTTTTTCTCGGGAGAGAAAAAGTGCAAACATCTCATAAGTTAATGGTAGTTTAATCTCATCCCTCAACTTTTAATATTGCTTTAACACAATTCTTATACTCTTACGTTTTTTAAATCCATCTTCTATTCTATACTTGTCAGGGATGTTATCGCGCCATCTCTAACGCCGTTAATTTTTCTCTGAATAGAAGACAAGTTTCGTAACAGCATAAAAGCCAGGGTAAGAAAATACATGTGAATTCAACAGTGTAAAGTTGTAGTGCTATGGACGGAAGGACTGAATTCTAAATGAACCAAGAGTTTGGGCGGGTTCTGAGGAAAGTAAAGTAAATGGACTATGTTGATAAAATGTAAAAACTATAAGAATGAAATGTAAAACTGACCAGTATCTTATAGACAATCCAGATGTGGATGGGTCATGCACCGGTGCCAACGTGGACGACTTGGGCAGATATTTTTGATTCTCTAAAAATCTACGCTCTACGTGTCACTTTCTAGCGCAAAGCATCGATGGATACTTGAAATTGACTCGACAGATGTGTAGCTCATCCAATGACGATAGGGCACGTAAGCAGTGGAGGTGGACTGGTCGCGGGGAGTGGAAGGAGCTCTTTAACCGGAGTGAAAAGCGGGTTGTTGGATGCCAAGTAGGCAAAGGGAGTGCACTTTTGAGGCTGTATCGGTAATCCCACTTTAATTTAGAACCGACTTTCCCTTTTTCGTCTATCCTTAGGGCTTTGGACCAATGAGACAGCAGAGGAGGTGGAGGACAGCTGGACAATAAAGAAACACCGTATCTTAATTAGTGCACAATCCAAAACGAGCGGTATCCTTTCAGATAACATTTCAGAACCATGCATACTTGTATAATGTTTTATTTATTATTATTATTATTATTATCTCTGTAATAAATTCATCCAAAAATATAAAAATTAAATAAACTTTTCCATCCACATAAAAATCATAAAACCCCTCAATTACCTTTCTATCATCAAGTAAAATTTATTGACAAAAAAATCACTTTCGTTCAAACCGACAAAGTTTTCTTTTCTCTTCTTTATTATTTTCAACTAGTTTCTCCATCCTCTCCGGAACCTTAAGACTAAAAAACAAGCTTCTGGGCAAAATTTAAAACTGTGTCATTGAGAATATAATTGATATTGTTTTTTAAAATGTATTTTTGTTAAAAATAAACATTAAAATAATGTTTTTTATTTTTAAAAAATAAAGGGAGACTGCAGACTACAAACACTGCGGGGAAGGTTGTAGGGAAATCATTGTGATTGGCTTAGAGGTTGATTACAGAATGCCCAGCCTCATTCTGCACCTCTTAAGAGCTGCATACATTTAAGGCTCTAATAAAGTGGGGTTTCGTTTTTGGAAAGTGAATTTCGGAGAAAGTGAATTCCTGGAAAGTAAATTCCGATGTTTGACAGTATTATGGAAAATGAACTGGAAAATAATTTATTAATAAATTAATTTTTTCAAGTTTATCTAATATATAAAAAAAATTTAATCACTTAAAATAAAAAAAAATGAAATCTAAAAAGTATAATATCATATACATACATATTAGTTCAAATTACAAACATAAATATGCTAGACCGAACACCCTATAAATGGCAAAACAGTTTTTTTCTCAAGCATGTTATTGTCCTTGAAAACTTTAATAATCACTCCAGCAATAGCAAACCTATTATCTAATAACCTAAAAGGGATCAACCTAATTCATTATTCATTGGACATTTGTCCTCTCTACTTCTCATGTGTATGTGCTCTTTGGTGTTTTTTTTTTTTACTTTACATTTTTCTTTTTTTCTTTCATTGTATTCTTGCTTTTTTTTATGATGATTTTTTTTCCTTTTTTTTTCTTTCTTGCCATTTTTTTATTGCGTTTTTTCTAACTATTTTTTTCATATTTTCCCATAAAATATTTTTTTCTGGTTATATTTTTTTTCTTTTTCGACTTATATATATTTATTTGTTATTTATTATAATTATATAAGTTTTGATTTGTTTCAATTTTGTCATTTGAAAGTTATTTATTATAATTATATAAGTTTTGATTTGTTTCAATTTTGTCCTTTAATTTAATAATAATAATAATAATAATAATAGTAATAATAATAATAATATCCATATAATTTAATAATTTTAATTGTTTTTACATAAATGGCAATGATATTTTTTTTTTGTTAAAGTTTCTAGGATATTCTTAGTCTTTCATTAATAATAATAATAATAATAATAATAATAATAATAATTTAATTATTTTTCTTGCTTGCTCTTTTGTTAATGTTTTTTTTCTCCGTATAATTTAATAATTTTTATTGTTTTGACAGTAATGGCAATGATATTTATTTAGTTTTGTTTTGTTAAAGTTTCTAGGATATTCTTAGTCTTTCATTAATTATATGTTCTAATATTTATTGAATATTATCTCATAGGAATATATATATAAGGAGAAGAAAACATAACCTAGGATTTTTTGAATAAAAAAATTAATATCGGTATTCTTAAATACATTTAATATAATCATACAATTAATAAATCGGGTAACACAAAAAAATTGCCTTCAAATTTTAATTTTGTAAACACAATAATAATAATAATAATAATAATAATTTAATTGTTTTTCTTGCTTACTCTTTTGTTGATGTTTTTTTTTCTCCGTATAATTTAATAATTTTTATTGTTTTGACAGTAATGGCAATTATATTTTTTTATTTTTTTTGTTAAAGTTTCTAGGATATTTTTAATCTTTCATTAATTATATGTTCTAATATTTATTGGATTTTATCTCATACGAATATATATAGGGATAAAAAAACATGACCTTGGATTTTTTGAATAAAAAAATTAATATCAGTATTCTTAAATACATTTACTATAATCATGTAATGAATAAATCGGATAACATAAAAAAATAATCTAAAAGGGATCAACCTATTTCACTATTCATTGGACATCTGTCCTCCCTACTTCTCATGTGTATATGCTCTTTGGTGTTTTTTTTTTTTTTACTTTACATTTTTCTCTTTTTTTTTCCATTGTATTCTTGCTTTTTTTATGATGATTTTTTTCCTTTTTTTTTCTTTCTTGCCATTTTTTTATTGTGTTTTTTCTAACTATTTTTTTCATATTTTCCCATAAAATATTTTTTTTCTGGTTATATTTTTTTTCTTTTTCGACTTATATATATTTATTTGTTATTTATTATAATTATATAAGTTTTGATTTGTTTCAATTTTGTCCTTTGAAAGTTATTTATTATAATTATATAAGTTTTGATTTGTTTCAATTTTGTTCTTTAACTTAATAATGATAATAATAATAGTAATATCCGTATAATTTAATATTTTTAGTTGTTTTTACATAAATGGCAATGATATTTTTTTTTTGTTAAAGTTTCTAGGATATTCTTAGTCTTTCATTAATAATAATAATAATAATAATAATAATAATAATAATTTAATAATTTTTATTGCTTGCTCTTTTGTTAATGTTTTTTTTCTCCATATAATTTAATAATTTTTATTGTTTTGACAGTAATGGCAATGATATTTATTTAATTTTGTTTTGTTAAAGTTTCTAGGATATTCTTAGTCTTTCATTAATTATATGTTCTAATATTTATTGAATATTATCTCATAGGAATATATACAAGGAGAAGAAAACATAACCTAGGATTTTTTGAATAAAAAAAATTAATATCGGTATTCTTAAATACATTTAATATAATCATACAATTAATAAATCGGGTAACACAAAAAAACATTGCCTTCAAATTTTAATTTTGTAAACACAATAACAATAATAATAATAATTTAATTGTTTTTCTTGCTTACTCTTTTGTTGATGTTTTTTTTTCTCCGTATAATTTAATAATTTTTATTGTTTTGACAGTAATGGCAATTATATTTTTTGATTTTTTTTGTTAAAGTTTCTAGGATATTTTTAATCTTTCATTAATTATATGTTCTAATATTTATTGGATTTTATCTCATACGAATATATATAGGGATAAAAAAACATGACCTTGGATTTTTTGAATAAAAAAAATTAATATCAGTATTCTTAAATACATTTACTATAATCATGTAATGAATAAATCGGATAACATAAAAAAAATTTGTTTTCGAATTTTAATTTTGTACTTACACAATAACAATAACAACAACAACAACAACAACAACAACAACAACAACAATAATAATAATAATTTAATTGTTTTTCTTGCTTACTCTTTTGTTATTGTTTTTTTCTCTCCATATAATCTAATAATTTTTATTGTTTTGACAGTGATGACAATGATATTTTTTTTTAATTTTCTTAAAGTTTCTAGGATATTTTTAGTCTTTCATTAATTATATGTTCTAATATTTATTGGATGTTATCTCATATGAATATATATATATATATATAGGGAAAAGAAAACATGACCTAGGCTTTTTGGAATAAAAAAAAATAATATCATTTTAAAATTAATATTGAAATTTGGTACTCTTTTGTTTAGATTTATTTCTTAAAAACAAATTTACAATATTTTCATTTTTAATATTTTAAATATAATATTGCTGGGGAAAAAATTATACTAAAAAAAAATACAGATTTACGTAGGTTATCTGCAATTAAAAAATATACGCGTCACTTTTCATTTTGATTACATAAATTTTATCGATTATAATTATACTAAATAAATATTAAACTAATAAAATACAATACATATAAAAGCAATAAATTTTCTATATAGATAAAAACACAGCCGCATCGCATGGTATACCGCTTCGCTCAGTCTATGGCAAAGACATGAAAATAATGAATCAAAAACCAATCACGTATATTATAAAAATTCATATTTCCACCAGTTGCATTATAAAAAAAAAATTTGTTAAGAAATTAGACACTCCTAAGAAAATATTATTGATTTCATATCTACACTAACCATCAAAATTCTCGTAATGGTCCTGTGGCAAACTTGGAGTGCAGTATTGATCTAATTGACTGGCAGATTTAAGAAGATAAGTTCCAGAACAAATGTACTAACAAAGTAGGTTTGATGCAATCACAAGCCTAACTTAAAAGAATGAATTGCATTCATCTCCTTGCGATAGTTGAGTGCTGTTGAAGACTATATTGGCCCTTCTCGAGTTATGGGAATTTCCAGAGGGGTATATTTTAGAGTGAAAATTAATACCTATGCATGTGGGTACTTGAAATTATTTTTAAAAATATTTTTTATTTAAAATATATCAAAATAATATTTTTATTATTTTTTAAAAATTTATCGTTGACATCAACACATGAAAATGATCGAAAAACACCCAAAAAAATAATTTAAAAAAAAATAGAAAATAGAAAATTTTCATTTTTTTAAACAATGCTTTGATGTTGTATTGTTAATCATTTTGGATTCAGATTTGTTAACCTTAAAACCGATATTTCCCACAGGTCTTATAAAATTTCTTCTCCTTTTCTGCATATGTTTTTTCAATTCTTTAGATTTTTTTTTTTCCTTTTCTACAATAGTCTTTCAACTAGATTGATCCGGGCAAAGTGACCACTAAACTAAATAATTGTTTTAAAAAAATTAGATTTTTATTTCATGAAAATAATATGAAAAAATAAACAAAAAATATTTTATACAATTTAATAGTTTCTAACGGTTACTAAACTAACAAAGCGATCTTTTAAAAAAGAAAATATAAAAAGTGAATGTCATTATTAATATAGATTGACATAATAATTAAAACAGAGAGGAATGGAAACTTCATCTATCGAAATATTAAGCCCAATGGCCCAATCTTGGTTAGGGCTGAGAAAGGATTTTACAACGTTTTGAGCCCATAGCCCATTCAAGGGAGAGCACAAATGACATCAACCCATCATTTCTCTTCTTCTTCTTCTTCTTCTATCCATCCTTCGTCGGCACTGGCCACTTCTGCCAGTGTGTCGCAGAGAGAGACAGAGTGAGCAGCACGTGGCGAAGCAGTAGCAGATGCCCAATGGCTATAACATCGTATCCTATGATATCACTTCTTCCACCACATCTTCTCTCCGTTTCCAAGACCAAACCCCCTCACTCTTATATTCACAACCAGAACAAAGCTTTAGCTCTGACCTCCCCCCTCTCCTTGTCCAATCCTCGACTATCAAGAAGAACTGTTCTTTACAAACAAGAAATTCATCAAAGGAGCGCCCAAATTTGGAAAACTAAAGCAGCCCCTGAAGAGGTCTTGCCTTCAGATACGACCCCACTGGAGAGTACCCAGCAGATAGTGTCCACCAGCAATGATGATGGAGTTGGCACCATCATATCAGTCCTTCTCTTCGTTGCCTTTGTTGCTCTATCCATTCTCACTATTGGGGTATATTCTAATTACTTTTCAAGATTCACATGATAATTACGTTGGTGGTGGTGCTTTCTGTATGGTCAAGCAATCTTGAATTTGTGGTTATAGTTGTCTTTAGTATTTGCTCCATCTATGATCGAAACTCAAATGGTTAGCTTTCCAAGACAAATAAAAATAATGGGCTTTTATTGTGCTTGATAAAAGTTATGATTTTCGAACGTGGGCTGTTGCTAAATTGAGGTGGCTTATCCGGTTGCAGATAATCTACTTAGGAGTAACAGATTTCTTGCAGAAGAGGGAGACAGAGAAGCTTAAGAAGGAAGACGAATCTAAGAAGAAGGGAGGGAAGAAAAGAAAGGTGAGAGTAAGGTCTGGGCCAAGAGGATTTGGGCAGAAGATCGACGAGGTTGATGAATTTGACGATTAGCATATCTATAATGTAAGCTTCACTAGTCTTCTGTAAACTGCAAAATAAACTCCAATTTTGCAACTTGAAGATATTGGAGCTTTTCTTGATTCTTTCTATACTTTGATTTTGCCACACGTACAATGTTGAAAATGTCTTATTGCCTGCCATTCATCTATTGTGAGAGTCGATTCCATGTGACCGTTGTCAAGGAGACATTCTTCATCAAGAAATGGAAATTGCATCAAGAAATGGAAATTGCAACAGGACATGGTTTTTGTCAGTCATCCACTTGCACGTAGAAGAGACAGTCTCTGGTTAGTTTCTGTGAAACTGGATTAGATTATTCTTCTTGGACCTTTTTAGTAACGGTGTTTAACCAAATATCATAGGGGGATGAGTTGTTGGGTTGTTTGGATCAGCAAACTTTGATCAGCCAAAACAAGCGCAGGACCAATAAAAGACTAAAAATATAAAATGAAGGTTCACTTTCTCCAGAACTGGTAGTGGCGGGGTAAGAAGAGAATACAGCAACATCATGGCTAATTTTGTAGCACACACAAAAACCATTAGAGAAATGTACTTTTAATAGAGGAAAAAAGGTAGAATCCGGATTACATAGAAGAAAACTCTGCCCTCACCTAAACAATAACAGCTCTTCACATACCAACATTTTGTACATATCACGTTTAGACTACCTCGACATTTTTACACCCTTGAAAACTCGTGTCATTTATCTCTTCTTCAGGGGGCATCAGGTGTGCATTAAACATCTGAACCTCGGCTTGTTCAACTCTGTATAAACCTTGAACTACAGAATGTACAGTTTCCGATACAAGCAACAGCTTTATTTTCAAACAGCTCATATACCTGTCCAAATAGATATAGGTAGAGACGTAGCCATAAAACAGGAAGGAAGGAAGAGAGGAAGCTCACACTAGCCTCGGTTAGCTGTACAAACAACTTTTTTTTTCCTATCGCAACTAAGCAGGGTGCAGGGACTGTGCAGCAATTCTCCTTTCTGCAAGCAATTCAGAATTAATGAGCACTAAATTGACAAAGAAGGAATTGTATGGTCTTACTAGCTAAATTGACATGGCATGCATGCACACAAGATGTTGCTCAGAACAGCTAGCTATAAAAAGCAGTACCACCTTCATCTTGCATGCATTCGGTAAGTTTTGTTTTCATCAGCAGAGTAAATGGTATAGAAAGCATAATTTGTTTACATAAAACATCTCAGTTTTACATTTATATTGCCAATCAACAGCCCTATCATGAAACATTTAAATATAGGCTCTTTTTTTAAGTGGATTAAAGAGCGTAAACTGCAAGGTGAATACTGTATGACAGCTTTCCAAAGCAAAACATATGTTTATATACAGATGCAAATACATGCACAGCCACAATAATGCAAAATGACTCATCAATTATTGGTTTGGTGAAATTTATGAACAAAAGAACTGGCAGATAATTGAGATGTTGAAGAGGCATATGAAACAGGCAGGTAGCATGTGTCTTCAAACCACATGGGGCAGCTATTATAGCACACCATTCTTTCCTCCAAAAGCTTATACTCCGCAGAGAATTTGCAGGGATTTTGCATGGCAACAGTTAGAAGTTCTACAAGCATATGCCATGGCAAGATCCACAACTAAGGTGATGAGGTACTAGTGTTATTTACTTCAATTAAAGACAAGCCTATCCCCAAATCAGGCTTGCATTAAATCATAAGCATTAAAATAATGCTTACCCCCAGCAGCAACAAGTTTCTCTACACGTGCAACAATATGCTTTCCATAGGTGTACTTCTTCAATGCATTTAAATGAACCTTTATTCTTGAAAGGATCAGCTCACGCTGTTGGTCATCACATGTCTCCAGCACTTTTTGCACAACATAGTTGGCAAACTGATCTTTCATCATTGCCTGAACAGAAAGGAAAACATTAGCAGAAGAAATTGGGAAATGATTGTGCTTAATCATGAAGCAGGAAGATACAAAAAAATAGAAAATGGACACGTAGAAAATTCTTCAATTGAAGCTTGCAAATGTGCACAGAAGTTTCAAACCTGAAGAGGCTCATTTTCATCAGTAGTGCCAAGCATCTCACTGACCAGTATTTGGCGTTCAGCAGGACCACTAAAAGTTAAACACTTCTCCACAACATTGGACGCAAACTTCTGCTGACTCATATGAACAATCTTCCCTGCTAACTCCTTGATAATTGCAGATCGTTCATGAGATTTTCCATGTTCCAGCACATGCTGTTAAAATAGAAGCCAGCACTTAATCAAATCAATAGAGAATAATATAAAGAAACAACATGATAACTATTACGTATTAATGTTTGGGATGTGCAATTTTAAAAATACATAGCACAGGGAAATAACTGGCATCAGAAGAAGGAATTCCAACTGCCGTATTGAACACTAAGAAAGAAAATGAAAGCAGTCATTTATCCACCATCTTGCACTTTGTCGAGTGGGTGAGACATAACCAAAAAAGAATAAAGATCTGTATCTTGGAAATTAGAGTTTACTCCCAATTTAAGATTCCATAAGTGATTTAAGTCTTGAATACTATTTGGATGCTTCAATATGGATTGCTTAAATGTTATTAGTATGCTTTCATATGTATAAATGTTACAAGTCAGCAGTTCAAACAAATACACAGGTGCACATAACTCTTTTACAAGAGAAATAAGAGGTAACCAGTTGATTACACTTTATCGATGACTGGTATTTATTTAATAAGTGAATGCCCAAGTGCAATAGAACCATATCTGAAAGGGGAATAATGACAAGAAACTCATTCACATAATAGGGTTTGCAACGCAGGAGTGTATATTCCTAAAACATCACAGATATAAAGAATGAGACATGAAGAAGATAGTGCTGGAGATTCAGCCAGGACTTGTAAAATACACTAAAATATCTAAACACCTCTTATCATCTGAAGAATATCTAGAATGCTTTTTATAAACTGAACAAACATCATGACCAACTTTTTTATAAAAAAGCAAAGACCTTTATATCGCATACCCAGTAACTAGATGACACGAAAGTTATAATGCTCAACAAGAATGGCAGCGACTTATATGCATCAAAAGTGCGAGTCATTGAAATGCAAAACCAACCTGCACCACATAATTTCCATATTGATCTTGTGCCAACATGCTCACAGCTCCTAAAATCTCATCCATAACTTTACTCTGTGTTTTTGCATCCTTGCAGTGTTCCAGTATCCTCTGCAAATTACAGAAAACAGTTGTGTAATTTTCTTTTCTTCCAGAAAGGTCCATGGAATTGAAATAAGCAAAGAACCGTTCCAAACCTGTATCACACGACACCCATATGGATGGGTGGAGAGATTCACAACGTGATCAAAGAATGTTGAGACAATAAACTGAATGTTATCTTCAGGAATACACTCAATGCACTTTTGGATGACATGGTTCCCATTCTGGTCTCGTACACACCGCATTACCTGACCATCAAGCTCTTCAACCATTTTTATTTTCTGGTCTAGGTCAACAACCTCAATGGCCTAAACAATATAAAGAAAAGAACATGTTACTTGCTATCAACAACTTCAGTAGATGCCCCTGATAATCATATATTCATCTTAATTTTATTGGTGAGAGTTTTTAGGGAACTCCATAAATTTGTGCATAATCACTCTTCTAGTATATAATGATGAAAGCAAGAGACAGATACATAAGCACTGCTGCCCCTCCAGAATAGGTAACTTGTTACCCTGATCAAGAATACAGGACACTTCATTACACAAATTGGTGTGGACAACCCTAACTAAGAATTCTTTGAGCTGTTTGACCACAACATTTGTTTTTACACAAACCATAAGCAAACATTTTTTTGTTCTCAGAAGCATACTTTCTTTCACCGAAGTACCATAATCCACAAACAAAGATGTAACAGGGTGTATCACATAACATTAAATTGCAAAATGGTAGCAAAACTAATGGTACCTTCTGGATCACTCTACAGCCATACATTTGAAGACTAAGTGTCAAAACATGACCAAAAAGATTGCCAGCCAATTCTCTTCTCTGTGATGGAAGACCATGCTCGAAAAACTACATGCAAATACATGGTTACTACTTTCATAAACGGAATCCATAAAAACATAACAAAGTGCACCGTAACAAAGCAGAGATATATGGTACCTTCTGAATTACATAATTACCAAACACATCAGTCATCAGAGGAAGAGCCTGGGGCATGATTTCCTCATAAACCACATTTTTCTCATCGATTGTGGCAGTCTCAAGTTTTTGTTGAATGAATCGGCTCCCATACTGATCCGCACTGCACATAAGCGATCTCAAATCATTGAATTAAATAAATAAAAATGACAATGAATGAACATGGGATTTTTTTTGTTCAATATTTACCTGAACTCAACAACATGACCAGCAATTTCTGAGAGTTCAAGAGACTTAGTTTTATTGCTTTTAAACTCTTCCAATAGGGATGACGCATAGTTTTCATCCATGTTACATCCTGCATCCAAGGGCCAGTGCCCCATGATGCCCCCAGCTAAGTTTCTCATTCCAGAAGGAAAACGCATATTCAGTTCATTGTGTCTTAAGGGACTGGCTGGTCCGACTGGGGAGTTTGGAATGACAGGGCTTGCAAGGGGACTTCCAGGATATGGCATACCAACACCAAAGGCAGGATTCCCAAAATAACCATGATGAGTAGAACTGCCAGATTTACCACCTAATGGGCCACCATACTGTGATTTCTGAGATGACAGAAGACCATAAGCCTTTTGAATTTCCAGGAAATTCAAGTATGAATTACCTAAGTAGTTCCTATCTATTGAGGGATCATTAATAGCAGCAATCTGGGTAGAAGCATAGTCAGGAGTTCTCAAGTACTGGAGATGCATGGGATCAACATAAGGTGCCTGTAGAGCACTTCCTGCTATTGAACTCCGCCCTCTCCCAAGATTATGAGATTCCAACGAAGCAGCAGTTAGATTTGTTCCAGACCCCAAACCTCCAAGCACTCTGGAGTCCATTCCAGGGATAGCCATAGCAGATGCTGCAGCAACATTTTCAAATAATGGCGGCAGATTACCAGTGCCAAGCTGCTGAGCAATCATGGAAGCCAATGCTGGATTCATGGAATACCCACTCAGTCCATAGTTTGGAAGTGATGAATTGATAGCATCTAGATGCTGATACTGTGCAGGTAAACCACCTCCACCACCAAAGGCTGAGGGAGGTGATCCTTTCATGTAAGAATTGCCAGAAGGAAAAGCCAACTTTGGTTGTTCAACCTGCCGGTCAGCCATGAAGGATGGGCTGTTGAGGTTCGATCCACCACCATTACTCTTAGCCAAATCAGAATATGACAAACTGGCAGGTTGAGGAACAGTAGACATATGTAAATGCCCAGAGTCAGAATTCTTTATGTATGTATTTTGCTTCAGATGATTCTGACCGCCTTGGAGACCAAAGAGATAATTCTGATGGCTGTCAACATCCTGTTCAACCTGAGATGGCAAATGGCTTTCTTCATCTACTCCACCATTTGTTGCCAAGTTCATGCCAGAAAATGCTGCTACCAACTCTGAAGGCTCCCTGATACCAGATGAGACACCAATGAATAAGTTCGAACTAGTAGTGCCTCTCTTTTCGGATGTGCTAACTCTCCCTTGTCCAATGGGTGTAGGACATGGACTAGGGGCCCTGGCAACATGTTGAGGATCAGGAGTAGTACTCCTGGACAAGGAGGTACCAAGAGCAGCAGCATAACTATAAGAAGGTTGGCCTATATTTTGGACAGAAGAGGAGCCGTGGCCATTTGCACCAGATCGTAAGGTATCCGCGGATGATAATTCACGGCGCAAATGAGCCAACTCTGCTTCAGCTGAACCTAAGGTCTCGTCATTTTCATTAAATGCATTACGACTAGCTGGGCGAGATGGGGGCCCTGTCACAGGAGTTGCACGCCCCAGATCATCCTGCATGGATATAAGATACCAAATCATAAATATAACAGTGATGTGGACAATCTAAAGAAGGCAGTTTTAGGCTCTGACAACGCCCTTGAAATTGGTATACCAATCCAAATCTCAGTTCAAAATGTATGTCTAGCATGGGGCCTCGTAATGGTCTCGACATTCAAACAGAACTAAATCCCACATTACAGCCAAACCTGAAGTTCACAAGTTCAAAATACTGACCAGTTCATAGACTTCTTCATGCGTGTTCAAGAATAAAAATAACTAAATATTGCAAGGCATAGAGATTGATGCAAAAATAAAATAACCTGGGTAAAAAAACTGATTCGGAGTAACAATTAAAGCAGACAATTAGAGAAAAAAACAGAAAAAACTTATTTATTTCATCCATGCAAAAATAAGATCGTGTCAATCCTTAAAAGGAAGCAATGAATACCACAATGGGGAATTCAAGGAAATAATCCACTGATATTCTTTAATCTTTATGCAAGAAAGCAATCAAGAAGATACCACGGAAAAGCCAGAAATTCACAAACAAACAGAAACGTGACTTGAGCAAAATCATAGAAATTACACCTGAAAGATTTCGGCAAGGCTCTTCTGTTTGCTGGCAAGTCCTAATCCTGGTAAACCGATCAGACCATCACCGCCCCATTCGAGTGAGCCAGAAACCTTCTCTGACTCCACCTCACTATCTTGTTTCCTCGATTCAAACCCTGGTGGCATTGAAAACATTGATCTACCATTACCATTATCATCTCTACTACCCTTCCTCCTATCTCCAATCCCACCTAAGACTGAACTTCCACCCTTCAATCTCTGCGCAGACCTCCAATCCTCCTTCGACAGCAAAGGAGGCGGAAGCCTAGGGTTCAAATTCACATTTGAATAGTAATAAGATAAGTAAGCTGGATCAGACCTCAGCTCCTTCTCGGAAGTGAACCCGTTCCCATTTTTTACACCAATAAAGTCTGAGAAAGAGGCACCACCATTACCTCCGCCGCCAAACAAACCCCCGACTGCATTCAACGAACCCTCCACGGTTGGAGGAGCAGAACCACTCCTATACAAATTGAGCTCTTTCTCACGATCATCAGCTTCTTGCCTGCGTTGCTCACGCAACAATAACCCTATCTCATCTAAATCATCACCGAATGATCCATCATTAGCTCCTATCATCGGTCTCCTTCCCAATTCTGATAGCATATTCAATACCCCAATTTGATCATAACCCGCTATAACAACTCAATAACTGATCAAGACCCAGTAGCTATAATCAAACCCTAAAACCAGAACCGCCTCCAAGATTAAAACTTGTCTACGTTTGAAACATCCAATACCCTACTTCCAGCTTCAAGATGTTTAACTTTTAGCTAGAAAAGATCAAGACTTTTATACCTACTAAATTGATGAACATCAACTGGCCACTCCTAAACTGCAAAAAAAATCAATCTTCAAGCATAAAACATGTTAAGAAAAAAAGATGGGGCTTTCCTCTCTTGTCTTCTAAATCAATTTTATGAAACAAAGTACACAACTCTGTGCACCAAGTTTTCATGCAGCAAGAATTGCGCGAGAAATAGAAATATAAAGAAAGAGAGCAATTTTCCAATGAAGAAACAAAGAAGAAGAGGGTTTTATAGTGGGCTGAAATCAATCTGGCGGCGATTGGTCCTTACAAGAACCCTTAGGGTTTTGTTCTAGTGCTGAGTGATGAGCATCAACTATCAAAAGACTTTCATTAGAAACAGTGTGATATTTATATATCTATAAAAAAACTTTTATTTGTACGATTCCTACAACGAAAGGGAGAAATAAAAAGAATAAAATATTTTATTTATTAAGTCGAATCCTAATAAAAACATGTGTAATTGACCAAGTGATAACCGACTGATGTGGAGAAATTGGTAGTCGAAAGAAGATAACGATGTTTGGTTTTTCCTCGTCCCGTGTGTCCCTAAACCGCTAAACTACAACAGAAATCCACGGACTTGCACGTCAGCTTATTTAGCTCTCTTTTTTTTTTAAGAAAAAAACAATTATTTGTTTCTGTTAATAGATTTCAAATTTTCAAATATATATTATTTATAAATATCAAAACTTGCTCTCAAGTCCACGAACAACCATTATTGGATCTGGGTCCAATCAATGGTTTGGACCGGGCCTAGATCCAGGTTAAGTGAGCAGGTGTTGTCCTACGATGAGGGCAAGATGTGGGGAGATAAGGAAGGGACAGGTTTAAGGCTTTTCAGGGGTGGGTGGGCCTAGGAAGGAGCCCATGTCACACAAGGGTCGATAGAGCCGAGATTGTGCTCGAGGTGTTGTAGATCAACTAGGGATGTGCTTGAGGCTTCTAAAGAGTTGGGTCGACCGTCTCTGGTGCGTAAAGGTTCATAATTAAAATATTTTATTACTATTATTATTTTCATACCATTTATTAAAATTAATTCAAATTAAAAAATATAATAATATTCAAGAACCATGTTAAAAGGTATATAATAGTATTCAAAAATCATGTCAATATTAACAATAAAATGAATCTAATAAAAACCATGGCCCAAAAAAACAAAAACATAAAAACAAAGAAAAGAAAAGGGTCATGTCCAACCAGTGGGTAAGCCCGCATATTTAATAATCGATTGGATTTAAGTTGTTTATGAAAATATTTTTTATTTAATAATATATGAAAATAATATTTTATATTTTTAAAAATTATTTTTAACATTGTACATGAAAATTATCTAAAAACACTAAAAAAAAAAAGTGTAGAATATAAAGTCAAATAGAATCTTATATTAAGGTTATTTGCTTAGAATTAATGGTGGTAACCGGTAAGGTTGCTCGAACTAGCACCCTATGGTTGTGACTCGTGCTAGCCAATTATGTTGCGATAATGAATGTTAAGAAAAGATTTAAAAATCATACTATTATAATTTATTGTTCATGATAGTAAAATCTAATAAAATATTTTAGATTTATTTAATTACCATCCTCGTTGCCAGCATGGCTACGCCCTCGTAACCTCGCCTCCGCGCCGCCACCTTTACCATATTTGAGCAGCGGTGGATGCCGTCTTGACTTGTAAACGAGGCAAACGTGACCTATGACTCGAGGCTTATAAAAATCACGGTCCCTATGACGAACAAAACCGAGTCAATGTTTCAGTTTTCTCAGCGACTTTTCTATACTCAACTTGTCGCATACGAGCATATCCACGAAGGTTTCACGGGAAACAATAAATAAGATGGACCACGCTTTATCATGGTCAGATTAATTTTTAAAAAATATATAAATATTATAAATCTATATTAATGTGTATTAAATATTCATGATAATTTATAATTATAATTATCTATTATCCATGACTCTTGAGTTTAGTTTTTTATATTTACATTATCTTTGAGTTCATTTCTTTCTCGTATAAATAGATTTATTTGTTTTATATTTTTATAAAAATAGAAAAAAATCATAATAATAAAGGTATTTATCTCTCGTGTTTTTTAATTATACTTTGAATATTTATGCTCTTATCTGTTAATTATTTATTTTTTCATAACACGTTATCAACATGATTATTATGTGGCTTGTATCAATTTTCATATTTTCGCTTTTCATTGTTGTAATTTATTTTTGACATTTTTCTTTCATTTTTATTCACAGAAAGATATTTATATTCCCTGAATGAATAACGAGTATTACAAGTTCCTGAAAAAATAAATAAATGAAGAACTAGTATCACAAGTCCTAAAGAATTAAATAATAAAATACAGTTCTTGAAGAACTATAAATTCTAAAGCTAAATAAATAACAGTCTTAAAGAACTGATTTTTTTGAAGAATTAAATAAATAAAAATAGTTTGTGAAGAACTAGTATTACAAGTTCCTGAAGAATTAAATAAATTAAATATAGTTCCTAAATAACTAGTATTTCTAAAGTTAAATAAATAACAATCTTAAAGGATTGATTTTTTTCTTTTATTTTCATGATTTTATTTAATAAGTTATTATATTATTTTTACAAATAAATATAATATCAAATCTGACCATACTTGAATTTATCGCTCTTGATATTTTTAGAAATAATTATTTGTCATGCAACATTGATGTCGAGATTCATTTGGAAGCTATGAATCTTGGAGAAACCATTAAAGAAGAAAATAGTATGTAGTGAAATCTAAATGAAAGATATAACCACCAAAAAGTTATCATACTTTTTCAAACTCGTTATGATTGGTTGCATATGAGATTGCAAGTTTTTATGATTAATGAATATAATTATACTCTTTTTAAATCACCTCACAGTTGAATAATTGCTTGCACTTGAGGTTGCAAGATTTAAATTGATTAGTGAATATAATTTTGTTCTTTTAAAATCACCTCACAGCTGAAATTATGTGGTGAAAATATCACAAAAGACCAAATGTTAACATTCTCTACTTTCCATACCTCAAACATTGTCCTCCAAGAACAATATAGAGTGTATAATTTTCAAAGGTACTCGAAACTAATTTCATGTCTTCTTGTGGTTGAATGAAATAATGAGTTTTTGATGAAAAATCATCAATCTCACCCCCCACAGGTTCTAAATCATTCCCCTAAAGTGAATGAAATCTTTGTCGAAAAGATAAGAAAAAATCAAGAATATAGGTATGAAACAAAATAGAAAAGAAGAATATATAATTCTTTTAAAAAGCAACCCATCATACCACCAAAAGTGGAGAAACAATGAACTCATACAAGAAAAGACAAAAATTTGCATAAACTAGAAGATAAGTGTCATAGGTGTGGTATGCATGGTCATTGGTCATGTACCTATCGTACACCAAAATATCTTACAGATTTATATCAAACCTCTCTAAAATAAAATACAATTGAGACTAATTTTATTCATAAAGATAATTTTAAGAATCATAATGCTTATATTTATGTTAATACTTATCTTGATGATTCTGATTTCTTTAAAAACTTAAATAAGACAAAAAACATGCTTAGTGGTAAAATCATTAGGGATGATTAATAATTTTTATTTGTATTAATATATTTATGTTATTATATTTTCAACAAACATTATCAATTTGATTTAAGTTAAATAATAAGCTTTAATTATATTTTGAACAGCGACATGATTTTTCATGATGGATATTTATGTCTGGCAAACAGTGCAATGACATACACAATTATAGAAAAGAATGTTTTTATATTACCACATGCATTTTGGGTCAGAAGATTATACTTGAAAAGCTAATTGTTTTCTCTTTTAGAATTTATTTTACAATCATGAAATCTAATTAATCAAATGTGATGATACACCATAAGTGTTCTGACCCAGAATAATTTATGCTTTGACATGATCAGCTTGGACATGTAAGATCAATAATGATAAGATGAATTATTGAGAATTCACATGGGCATCCTTTAAAGAACCTGCAAATTCTTTTACCAAGTGAAAATCTATGTTCTCAAGGTAAATTAATTACCAAACTATCTCCGTCAAAAGATTCCTATAGAATCACCATCTTTTCTCAAAAGAATTCAAGGAGATATATGTGAGCTTATTCATCCACCATGCATGTCTTTTAATTATTTTATGGTATAGATTGATGCATCAAGTAAATGGTCATATGTTTGTTTACTTTTCAGTCAAAATATTGTATTTGCTATATTAATAGCACATATTATCAAAATACAAGAACAATTTCCTAATTATCCTTTCAAGAAAAATCCATTGAATAATGCTAGTGAATTTACTTCTCAAGCACTAGAAAATTTTTGCATTTCTATTGAAATTGATGTTGAACATTTTGTTGCTAATGTACATATTCAAAATGGTCCAACATAATCATTTATAAAACGACTTCAATTGGTTACAAGAGCATTACTTATAAAATCAAAATTATTTACATTTGTTAGGGGACATGCTTTATTACATACTAAATTATTTGTTAGAATTAGACAAAGTGTTTACCATAATCATTATCCATTACAGCTTTTTTATGGTATACCATCAAATATATTTCATCTACAAAATTTTATTTATTCAATATATATGCCTATAGCATCCCCACAAAGTATTAAAATGGTTCCACAAGGAAGAATATGAATTTGTGTTGGTTTTGATTCTCCATCTCTTATGAGATTCCTTGAACCTTTGATTGGTGATGTTTATAAGCCATGTTTTAAAAACTTCTATTTTAATAAGAACATTTTCTCATCATTACGGAAAGAAAACTTAGTGCTTAAAGAACAACAATAAATTACTTTGAATAAACTAAAATTATCTTATTTCGATACAAGAAAAAATCAATGTGAACTTGAAGTTCAAAAGATAATTCATTTACAAAATATTGAAAATCAATTACAAAATATTTTCACTAGTAGTGAAAAGATAGTTAAATCTCATATTTATGTTGCAAATGCTCCATCTAGAATTGAAATCCTTGAAGAAGAAAAAAGACAACATTGCAGCAAATGAATCTATATCATGCCTGAAGCGCAGAAGACCTATTGGCACTAAAGACAAAAATCTTATAAAATAAAAACTTCAACGAATAAATGATGATACTCTTGGAGAATCCTCACCCACAAAAAAGACATCAAATATTGTATCCAAATCATCTTCTAATATTGATACCTTTAAAGAGGGACCTTCTGAAGAGAATTAGGTACTTGGGAATAATGAGATCTCCATAAATTGTGTTCATATATGAGAGATTTTGGAGCAAGATAAAATTATTATAATTGATTATTTTGCATTTACAGTTGCTTTTGACATCACTTGAAGCAATGATAATTTGAATCACAAACTGTTGAAGAACGTTGATATAGAAATGATTGATCAATATGAAAATTATACAAGATCAAATATAACTTTGCAGTAAATTTATTAACAAGATACAATTCAACTCCCACAAAAGATATTGAAATGGAGTCAAACATATATTTCGGTATCTTTGCAAAACAACTAAAATGAGATTATTTTATTGTGGATCGAATTCATAATTGATTAGATATGCTGATGCAAATTATATTTTAGATCCCCATAAAGGGATATCACAAATAGGTTATTTATTTACACATGATGGTTCTGCAATTTCTTGGAGATCTATCAAACAAATATTGGTGGCTACTTAATCAAATCATTCAGAAATTATCGCGATGCATGAAACTAGTTAAGAATGCATATGGCTAAGGTCAATTATAATAGTCCTGCAATGTTGTTTGAAGATAATGTTTTTTTCATCACTCAATTGAGATGATACTATATTAAAGGAGACAAAACGAAACATATCTCACAAAAGTTCTTTTTATTATACTCATAGCTCCAACAAAAGAGAGAAATCAATATCAAACAAATCAGATCAAGTGATAATTTAACAGATATATTTACAAAGTTTTTACTAGCCTCAACTTTCAAGAAATTTATCCATAATATTGGAATGTGTCATCTTAAAAATTTGTAATAAAACATGTACTTTTGAGGAAAAATCAATGCAAATTGTATCCTTTTATCTTCGTTTAGGTTTTTTCCCACTAGTTTTTCCTTTGCAAGGTTTTAATGAGGCAATTTGATAATGTTTTAATGAATCATAAAATATTCAAATATGGATCTTGAAGCTATATAAAGCCCTCTATTGAATTTTAAAGTACATGGACATTCAAGGGGAAGTGTTATAAATTCATATTAATGTGTATTAAATGTCTATCACAATCCATAATCATGTGTATTGAATGTCCATGACTCTTGTCTTGGATTTCCATAATCCTGTATTTCATTTTTTTCTTCTATAAATAGATCTACTTGTCTTGTATTCTTAGAGCTTTTGAAAAAAATAGAGGAGTTCATAATAATAAAGGTATTTCTCTCTTGTCTATTTTAATTATACTTTGAATATTTATACTATTATACTTTAATTGTTTTTTTTTTGTTTTTATAACAATAAAAAATATTAAGAGCACAAGTGTTTTTAGTGTTATTAAACCTAACTAATCTTTTGTTCTAACTCTTTGTTTAATTCATTTTTTTAATTAAATCACATCAGAACTGGCCTCACTTAAATTTATTAATTTCACGGATTCAATGTTATTTATTTAAAAATAAATAAATTAAGATAACAACTTAAAAAAGTATTGGGACAAGAACATAATAGATCGACGGGGCTAGCATAGCACCAAACGGGGGGCAATTCGTGTGTCACGCAATAATTAGCAGCTCATATCACACAGCGCCCCCAATAATTACTCGCTTTAAACGCATGCACCTTGACAGAAGAAAGATACAGGCACCCTCAACTCAACCCCTGGTAAACATATGCAGAGTAATAAGTGCCGACCATTCCCTTTTTTTCTTTTCTGGAGCGGTCTACGAAAACACTTCAGGCATAAATAGTATTACAAAATTCACATTCAGACTCGAAACCCATCTCTTTATATTAAAAACATGGCCGGCCATGGTATTTCTATGCTGCATTTCCGGTGAATCGATGGCGACAATTGAACAGTTTTCTTTTTACCAGTGTATTTTTTTATTTAAAAATATATTAAAATAATATTTTTTATTTTTTAAAAATCATTTTTAATATGAAAATAATCTAAAAATATTTTGTATCAAACATTATCTAAAGTTTTTAACTGTAAGGGTCAATCCACTCCAATGTAAAAAGAGAAGACAACCATGCGGTATGTGACCTATGATAACATTTTAAGATTAAAAAACATTAATTACTAATATAATAATTACTAAAAACTTATATATTTATTAATTTTAAAATATATAAAATTAGTTAAGATTGACACGTGAATAAAAAAAAATAGTCAGAATCTTCGTGCAAGATGCCTCAAATCAAAAGGTGACTTTGCTTGAATTTTCAAAGTATGCGTTCTTCTCTTCACACACAGTCAAACCCAATCCAAGCTGTGTGCCACTTGTCCTGTAAATTGTAATCATCTTCTACACAGTAGAATCATAACTCGTCCCCGTATCCTCCTAGCTGTCAAGTCTCGTCGAGCTACTGTATAATAATCACAAAGTCTCCGGTCAATAATCAAATTACAAAACCCCCCCTACGATTTAAATGTTATGTCAGTTTGCCTCTTAAATATATAATTTTTACCATTCATACCCTCGAGGGATGACATAATTCAATTATGTATACATTAGATGAGTCTATTTGACATAAAATAAATAAAATTAGCATGTAAAATACTTGAAAATGTTAGTGTTTGTTATAAAGTATATGAAAGAATTCATGAAAAATTAGAATATCAATTATTCTATACGAAAAATATCATACAGGCCCAATTATTGGAAAGCTTCTTTTTCTCAAAAATAAAGCAAACAAGACAAAACAAAACATTGAAAGCGCGTAATCACGTGCATTTCACGCGTAACATCTTGCGTTTGATCCATCGGGAACGCTCCTCCCCTCTCGCATTATTTCTCACACGCGGCCCGCCATCTCAAGCTTCTTCCACGCGTCTCTTTAAAAGCCTGGCTTCTCTTTCTCTCTTCTCCTTTATTTCTCAAACTACAATCATCATTCTCTTTCTCTCTCTAGCTACTTTCCGATCTGACCATGGCTTCAACGACGGCCGCGTCGTATTGGTGTTACAGATGCGCACGCTTTGTCACCGTTTCACCTCTCAACGATGACGAAGAACAAAACCACACCAACAACATCACGTGTCCTCACTGCGACGGTGGGTTTGTCGAAGAGATCCAATCCAACCGCGACAGCCGTCAGAACCGTAATCGGGTTTCCAGCTTCATTAGAAACCGCCGGAACGCTGGCGTCAGGTCCCCGTACAACCCAGTGATCGTGCTCCGCGGGACAGGCCCCGCCGCCGCCGAGGAAAACGATGAGCGAAGCACCTATGAGTTCTACTACGACGATGGAACTGGCTCGGGTCTCCGACCCGTACCCGAGACGATGTCGGAGTTTTTAATGGTTTCTGGTTTTGATCGTTTACTGGACCAATTATCACAGATTGAGATAAACAGCTTAGGCCGGTCGGCTCCTAACCCACCAGCATCGAAAGCCGTGGTTGAATCAATGCCCAGTGTTGAAATAAACGAAACGCATGTGGTTTCGGAGACGTACTGTGCAGTGTGTAAAGAGGCATTTGAGATTGGACACGAAGCTCGTGAGATGCCTTGCAAACATATTTACCATTCCGACTGCATCTTGCCCTGGCTTGCGATGCGAAATTCTTGTCCTGTTTGTAGGCACGAGTTGCCTGTGGATAATTCTGAAGAGGAGGAGGCGGAAGAGGAGATTGTGGGTTTGACTATATGGAGGTTGCCTGGAGGTGGGTTTGCTGTTGGGAGGTTCAGTGGGGGGAGGATAGGTGGAGAGAGGGAGTTTCCGGGTGTTTTTACGGAGATGGATGGCGGTGGGAATAGTGGGCTTAGTGGGAACAGGAGGCCTCGAAATTGGGATTCTTGGGTAGCTAGGAGTAGAGGAAGGGAGGGCAGTGGTGGCAGTGGGGGGTTTAGGAGAGTTTTTCGCGGCGTGGCTTCATTTTTGAGGAGGATTAGGCCTCATTCGTCGTCAAGAATGCATGATGTATCTGGAACTGGATCGATTGAGAGAAGTTATTCGAGTCGCGTAACAAGGAGAAGAGGATTGGATTTGGAGGTTGAGGAAGGGGCTGATAGGTGGTGATATCATTTGGGGCTATTGAGAGGTGAAGAGACGGACCGCTTCCTCTGATAAATATATATGTATATACCTAGCACTTTAAACAGGTTAAGAATTTATTTATTTTTCATTTACTGAAGGAGAGTGTACTACTAGTACTGATGAGTAGAGATTTCTCGTCTCCTCAAATGGAAAAATTCTTTGTATTTGATGCAAGAGGATAAATGATTCAATTTTGCTGGCTCTGAAATTTAGAAAGATAGTTGTTGAACTGAAATCGGTGATAATCCACGATGTAGAAGAGCAAATTGCCTCGTCTTATAAAGCTTTCACTAGCAATTTCATTCTATGAATCAAATTTCTACTTTTGGCAGTCTATTGAGCTCGTTGGTTGCTTACTTTCTCTTGCAAGTCACATTATAGTTTGATTGGGCGTGCCTTGCTGTGTATCCAGATGGGGCTGGGCTTGAGGATTAAGCAGAGGATGGCTGAATTTAGCTCATCTGTCATCTCCCCGTTGCTCAAAAATATCAAGTTAGTCCAGAGCTTGAAAGCAGCACGGGATCGGATCGCTCGTATTTTCCGGTCAAAATATGATCTTTTTAATGCTTACACGGGGGAATGTCCAATCCATCCATTTCTTCGTTGAATGATGTGTGACTGGAATTTTTAGCCTTATTGATGAAAAAGCACCCACCTTTGCTGGCTCGTGCTTCCATCTTCCGGTCTTCTTTTGCCTTCTGTTCCACTTTACAGGATTGTGAGTGGTGGTCTATTTGTGGAGCTTTGAGCAATGATAATGGAAGTTAAATCCAAGCATAATCTGCCAAAACGCCTGTATGTTCGCGGTAGAGGACTCTTTACCGGGGTTGTAAGAGTAGAGGTGGAGTGAAACTCCGTCTGTTTTTCCGTTTGCTACTACGATCTGGTTATAATTACCACTCTTTTCCGGCTGGATAATCTTAACGATATATTCTTTATATTGACATCAATATGCTGAATTAATTTATAATAATATAATAAATTCCTTTGACCGATTCAGGATTTGGATTCAAAAAGTCAAAGAAGGCAACGTCCTTTTTAAATATTAATTTTACCAGCACCTGCATCTAAATTTTACCAAGTTCTTAGCTTTTTTTAAATGCTTTTTTGTACTCAAATATATTAAAATAATATTTTTTATTTTATTTTTAAAAAATTATTTTTGACATCAACATTTAAAAACACTAAAATATATTTATTCAAATTTCGGTAAATATTCTAATTGCATACCGGTAAAAAAATATATTTAAATGTTGTTATTTTTTTAGTGGAAAAAAAATTAAATGATATAAGAGTTGACTTAGATTATTCTATTGACTCTGCGGGTTCAATAACAACTCATGTAACCTATTAAAAACAATTAGGTTATTGAAGTTGAGTCATGATATTGGGGCAACCCAGTAAAAAAAAATAATGTTGAAGTAACAATGTAATAGATCACAATATTAAGATAGCATCTTAGAAAAAATAAATAAATAAAGACTCTATTTGGCTAATATTAAAACATCAATATATGTGATCTTGAATGTGATACCAAGATATTTTTATAAAAACATATTAAATAAATTATAAAACTTAATTATCAATCGGACAATTTTGAATAATAATAAAAAAATCAATTAAAAAATAATATTAAATTCAATAATTAGTGTTGTGCGAGGAGTAATATAACGAAAAGTTAAAACACCTCCTCTTTTTAGTTTGTAGAGCCTGTATTTAACACTATTTTATATTACATTTCAAAAATATTTTTCAAAAAAAATAATATTTTTAGATTATTTTCATGTATTGATATCAAAAATAAATTTTAAAAAATAAAAATTAAATATTATTTTGATATATTTTTAAATGAAAAAAAACTTTCAAAAGCTTTGCATTGAGTTTATACTATGTGTGTATGTAATAATATGCTTTGCTTGTTTCAATTTTGAAAGAAAAGAACAGTAAATAATAATTTTTATTTTATTTTATTCTTTAGCTTCATCAAAGAATACTCGTAATTCGGGATGTTGTGTTTGCCTCAATGTCTCGAATTTGGAAGCAAAGAAACATCACCTTTTGATTCTTAGTCATGGTCCAGAAAAAAGGCTATAGAGGTCAACCTGATATTTTTTTTCTTTTACTTTCTATAATAAATTGTATGTTTTTCAATCTTTATCATAAATAAAAAAATAAATTAAACATAATAGATAAATTACCCATATCATAATATATATTGATCTCTTGTTTCTTTTTTTCAATTAATTCAACATACCCAAATAAATGCAGCCGTGTACTATTCGTTCTAATGCTATTACAAATTTAGGCAAGCAAATGTGGCTCCTTACATCACTTATCAGGAATGTTTGAAAGTGTTGTGGTTGATATTAATTTTAAAAGTATTTTTTATTTAAAAATAATATTTAAAAATAATATTATTAGCATTAAAACATAAAAATAATAAAAAATATATTTAATTTAAAATGAAATAAAAATTCTATTTTTTTAAAATAAAAACACTCCTAAAATACAATGCATGACAGGTATGCCTCGTCGTCCTGAAATCCATTATTGCTTCCAAAAATCGGGCAGGCTGGGTAATTAAATAAGGGCCAGCTGGATCTGCATCGGCTTCCATCAATTTACTTACAGCTTGGAGTAACGAGACTAACAGTGATCTTGTCTTTTCACCTAACCATCACCAACCAAAGACAAGACGCCTCCATTTCCGGTCAAGCCACTTTACTCACTTTTTTTTTTTGTAATAAAAAACTGTTTAAATAAAGACAATGTCATTCTCTTTGAGGTATTTTTATTTTAATAGCCCTGTCTGACTATTTCTCTCTTTTTTTTATTTTATTTTTCCAAAGATGAAAAAAACCAGAGAATATAAGGGGGGCTAAGAACCACAAGGAAAGAAGTATAATCGATCAATTTAATAAATCAATGGGACCAGGTTGTATTTAACTACTACTACTACTAATAATAATCAAATGCCGACTTTCCTTCTTATCTTGATATAAAAATTATCAAATATTTGGTATTATGTTTTAAAAAATGTTTTTTAATTATTTTTTAAACATAAAATTTTTGACATTTTTAGAATATTTTCATAATATAATTTAAAAAAAATAAAAAAAAATCACTACTACCGTCCCAAAAAAATTCACTACACATGTGTAATAAGGTAAATTGTAAAAATGTGAATAATAACTAGGGTACCTTAAAAAATACTCTACGTCACATTGATTGGTCATGCGCTCAGACAAGATGGGTTGACGTATGATGTTTTTTTTTTTTTTTTTTTAAGTCAGTCGTCGTGCCATCGTCTTTGACCATGCTATGTTGCCAACAATAAGACTTTTATTGTTGTTTGTTAATGATATTTTTGAAAGTATATTTTATTTAAAAATTATTTTAACATGAAAATAATTTATAAATACTAAAAAATAATTTAAAATAAAAATAAAAATAATTTTTTTAGAAATATTTTTGAAATATAATGTCAAACACCTTCTTAGTCATAACCTAAAAAAACAATGTAAGACATTTGGAAGCTTGTTTTAAAGATAAAAAAAATAAAATAATTCGAGGTATAAAATATGGTGCTAAAGAATGAAGATAAAAAAAAAAGAAGAAAATAACAACATAACAAAACTCAATCCTAATCAATCTAATGATGGAGGCTTAAAATAAAAAAAAAGATATTTTAAAAAAGAAAAAAAAGCAATTGAACAAATTTTCAATATAAAAATCAAAGAAATGATGTAAGAATACAGAGTCAATTCAAGCAAAAAAATAAAGATGCTTAATATACAAAAACTCAAAGTTGAATGATGAGTTTGAAAAATAAAATCAATGAAAAAAATATAAAAAAGTGATACTGATCTTGGTTAGAATTTCAAGCCCGTGAGCAATATAGTGAGATCATGATCATCATATCAACAAAATTAATGAAACTCGATTTTTTTAAGTTAAATATTAAAAGATAAAATTAAAAAAATAAAATAATTTTTTTTAAAAAAAGAACGAAGGCAACAAAAATAATATAAAAGCCAAATTTGACATAAAGATTAAATCAAATAATAAAGGATGTAATTGAAAAACAAATTAATAAAATAAAAATAAATACTGATATAAATACCAAAAACGACAAAAATCCAAGGGATAAAACTGTAAAAAAATAATAAAAAACTCAAAACAAACAAATAATAATTAAAAAAAATAAGGGCCACAATTGAAATAAAAAGAAAACTAAGAACTTCTTTTAATTTTGGCTAGCCTGCATTTTCTGTAAGGGGAGGAGAGAGAAAACAAGAGGGGAGAAAAAAATTCAATCGCTAACTAATAATTGAAAGAAAAGACCTAATACTCTGTGCTTGCATTTGCCTACACCTGCTGGAAGCAATGAGTTTGCCATGGAAGGTTTACCAGAACCATCGAAGTGTCAGATGGAGGTTTTCTGCTGAAAAAGTGCGCGATATTGCAATCTGCTGAAATTTCTCATCAAATCGTGCTCATTTTGCAGGATGATTTTCATGATCTTTTGGTGTTGCAATTTAGGGCTCATTGCACTCGAATTTATGTTGTATTATATCCTTCTTGGATTCGAAAGTTTTCAAGGGTTTGAAAGACACTTCGAAGTCCGATACCATGAAAACTCTTGCAGCCATGGCCTTTTTGTTTCGAGCTCGGGTGGAGATATTGAAAGTGGATTCAATAATTTGCATGTCTGCTTTTGTATTTTGCACGAGAGATTCAACTTGCCTAGGTTTACCAGCTTCCTATCGGCGTGTTCATGCAGCTCGACCAGCTAACTCCAATTCACTTGGTTTTCTTGACACGTAATGTTCTTACCTCTTAATTTGTAGTTCTATTGTTTTGCTTTTTGTTCTTATGCATCTTTAAACCAAACCTGACCTTTTCATTTAGCATTTCTTTTGCTGTTCATGATTCTAAACTCACATCAGATGTCACCAAACTTCCTGGCATGTCTTCATTGAGCAAGATAAATGGCGTTACTGAGGCTTAATCCCTGGAAACTAAATCATGACTTCCACTTTAAACTTGCTCTTCAGTTTAAGAAGGTCCAAAACAGAGAATATAAGAAGTTCTAATAGAACTTGATCCAAAATTGGGATAAGCCCTCTTGGTCTTTGGATCAACATCATGAGCAATCAAATGGACGACAGTGCAAATCAAATGACTGCTTTTAATGGACAATCCGACTTGTATTCTCTCACCTAGTCTCAGATTTTAACTTCTGTGCTTGCTGGATGGTTTGCTAATCTTGAATCAAATGTTTTAAATGTCTTTCGGTGATAAATGCTTGGCATATTAAGTCATTAACAAGCATCTCGTTTAATTTACATGCTGTATTGATGGCGAACAATCTATGTTGGTCATTATTCGCTTGCAGTTTCATACGAGCTGCATAGATCCATGGCTGCGGTAGCGAGGCAGATGCCCTGTGTGTGAATTCCTGATTGGTCCTGGATGGAAGGAAATCAGAGAGTGAGAGAGAATTAATCAGACACCCATGGAGGAAATATTTCTCTCACGTCACATTTTGTGATTTGCATGAAAACAAATCCATTGTCCCATTCTTAGCTTTGCATATTATGGATTTTGTTTTTAACCCAATCTGTTTAGGGTTCATCTAAAAGGAAATTGGATAAAAATAATCAAAGAAAAGGGAGTGGCGATGCCAACGATTATCCTTCCATCAATTGAAACAAGTGTTCTGATCATTGCTTTTTGGAGACAGTTTACATAAAATTCAATGGCCCGGTACAAGAGAGCTATTAGGTGAGATGATTCTTTAATATGTTATATATTGGATTGACTTGGATCAGCCCAGATTAACATAAAAATTACGAGACTATAATGATTTTATAGAAAGTAATAAACATAAATTATGAAATTTAATTCTTAATCAACTTAATATTGAGAAATAAAATCAATTAAAAGGTATCTAAAAAAATGACTCAAGTTAACATATCAGAATCACGACCCGAACTATAAAACTAAGATAACTCAATAAAAAATAATTTTAAACAAATTACAGATTTGATTCCTCAATAAACTCAATGTTAAAGCATGAGGTTAAAAAAATAACTTTATATAAAATAAACATGCTTTAACTTGGATTAACCTATAAAATCTGCAATTTTGGTCACAAGACAAAAATAACACAATAATAAATAACTCAAAATAAATTATGAAGGTCAATTCTTAATCGTCCTTTTAGACTTAATGTTAAATAATTAATTTATATAAATTTAATTAAAAATAACACAAAAATAAACCATGTCAACCAGGTTAAACTTTTAAGCATTATTCTTAGCTTATGAGATTAAGATAGCATAATAAAAAATAAGCTAAAACAAATTATGAAGTGTATTTTTCAATTAAACACGATATTAAATAATAAAACTAATAAATAATTGAAAAAAAAAGAAAAAAAACCAAGTTAATTTGGTTAACCCGAATGACTGCCATAACTTTTATAAAAACAAAATAAAAAAACAATTGTGTTTAACCATGATTAAAATAATAAAACCCTCCTCCTCCACCATCTGATCTTCCCAAGTGTTGACCAGTGCTGCGATCATGATTCTTGCTTTATTTTATTTTTGTTGTTGTGGCTACTAATCTTAATAATATTTTTTTAAAAAATAAAAAAGTTATTATTTTAAAATATTTATAAACAGAAATTATTCTAAAAAATAATCACTCTCGTAATAACAACAATAAACAGGTTATTAATGCATATTCTTTTGGTAAGAATTTAAAAAGGGTTTTATCCATAATTCTTTGCTATAGTCTTCTAAATTTTTATTTAGCCTCTTTAATGTTTTAGTTTGTTTGATTGAGTCCTTGAACATTATAAATACTTGTGATGTGACAAACCTCCATTACAATTGATCATTATTATTCAACAACATTCTCTTACCCTTAAAGCACTTAGAGCAGTGGAGCCCACACTTGGACGCGGCACCCTCTAATTGGTTCTGGGCCAAAATAGTTAATGCCATGTTGGAATTGAAGAAGACGACCAAAACACTACTGGCTGCACGGTGACCGCATCAACTCAATAGTCACAGCGGAAGCTCTGCTGTCCACCGCTATCGACGACCTACCGGATTCTTAACGGTAAAATTTCCCGGCTATAACAACGAATATATCTAGATCTTCCATTCTCACACACACATACGAGATTTCCCCTGTTGCCCAATCATTTGTGTTTATCTTGTAGTGTAATAACTGTATTGAAGTCTTATATTTATATAAGCTGAATGGGTTTGTGTTTTTTTTTGGCTCGATTGATGTAGAAAGAGATTATGATGGGTGCTGAAGCACTCGGTCTTATTGTTATTAGGGTTTGTTCTAATCAATGCATAAAATTAGAACACGAAAAGAGGATTCAGAGAAAGAGTGAATTTGTGATTAGGAGGTAGTCTGTTTAGAAGTGGAATTTTCATAGTTAGTTTCATGAAATTTAAGCTTTAGTTTTCTAGAATGTGATTAATGGAAGAAAGAAATGGAATTCATGTGGCTATCTATTTTTTAATCATGCCTTTTCGGATTCAAATTAGGGTTTCTTTCACGTTTTAATTTGGGTCATCAGTCTTGTTACTTATTCAGATGCCATCTAAATTAAGATTCTTTAACAAACATGTTTTTCTTTCACCCTATTTGGTTTATATTTTAGTCTTAAAAATGTAAAGGTTGGCATGTTAGCTGTCCAGATTGGGAACAGCCATTCTGGAGCTAGCTTACTCTTTTGGTTTCCTTTAGAGACTGAATTGTAAATTTTTCGACCTGTTTGTTGTTTATCTTTCACAAAGTCTCTTTACCCAGAAATCTCAAACAAATATATCCTCACACATTTCTGAATTTCCTTTTCTGGCTCCCTATTTTTTTTTGTCTTGGCAACACTTGCGAATTGAATTGTCGTACCGAACCTTTGCCTTCATCACCCTCTCTTTAAGCAAAAGCCGCAACAACTTTTGCATCATTATAAGTTGCTTGGCCTGTTATTAGACGCTACCATAAGTACTACCAGTTACATCTAAACAACGCAAGTTATTTAAATTTTCAATGGGTGTTTTTATTGTACATTTATCTGTCCAAAAAGAAAACAACTGAATACATGCGCCCTAGGAATTTGCACACCTCCATCACAGTTCACCACGATTGTGGAGTTAATATGTGGATACTGTGAACATGAGTGTTACAGGAATCTAGGGAGGCAGCATGGATGCTTGTGATTCTGCTAACCAACCAAAACTGAAACCATCAGTGATTTTAAGTGGAACTGCAAAGGAAGGTTGTGCAGGGCCGCCAATTGGTCTTGTTGACATTGGCATCAGTGAAAATGCATATCTTTTCCGTGTTGCACTGCCCGGCATTCGGAGGAATGAAAGTAAGTTTCTTACCTCACATGTTGAATTGTGGTGGCTTATGCTGAGCATCATGCTCCTTGAGCAGTTGCACCAACACATTTATTCCATTTTTTTTTAGAAATGCAGTAAGCACTATTAAGTTGTAATGCTGAAGCTTTGAGGAATGGCGGTTTGCATGTTACTTTGTGATATAGGAAATTACGTGGTCCATTTTTTTTCCAGGTAATTTAAAATGTGATATCCAACATAATGGAACTGTTCACATAGAAGGTGTGGTAACCGTTGATGCTGGAATGCTGAAAGATTCATCCAGTGTCTTCCAGATGAGGGTCCAGCAACTCTGCCCTCCTGGACCTTTCACCATTTCTTTTAAATTGCCCGGTCCTGTTGACCCTCGACTCTTCTGTCCTAATTTCCGGAATGACGGTGTCCTGGAAGTGGCGGTAATGAAATACAGACCTCCAAGTGCTCCAACAAATGGGGTTCCGCCTTTGTGAGTTTTTATTTTATTCAGAGCTTAATTGTGTTATTTCTGAACACATAAGCATACAAAGCATGCTGTAAACAGTAGAGTAGCTGAAAACTAATTGAGAAAACCACCCCTGAAGTGGGGACATCTCACGCGTCATATTCCTGCCAGATTTTCTGCAGAATGCATGACTAATCTGGCGAAATTTTTGTATTGTTTATATTTATTGAACAGATCATTACATTTTCAATGATGACCACGATTAGTTCGTGCTTTTCCTTCAACACATCTTATCGCTGGCTCTACCATTGTTTGCTGGTTTTGAATTTGTTTTTTGATGTTTAGATAATTAACCTCGATTTACCTACGTCAGATTTCCTGTTATATAAAGAATTCCTCGAAACAAAAGCTAGAAGAAATGCCTTGACTAGTGATGAGTTAATTTCAGTTGATATTGCTGTTATCTACTTGGTAATACACCAGTATAGTGGATTTATAACTTCAAATTCATAATTGTTTGTCATCCAGCCTCACTCAGGTTGAGCTCGGCAAACTTGAAAGGCTGATAGTCCCGTTTTGTAGCCATTCTGACTAATAAAAAACCATATCGGCCTGAAATATGACACCATGGCACCTTACGGTTTCCATAGCAGACTTCTGGTGCCTGCATTATTAAAGAACATGAAATGATTATGATTATAGCATGCCTCACAAGATAAGATGTGTTATGGGTGATGGATAATTTAGTAGACGGCTATCATAAATATACTATTTGTAATGTATCTTACACCATGCATGTTAAGCTAATAGTTATGCATTGTAATGTTTTTTTATATATATATATATATATATATATACAATTAAATTTGTAACGATTTTTTTTTTGTCTCATTAAAATCAAATCTTAGTCCTTCAAGGAGCTCATGCCTAATTAAAATATATAATTACATTACAATTGTATAGAAAAATCTTGACATCAATAACATACATATTGCAAAATCTTTCAAATAATCGATGCCAACAATTTAGACCGCAACCTAAACCCAATAAAAAACAATCATTTGAGTTGTTTTTAGACTTGTCAAATCAATTAGGTCATATTGGCTTGTTGACATAGTTGTGTTTCAAATATATTCAAATACAATTAACTCTTCTAAATGGTTTTTTTTAATCATTGGAATACACATAACCAAAAAAATCATACTATTTTTAAAAAAATCACATTACCAATTCATAAAAAAAACCCTGAAAAGGGTGATAATTAGTTGTTTATTTAGAGTTATTTTACTATGGAATGAAAGAATAAAATTACAATATTACTCTTTAGAAAAGTATAGGCTAATGGTTGGAGATTTGATCGTCTTTAAAATAGGAGTATTTTGGCATTATGAAATTTATCAGGGATAAGACAATTTTACTTTTGTTTTGCATGATAAAATTACTTTGATGCCCTAGAAAAATAATATGTTTATCTTTCATAGAAATGTATTTTGTATTTTTGTTTTATTGTGCATAGTAAAATTATCATATTACCTTAGAATTAGAATAAATTGAACTAAAAGGCTTCTTTTGTCTTTTCATTTTATAAGCAAAGATAAAAGACTCACTTGCACTTTAAGTTTATTTTCTGAATCCTAGGGTATGAGGATATTTTATTCATTGTATAATTGGTATTTTATTTTTTTAAGCCTAGAGTCAACCACTCAATTGTCTTTGCATAGGGCATGCAGCTAATTCCAACGACCAAAAAGGTCATTCTGAAGTGGCATCAGCTTCACCTTTCCATCTTCTCTGTGGATATAATATATATGGCATGTGCACCTTAAAGACTCTAGTTTGGCGTTGAGGATTTGTTTTCCTCTTTATTCCATTGTAAACCTTGGCCAAATTTCTTAGCAAGTTAAAATTAATCGAGGGATGAAATTGAGTTGAATTAAAAGATCTAGTGACATTAGATTGGTGAAAGAAAATGCATGGGGTTGAAATATAATTAGTTTAAAAAACATGGACCATTAATGTAATGAGTGATATGTTATGTATATAAATAGGTGAATAATGTTCTAATACCATTCTTAACTAGTTATAGAGAGAGAAAATAAAGAGAAAAATTATAAAGAAAACCTAGCAAATTCACCATTAAAACATAAAAGAAAGCTAAATTAAGAATTTAAAAGTGTTGGGAGAAGGATTAGACAAGAAAAAAAAAGAAAATCTTAGGGATTCTTTACTAGTGGACGATTATGGAAGAAAAAAAAAGGTTAAGAAGAAAAGTGTTTCCAAGCTTTTATTCCGTATTTTTCCCTTAGTGATAGGAGGAGGTAAGAAACTCTTTTAAGGTGATTGTGTAGAATAATTTATATGGTGTGTAGGATTGCAAATGTGAGTGTATATGCATTTTTGTTTTTTGCACGTTAAGGTATTTGAATTATAGTAGTTAGTGATGAATGATGTTCTTGTGTATAAATATACAAAGAGTAAAGTTCCACTTGAATGGATTAACTATTTGTTTGAGAGTGTAGTTGTAGTTATTTTTGAAAGTGTTTTCAGTTTAAAATGCATCAAAATGATATTTTTTTATTGTTTAAAAATCATTTTTGATATCAGTACATGAAAATAATCTAAAAACATCAAAAAATTAATTTAAAATAAAAATATTTGTTTTTCAAAAATATTTTTGAAATAGAGTGCCAAACAGAACCTACGTGGGAATTCAATCATAACCATGTTAGGGTTTTAATTAGGTGTAGGGAAATAATATTTGTGATTAATGGATTGAAGTTGGCAAGGTGTTAGTGTATAATATTTTAATGTAAATCTTTAATGCTTAATTTGTTATGATAGCAATGCTGTAGGCAATCCAAAAAAAAAAAAAACCATCCTCTTGGAATTATTGGAATGAAACAGGCCATTAAAAATATTGTATCGTAGTAAATATAGATGAAAATTTTAGTGGATTTGTTGATAAATGAAACAACATGTTTTTTTTAGATTAATAATAATAAAACAAAACTCCACCTTTTTACAACTAACAAAGTTGAAATCAAATGGGATTTGTATTTCAATATTGAGGAAGTTACATCTTTGGTTTATATAAACTTTTTTTTTGTTTTTTTTCTTATGATTTTTTTTCCAAAAAATTCATTGAATTAGAATTTTGTTTTGATTTCATCCTCATTCATTATATTATAGTATAATATAACTAAATTGGTAACTTGTTTTTCAGCACTGAAACGACAACACAAGGAAGAAGTTGAGTTTCTTTTCAATCAGAACAGGACTTGTTGAGTACTGCGAGGCTGTCCTTTAATGGCTGCCAATGTACAAGGCAAGGACTTGTTTGAAGGAAATTCATTCTCAGTATTTGCAACGCTATGAGTCTTCTCGCAAATGGGATTGTGCTTCTCCACAACTTGCTGCTAATGTTGAAGAACAAAAAAAATCAAATTCAAGCACCTATGGAACCAGAATCGCCTACATTACTGGAGAAGTTCAATCTGAATAAAGCTATGGTAGCCATGGAGGAAAAGTAATTGGCTTTGTCGCTGAAGTGAACCTGGATTCATAGGTAGAATGGAGGTGTGACAAGTATCGACCAAGAAATGTTAGACAATAATATAACATATCATGGGTTCGAATTTCACCATGTTGACCCAACGGTCACGAGTTCGAATCTCACCATCCTCATTCTATATGATAAAAACAAAGCACAAGGTGATGTGGGTATGTGCAAGTTTCAAGCTCAAAGGGCTTTCACTTGAGGAGGTGTGTTAGAGAATAATATAAATCATATTCTGGGGCCTCACTTATAAGCTTAAGCTTTTAGGTGAGATGGTTTTTTAATAAAAAAAGTCGAAGTATATCAATACTTTTCACACTAGATAAATATTATAAAGAATATTTTGAATAAGTTGATTAATTCAAGTTGATCATGAAGTGTCTTTTTCCATGTTATGCTTGATCTTATACTATTTCAATCTTGTGAATTGCAGTAAATAAATGACTACCATTATATTCTCTATCTTTTAATTATCAGACCAAATTACAAAAATGATTGATTTTGGCCATATTTAAAAGCTACCATATATTTTCTTGTGTTTTCTATCACTGACTTTGGAAAGTTATAACAGAATATAATTTAGTAAGTGCTTGTAATCAGCATTTGTCCTCCCTTTTTTGCCCCAAATGTTTATTAATCTGCTACGAAAATAAAGAATTATTGCACATTCACCAGGGTCTAATAATTTATATTTTATGAGTTTATCACATTTATGTAGTTGTCTATCACACTAATGTAATGATTGAATTATGCAGTTCAATTTTGGATTCTAAGTAGAAACTATTACAATGTGTATTGAATGTTTTCTCTAATTTTGTTGTATTCATGCTCTTGCATGGAAGTAGTTGAGTAAAGCATCACATGTTCCATTAGGGCCAGGTAGAAGGGCGGTGTTTTATTGTTTTTTCCCTGTCAAATTAGCATAGTAAATTTAAAAATTTGGGGGAATGACACCGCTTGAATAAGATTTGGTAAAATGTCATAATTTGATCTTATTGTGCTTTACAAGGGCAACATCAGCTAAATATTGTGCTTCTAAAGGGTGGCATTTGAAGCGCGATATCAACTAAATGTTGCACTTCAAAAGCTTGTTGCGTTTCAGAAGCATGAGAACTTAAGATGTCGCGCAACATCAACTAAAATTAATAGATCAAATGCCAACAAAACACAGACACATCCCTTCTCTCTCTCCGAAATAACCCATTATCTCCCTTTGATATTTCTTAATAAACTTGTTCATCATATCAATTTTGCCCTTGAAACAACAAAAAACCAAACTTGTCCTAGTCTTCAATCATCATTTGAACTTTATGTATTAAAACTCCACCGCCTTCTATGCTGCTCTATCATTATCAACATTGTGGCCACTACCCTAACCATTATTGTAGTTCTATAAATAAGGTAAACATATTAAATTGTTATTTATTTAGACTTGGTTTGGTTTAAATCAAATAATTGTTCAAGTTGAATTTGAGGTCTATGATGAATTTAGAGCTTGTTGAATCAATGATAAGTCAGTTAAGAATACATTCAATTAAAGTTTATTTGATATAGTTGAACATAAACATAAATTAATGATGAATTAATTATTTCAATTAATTATGTGTTGTTTTAAATTTAGGTTAAGTTGTCGAATTAGGGACTTTATGTATATTGTTGGAATCAACTAATAATGTAGTTAAATAAAAACACATGTTTATGCAATAGAGCACAAATGTTATTGAATTATGACAAATTACATGTTTAATTAAATTGTTGATAAATAGATGGATTTACTATTATCTTTGAATTAAATTATTTTAATTAACTATATGTTGTGTTTAATTTAGGTTAAGTTGCCAAATATGAGACTCTATATTGTTGGAATCGGCTAATAATGTAGTTAAATACGCATATACTTCATGTAATTTAGCATAAATATGGTTGAATTATGATGAATTACATGTTTCATCGAATTATTAATAAAGAATGACTTGGAAAAAAAAGAGAGCTTTATGTTATACTAATAGTCACTGGTATGGTAATATGAAAATTAATCTTTTAGAATCATTTAACCATGTTTTGAAAAATGATTGTGTAATGGCTATTTGTACTTCGGTGCAATTAATATTTTACAGATGTAATGGTTATTGGGTCAAACGAAAATGTGAAGATAGTGATTTCATTTAAGGTGGAGTACATCACTAGCTTCATATTACATTGTTGTTTGACTTTAAGGAACATGTTTTTCCTAATCAATATCCCTATTAAACTGAGTGTTGTGAAAAAGTCAAACGAACAGTCAAATTAAATGATAGGATAAACATATGTGATAAATTATAAACATTTTATTGTATATGTTTACATTTTATTTCATGTTGTGCCAAAAATCACTTAGACTTTACACAATTTATTGATGATTATTACACGGTTCAAAGCTACAAGTAAGCATATAAAATGTCATTTTATCCATTATCAAACGAGTTATAATGGATTGATTACATTGGACCTCGAGTTAAACAAATTAAATAGGAAATAGGATAAGGTTAATGAATATCTACTCATTTGCACAATGAGATGGATGCAAGAGAAAATCATGAATATTATAGGTGTGACATATGCAATGTCACTTGGCATAATAGAAAAACATATTCTAATCGACAATATATGTGTACAACTTTATTAGGTCATGTTTTGATAAATTACAATATTTTTTTAGCATATTAAACTTATATAATTTCACATCAATCATAGGTGTTATTACACATGATGCCACACACTCAATGTGATAGATTCTCTATTTATATCGAGCATCCATATTTGGACGATGATTAGAGTGAGAATTATTATGATCATGGAGAGGATGCATATGATATTCATGAAGAGCATAAATATGAGCATGCTAAGCAGAGTCGCAATACATGAATATCAAACCTGTGGACATTTTTATCCTGCTGTTGTAGGATTGACAACATTCAGATGACATATTTGTTGGCATTGTAAATATATTTTATTTTAATATATTTTTAATTTATATTTAATTTAATTATCATAAAATAACTATTTAGACCTGAATGTTTTCATGCATAATGATATTAACAAAATATTTTTATTTAATAAAAGTTACGATCATGAGAACATCTCCATGTGGGAAACTCTCAAATACCGAGATTGCTAGATATGACACTCCAACTATAAGGGTTACACCTAATCTTCCCTACTATACAAGTACTATAATATTGTTTTTGCAATTATATATATTTATATTATTCTCTTAAAAAATTGAAAAATGCAATGAAACAGACATGTTTTTAATGCTAGGTGGTGTGTTGGACGAGTTTATGAAAATAATTCAGCACATGTGTAAACATTTTATCGGAGCAAGCTTGATAGAAAAAATTCTATCTAGGTGTTTTTTGAACTATTTAATAAATAAGATCATTAACGAAACTGAATTATTGTTGTTTGATATTTATTTAACTTATAGTGTATAAGTTATGTGACACCTTACTCAGAAGAAAAATTAGTCATTACTCTATTTGTTTGCACAAACAGGATGAATATATACACAACAATGGTCTCACTAATATGTATTAAGATGATTGAGTTACATTACTCAAATCGTGTTATGTGATCGCTCAACTGCAAATGGTCATATCAATACGAGTGATGTTTGTCATTGCTTGTTAGGGTAAAAATGATGATTAAGGCCGATTAGGTCAATATAGTGCTTATGTATCATCATGTGATGCATATATTTATAGAAATATTTAATGTGGTTATTAACAAGGAGTATATAATTTCATAAATGAGTAAAACATGACTGTAGGTTCCTCTACTTGATATATGCAATATAAACAACATGATTAGCACACTTAATATCATGTAAGCAATAAAGTATATTTATGATTAATATTTGTTAATCGTTGAATTTTATAGATTTATTTTTTAATTTAAAATTAATATTATGTTGAATTGTTTGCTACAAGAGGATCAAAAGATCATATGTTAACTTTGTAGTACAAATGAAAAAAGCGAGTTTCACATCATAACATCCTGATAGTTAAGTGTTTACCGTATTGGACTTGAACTTTAAAGAGAGGGTAGTTCTTGATGATGTCATGGTAGATGATAAGACTACTTATGTGTTGCTGATGACCCTGAATCATTTGGTAAATGACATAGACGTAGACAGGTAAATGAGTTATGCTTATATATGTTGGGATGACTTGAATATTTTATTATTATATTACTTTTAATTCATTTTGCATATGTATTTGTATTCTTGAGGCTACCTGTAATTATTGAAAGGTTTAATGAAGGTTTTGTAAAGATTAATGTACTGGAATGAGAGGTTGTTTTGTATTTCATCAGAATTGGCATTATATAGCCACCGTTAAATTGTACTGAAATAACAAGAAATAACAACATTGTACTAAAATAACAAGAAAAGCTGACAGAAATGAAATAGCAGAAATAAAGCAAAATAGCAAATGACAGATAGGCTCAGTTAGCTATCCTAACTGATTTCATAGTATTGACCCTTTCATTCCCTCCCTTAAACTAATTGCCAAATGATGCAATTAGTTTACCTCCATGTTAGCAATCTCACAGACTCCCATCAATTTTCAGAGTTTAATGAAATCTTCAGCGGCTTAGTCATTATGTCTGCGATCTGATCTTTACTTCCACAGTGAATTAATGCAATCTTCCCTTCCTTAGTAAGATCTCTCAAGAAGTGAAACCTTACATCAATATGCTTGCTGCGCCCATGCATCACCGGGTTTTTGGACAGCTTGATAGTAGAACTGTTATCACACATCACAGTCATGCATTCTGTATGTGTGACCTAATTCTTCCAAAATTCTTTTTATCCAGATTCCTTGGCATACACATACTGCTGCTGCTACAAATTCAGCTTCTGTGGTTGACAATGTCACAATAGGTTGTTTTTTTTAACATCATGAAACTGCACTTGACCCCATAAAGAAAACATAGCTAGATGTACTTTTTCTATTGTCCATGTCGCTAGCATAGTCACTACCTGTAAATGCTAACACTGTTCCATCTTCTCCTCTTTTGTAATGAATTCCATAGTTCACGGTCCCCTTCAAGTATCACAGTGCTCTCTTAGCTGCCTGTAGATGATCCTCCATAGGTTTAGCCATGTACCTGCTTATAAGGCAAATAACAAACATCATATCTGGCCTAGTGGCAGTCAAATACATTAGACTGCCCACTAGTTGTTTGTAACTCGTCTCATCTACCGAAATACCATTTCCTTCTTTGCTCATCTTAGAACCCGAGACTATGAGATTTCCCACCGAATTACTCTCCATCATGTCAAACCTTTTCAATACTTCCAGAGCATATCTTTTTTGACATATGTAAATGCCATCAGACTTCTGTAAAACCTCAATTCCAAGAAAGAATCTCATCTTTCCCAAATCAGACATGTCAAACTCTCTCAACATGGAATTTTTAAATTCAGATAACATTACTTCATCATTGCCAATAAAAATTAAATCATCTACATAAATACTTACAATGATGAGTCTCCCTTCCTGACTCCTCCTTGTGAATAAAGTCTGCTCACTCTCGCACTTTTGAAATCCTTCACTGATGAAGTGTGCTTCAATTCTGCTAAACCATGCTCGTGGAGTCTGTTTCAACCTATACAGTGCTTTATGAAATTTATAAACCAAATGCTCACTGCCTCTTTTTTCATAACCTCTCTGTTGCTCCACATACACATCTTCACTTAGCTCTCCATGAAGGAAAGCTGATTTGACATCCAGTTGAGAGATTACCCAATTTTTGTGTGTCGCCAAGGCAATAATCATCCGCACTGTGTCCATCCTTGCTACTGGCCCGAAAACCTCTGTGTAGTCTACTCCATATTTCTGAGAATATCCCTTCGCCACCAATCTAGCCTTGTATTTATCAACCTTTCCATTCTCATTGTATTTACTTTTATACACCCATTTTACCCCAATTTTTTTTGCTCCTGCAGGTAGACATGTGAGTGTCCATGTACCATTTTTTTTAATTGAATCCATCTCGCTGTCCATAGCCATTTTCCACCTTTCATTTTTAATGGCTTCTTCATAAACCGACGGGTCGGTTGAGACAGCAAAGGCTATCTCTTGTTCTTCTTCCCCCAAATCTTCTCCACTGAAATAATCTCCAAGCCAAACTGGAGGTTGTCTATGTCGAGCCTGTCTTCCAGCTCTCTCTTCATAAATTGTTTCAACCCCAGCTCGTACAACCCCATCTTCAGCATCAATTTCTTGTCTCCTCTCAGCCCGTCTTCTCGCAACACCAGAATTCAGCTCAGCATCATCAAGGTCAAGCTCATTGAGCTCATTCACACCACCGGGTTCTCCATGAACATGTTCGTTGATTCTTTTTTCTTCTTCTTCACTTTGGTCACCCCATTCTAGATCACCCATTGGATTTTGAACAGTGTCATCATCCCAATTGTATCTATCTTCTTCTTCAAAAACCACATCTTTGCTCACCACAATCTTCTTAGATACAGGGTCAAAGAGTCTGTAACCCTTTGATTCATCGCTCACTCCCAGTAAAACACACACAGTACTCCTATCATCAAGTTTCGTTCTTCTTTGTTTTGGCACATGAACATGTGCCCTGCAACCAAAAACCCTAAAGTGACTCACCGTGGGTTTTCTTCCACTCCAGGCCTCCTCTGGTGTGACATCCTTTACAGCTATTGTAGGGCATCGATTAAGAACATAAATAACCCAATTTACTGTTTCTGCCCAGAAAATTCTCGGCATATTCTTGTCGGTCAACATGGATCGTACCATGTTCATCACCGTTCTGTTTTTCCTCTCTACGACACCGTTTTGCTGCGGTGTATATTCAGTTGTCATCTGTCTCTTAATCCCATTATTTTGACAGAAATTATTGAACTCATTGGACACAAATTCCCCCCCTCTGTCAGTTCGAAGACCTTTGACAGGGAACCCTGTCTGTTTTTCCACCATTGATTTAAAACATTTAAACCAATCAAAAGCCTCTGATTTCTCTGCCAAGAAATATACCTAGCATTTTCTACTGTAATCATCTATAAACAATAGAATGCACCTTTTATTGCTGTTTGATGTGGGGGTAATCGGTCCACATATATCAGCATGAATAAGGTCTAATTTTTGTGTTGCTCTTCAGGTACTCTTCTGTGGAATTGCCTCACGAATTTGCTTTCCCTTGATGCACTCAATGCATGCTGAGTTTGAGATTGCAATTTGGGGAAGACCATGAACCATGTTTCTGTATACTAAGGTCCTCAGACCTTTGTAGCTAAGGTGCCCGTAGCGACGATGCCAGAAAGACCCCGAGTTTTGTGTCCCTATGTGAAGACACTGGCCAACTTCTTCTTGAGAGGTAACTTCACTGTCTGGAAATAGTATAAACATCCTGTTGATGCTCATTGTGGTTTGTATTATCAAGCCCCTTTTTGGATGAAATATCTTGCATTTTCCATCCTTGAACAACACGTCCAAACCTCTTTCCTGTAGTTGACCCACACTTAGGAGATTATTTTTCAAATCTAGAACATAATACACTTCTGCAACTGTATGTATTATTCCATTCAATACAAGCTTGACATTCCCTTTCCCCATTACTTTGATCCTTGTGTTGTTTCCTAGTTTTACAAACTGTCAAAATTTCACATCAAAGTCACAGAACATCTCTTGATAACCACACATGTGATTCGAGCATCCCGAATCAAGAAACCATGCATCTTCTCTTCTGGACTTGTGTTTCTCCACATAAGTCATCAAGAGCATCTCCTCTGTGTTATCAAGTTCTGTGTATAATGATTCCCTATTTCCAGTGGGGCATTCCCACTGGACATGTCCAAGTTGTTGGCAACGATAACATTGAACTGTTGCCTTGTTAAATTCTGATCGTCCCCTTCCTCTAGCACTTCCTCTGTAAAAGGTTCTCCCACGACTTCTACCTCCTTCATATGCACCTCTGCCTCCTCCTTCATATGTTACCTTCAGAGCTTGTCTACCTCCTTCATATGCAGCTCTGACTCCTCCTTCATATGCTACTTTTAGGGCTTGTTCTTCACCCTTTCTCCTTGCAAACTTTTGTTCATGAACTACCAATGAACTCTGCAGCTCATTAATACTTAGAGCATCAATATCCTTTGATTTTTCAATGGAACATACAACATAGTTGTATTTCTCTGTCAAAGAGCATAAAATCTTTTCTACTACTTTCACATCCTGCATATCCTCTCCATATGTTCTCATTTTATTGGCCACTGTCATGACCCTAGAGAAATATTTAGTCACTCCTTCACCAATCCTCATTTCCAGTGTCTCAAACTCTCTGCGGAGAGTTTGCAGGTAAGACATCTTCACCCTTGCATTTCCCTCAAACTTTTTCTTCATTGCATCCCATATCTTCTTGGCAGTACTCTTATCAAGAATAGTCTCAAGAACAGGTCGATCAATAGCTTGAAATAGGTAGTTCTTTACCTTCAAGTCCTTCAGCTTCATATCATCAAGTTTTTTTTGTTGAACATCAGTGAGCACCGTTCCACTTGCAGGTGCAGTGTATCCAGTTTCCACAAGCTCCCACATCTCCTTGGATCGGAGAAAGTTCTCCATCAACATTCCCCAGTGATCATAGTGGCCGTTGAATCTGGAAATGGCTAGCTGAACAAAGTTGCTCCCTTCTGTTGTCATGGTGCTGGAAAGATTGGCTGCTGGTGGCTCTGATACCACTTGAAAGGTTTAATGAAGGTTTTGTAAAGATTAATGTACTGGAATGAGAGGTAGTTTTGTATTTCATCAGAATTGGCATTATATAGCCACTGTTACATTGTACTGGAATAACAAGAAATAACAACATTGTACTGAAATAACAAGAAAAGCTGACATAAATGAAATAGCATAAATAAAGCAAAATAGCAAATGGCTCAATTAGCTATCCTAACTGATTTCATAGTTGATTGCAGTTATTGTGGTTTTTTTACAGTTGTTTTTAAGTGAGATATAATTTTGGGTACAGTTCCTATATAGATACTTTGTTTAAATTTTGATAAAATTATGAAAAAACCAATTCTCTAGATTCATAAAGTACATAAATTTTTTTTTTAACAAAAAAATATGATTTTATAAACTTCATCAAACTTAAACTAAATAATCTAAAATTATATAGTAGCCATAACAATTTGTGAATATAATATTTCAATTGAAAAACACAATATTTCAATAATGCAGGGTTGATTATCACAACTAGCTATATATTTAGTTTTTTTTTATTAATATAGATATTCGAGTCAAATTACTCATATCCCAATTTATATTATATAGTCGAAAATAACTACCCATATCTCAATTTATATTGTATAGTTGAAAGATAACATAAATATTCAAGTTATATTACTTTATTTCAATTTATATGGTATAATTTAAAGTTAATAATTATGTAAATATAAAGTTACGACAATACTATTTAGACTTTTAACTATTTGGGAGTAAACTCTATACGGAATATAAGATGAGCTATTTCTCATATTTGAGTTTTTTTTTTTTTTTGGTATAGGATTATAGATGGAGATGGATTGATCCAGACTGAGAATGTTGAAAATCGAGAAGCTAAAAACTCCCGTACCTTCTTATTACGACAAGTTCTTTTCCTACAGATGATGAAATAAGCGGGACATGAGACGACATGTCATGTCATCTGATGGTTCTGGTGTTTTTCAGTGCTGATAAGAGGAGAGATGCTCGGAAAGAACCCAGATTCTTACTGTAGAATCAAACTGTTTGCAAGCTGTCGTTTTATAGTGGTATCAGTTTTGCTGGTGTTCCCTTTTACATAACTCATTTTCATCAATGGTAGAAAGATGAGTGGCCCTTCCATGCAGATCCAATCACCAATAATGCCCTACCTTACTGCCAGTTCCAACATCGAAAAGGAATCTCTCTTCCATCAAAAGACAAACACAGAGAGGAAAACGGGAACAGAAAAGAGAAGAGATAAGACTGCTATGACAGTTCCAATAATAGAGTTGAGATCCAATAGGACTAAATTTATCTACCTAGATCATAAAAAAAACGAGAGAGGAGAATCATCAAAGTAAATGTATCTAGTTAATTTGAGATTTTATTGGATTATAATTGATATGTGATGATCTCTAGCTTGTTACAAAGTAGAAAACTCAACCTCTCTTCAAATTGTAATTACAGAGCTGATTCTAAAAAAGTAGGAAAGATCCAATAGAACTCTATATGATACCAATCTCTTCCTGGTCAGACCGATGGCAGAAAATTTACGAGTTCAATCAAACCCAACATCCATCTTCAAGAAAGAAAAGGAGAGGAGAAAAAAGCAAAAAGAAACAACCAAGAAGGTACACTTGATCCCTTACTCGATCGATCTCTTCGCATGAATTCCTTCAAGAATCACCATGTTTGTGCCAGCAAACAAGCATGGCAACACATCGCCTCATGATATAAAACCTCGTCTTCTGCTCCTTAGCTAAGCTACTGCATTTGTGTGAGATAGAAGAGTTTTTTTGAGAGAAGCTCCTCGGAAGAGGGCACTTCGAAGAGGAGCTCTTGAGGGATGAGGACCTCAGGAGAGGAGCCTTGGAAGATGAACTCTTGGTTGAGAAACTTCTCGTGAAAGAAGATGAACCTTCTTTCTTCGAAAACTTCAACTTCTCATCCATCTATAATTAATATTCCTTAGAAGCTAGAACTGACTAGCTAGCTAGCTAGTTACAGCTAGCGATATGAGAGTGCGTAAAAAGATGGTGCGAGTGAGTGGCCGAGTGAGTGAGAGAGAGAGAAGATCAAGGATGGGACTTGCTCAGTGACTGGGTTTTTATCATATATTGTAATGGTGATTCGGGTTTCAAGATGGGAACCAGTATTTCATTTCGTCACATTGTATCCATTTTTTTATTTTTTATTTTATTTTTTTTACCTTTCATGGCATGTTATTGGTTGGTTCTGAGGTCTCGGGGTCTGTATTCTTACCATATGACGACCGATTCTTGAGTCTCCTTTCTCTTGGAGATCCATCATTTATTTTGTAGACACTGCTGCTGCACAGTGCTCCATTATGGTTATTATTTTTTCTTTTCTTTTTTTAATAAAAAGAAAGGGTCACCATATATACAATCCATGTAGAAGGAGAAAGGGAGTAAAGACCGCAGAGAGGTTCGTAATAAGTAGAGAGTTATTATGAGCTGGTTCGGTGAAGAGGGTTGTGCTCATTGCTCCACGAAGGACAGGTTCGGTCTAATAATTAAAACTTTCACTGCTCGTCGATCGTGCATGGTCTCAGGATCAGGTTCAATATGCGACGTCGAAGCTAGCTAGCTAGCCGGGCTCCTTCGATTCTGCACCTGTGAAAGTTGAGGGTAGTTTCTTTCGTTTAAACTCGATCTGGTTTAAATTAAGTCAAGAATATTATTTAAAGATTTCTGTAATAAATTATCAAACTAAATTCTAAATTAACATGTTAGGTCAAATTATATTAACTTGCACTCAATTTATTTCAAATCTAATTAATTTAAACAAGATCTTGATCAACAAGTCAGCCAATAAACCATATTTAATTACATGTTTTAAGAAGAAAAGTCACGGCCATACAAATTATTAATATTTCATGTCACTATTTGCTCTCTCTTTCTCTATGTATATAAAACAAACACGCACTTTCCAATTATAGGCGTTCATTTGAACTTTAATTAGAAACATTTTAGGAAAAACACATGACTATGGACCGCATGACCTAACATACCATCATTTCTAGATTGTTAAATAATTATTTCATCTAAAAACTTAAGTTTGTAGGTGAGACTCTATAATATGATTTATATTATTTTCTAACACATACCCTCAAGTGAAAAGCTCTTTGAGCTTGAAACTTGCACAAACCCACATCACCTTGTGCTTAATTTCTATCAAATAAAATAAGAATGGTGAGATTTGAACTTGTAACCGCTGGGTCAATAAAACTCTAATACCATGTTAAGAAACCATCTCATCTAAAAGTTTAAGCTTGGAGATGAAACTACATAATATGATTAATATGATTTATATTATTTTATAACATGGACAAAAACAAAAATATATTGAAAATGGTTCTCGTACTATGTTTCAGTCTTCTATGAATTAACTCATTAATTTCAAATGAAAATAGAAAGCGGGACAGTTTCTATTAAAAAAAAACCTTAGATAATGTAATTTAGATTCATTCCAGATGTTTTTGATATTCTGTCTGGCAAATTTTAAAAATTAACACGCATTTGCTTAAGAAGATATAGAAAAATAACTTGGAAAAAAAAAAGAGAGGAAGCTGACTCGGAAAATGCCTCGGATGCTCGAACTCCTTCTTCTTCTTCTTCTTCTCCTGGGATTCTTTTCTCGATTTTTGGTTACATTGGAGCAGAGAGTTACGGTGGCTGTGAAAGATGCCATGTTAGATTAGCTTGGTATCCGTGAATCTCCAATATCCTGTCTTTCGTCCTGAATGTCCATGCTAGGTCACCATTAAACATTACAGGAGATTGTACTGCGTTTCGTATTTTTATGTGTCGACCTTGGAATTTTAAATTCAGATGCATATGCAGCCCTTTTGGGTCTGTATAAACGAAGCTCAACGTTCTTGAATTAATCAAATTCCATGTAATGGAACAAAAAAAAAAAGAGGAGATTTAAAGTTACCTCAAAATTCACCAAGATCTTCTGAAACTCACCATGTGATGAATATTTTGATTTATGCTCTGCGTCGTCACCCGTTGCTGGACAGCAAACTTCAAAAAAATTAAAAAAAAATTAATTAATATTTCTTAGTATTTTTTAATGGTTTTGAGATGTTATGTTAGAAATTAAACAGAATAATATTAAAAAAAATCCTCCTGCACACATTTAATTGTTTGACTAGTCAATATTTGACCAGATACAAATGAAGAAACCACCCACCTGGTTTGGAATTCTGCGAAACCAGGTCGTGGTTTGTAAATTTCGTACATAATTATTTGATTTGAATTACCCTCTCCATGTGACCTTATAACATTATTCTACATCCACATAATCTCATGTAAGATAAATTTACCTTTTCTTACATCCGACGACGTTTTGTGCATGCGATTTATGGCATCAGATCATATCAGAGAGAGGGATCATTCTACTTGCACCTTCCTTAAGCGTGATGTTGATGTTAGTTTCAAAAATAATTTAACATTTTACTATAATAAATCTAAAATATATTTATAATTATTTTATTATTCAACACAGAATCAATTCAATTCAAAAACTTGATAAAAAAAAACATAAATCTGCACCATACATTTCTGTGCACAATGTGAAGTCAAACCTGCAATTTCACCGCAAGGAAGTGGCCAGTCTTGTTTGGTGTATTTTTAATTTGGACAACTTAAAACACATTCTGATCCAGACTAAAGATTTGATTGGTCAAAGAGATTGAACAGAGGAGTCAAAATCTAGACACATGGCATGTTCTTCTGGGTATACAGCGCATCTCTTTTTAATTTTTAATTTTTAATTTTTTTCTTCTCTGGGTATACAAATTTTTCTTCTAATTAAGAATATGCACGTTTTGGGAGACCCACATGGAAACATGTGAGTTGCACGAGGGATGGTCAGGGTCAGGTTGGGGAAGGTAGCCCTGTGAAACCATAGACCCCTTTATACAACACTCCATGGGAACAAACTTTCCAGAATTTTGTGTTGTACACTAATTTATTTAAACGAAAGAATCAGAGACTCTTTCACAGTTCATCATCTTGCTGGCTCCATCAACGTAATTACCTAACATTAAAGCTGACGTTTGAACTTGGCTCATCTCTTGCCAACTACAGTTTAGTCCTGTAACTACACAGCTCTTTATCATGTATACAGTACTTACAAGGGTCAACTTTTGCCATTATGTCTAGATCATTGATGTTGATCTTGTTTTGTTTTGACTGAAATAACTGAAATATTTTATTAAAAATTTTTTATCTTGTTTAAAATTTTGACTCGTTTCAAAATTTTCAGCTAAATACTAGCTAAAACGGTCCGGTTTTGTTCTGTCCTTTCCGTTTTGGTCAAATAATATTTTTTTATATAATAAATAATTTTACAATATTAATAATAACTCTTAATGCGATGATTAGACTGAGATGAAATTTTACGAGAAGTATCTTGATATATTTATATATATTATGTTAAAATTTCAAAGCAATCAAAGAATGTAATGATCTTACGAGATTGATGATGACATTCTCGTAATATTATACATGTTCATAATTTTGTTTAGAAAAATCATTTTATTAGGTTTTTTTAGATTAAATTGCACACTTCTAAATAATTTTATTTTTGGATTTGAAATAAATTTTTTTTTGAATTAATATATATATATATATATATATATATATATATATATATATATATATATAATCAATACAATCTCGAAACAGAGCTAAAACACTTCAAAATTAAAATATTTCATTTCAAATTAAAAAAATAATATACAAACCAAAACAACAGAATTTTCAACCATGGTATGGACTACAATGGATGCGCCGAGACAAACGGGTGGCGCCCCTATAGCTCGATTCCATATTGAGTGCTTGATCAATGGTGCCGATGAACTTGGCCCTCAACATGGGCTCGTTAATCCCTCTAGCTAGGGCAACTTTCATACCAGCATGAGCCCAAAACATGAGGTCAAGTAGAATTTCATGACAGTTCTATTCTACCGAATTTGATGCAGGATTGACAGGCCTTGCTGTATCCTATGAACACTTCAATTGATGAAGCTCCTTCTTGTATATTATGTTCAACCAGCATTGGAATGTCCGCAGTTTGCCTTAATTGGAGTGGATTGGGGGAAAAAAAATTGCAGGGGAGGAAACCCACCTCCCAGACATAGTTTGCGGTTCTGAAAAAACTAATAAAACTCTGATTATCTTAAATCCTTATAAAATACATAGACTCTAATTCAAATTCTAGATCTGCTATATAAATTTTAAACACTTTGGCACTCACGGGACATCCTTATATGCAATGCAAAAGGGTACTTGTTTTCTTAATTTCATGTTTAAGATGTCGGTAACTCTATCCTTTATTGTACTAATACTATATAATATATATATATATATATATATATATATATATATATATATAGATAGATATAGATATAGATATATTTGCTATATCTTTTTATTCAAATGACGAAATCGGTGTGAAGTAATATCTTTTAAGTCCGGAGGATTGTGATACCTATTCCGACTAATAAAATATTCAATAAAAAAATACTTCATTTAATTTGGTTTAGGATATAAGTAACGAGTTTGGTGGTTAACATCGCTCGATCTAGAATAATTCATTTTAATTTTTATAAAACATTAAAATAAAATTATTTAAAAAAATATAAGTGAGTTATGATTGAAATAAGAGTAAATTTATTAATTCAATCATGTCAAACTTTAAATTGCTTGCCTGGTGAGGCTCGAGGTTGTCCTGATTGGAATAGGTTTTATACCTATGGTTGTAATATCTGTGGAAATGCTTCAAGTGATGAGGAAACACCAAAATGACAGAACCAGTTGGCGCGAGAGGAAGGAAAAAAAGGGAACACCATCCTACAACCTATACATAAGCCAAATAGAAGATGAAAACTGCAAAAATGTCGCCACAACCACATGAATCAGGTAGACCACCGAGCAATTCCAAACCAGCAGCCGAAGAAGGAGAGCCGGCCAGCACACTTCCGTCGAAATATAGGAGGTAAACACTCCAGTAAATCACCAAATTGTGGGAGATGAGAACCGGGAAAAAACTAGATTGGATTATATAACCTGATAACATTATTTTAAAAAGAAAAAAAAATGATCATCGAGCTACATGCATGCTCTGCTCTGAATCCAAGAAAGAAACAAAGAAAGAGCTTATGATAAGCAAGAAATTAAGTCTTGTGAGAACCTTCTGCATATATAGCGTTTCTGGGTGCAGTTTTGATGCCATAAAAGCGGAGAGTAATCATTATATTCTATTAAATTAAAACATTACAAGAGTTTTGGATGATTATATAACCTCGACACATGATTGACTAAGTTCTCCGAGCGGCAAAAAGCTTAAGAAAGGGACCAGGCTCCGATGATCTTTCATCAGCTCCGATATATATAAAAGTTTTCTGTAGCAGAACCAGCTTACGAAGTCTCACTCAGATGGCAAACGATTAATCACACGAAGCAAGCAGGTTGTGCAAGTGAAAATTGCATGGTAAATCTACACAATTTATTCATTAAATTAAACAAATATTACCTTCATGGTTTTTGCTTGACAGATAACTTACACTGCAACCTCGGATCAAAATGAAGAGCTTGCTGGACATGTTTGAATGCATCAGCGAAGAAGAATAGTCGCATATTTGCCGATGCAGCATCATCAAGATTCCCATCAGAAAGGGCCGAAGGATCTGACCGTGCACCGCCCCTCTCCCTCCAGCCTTAAAGTTTGTGAATCGTGATGGTGCCGCATCCGCCAATACAGACTGGTGGTCTTGATCAGATCCACCATTCCATGAGTATTAATGGACCGGCCCTAACCCTAGCGAAGATAACGTGTGAAGTAAAAGTAAAGAAAAGGAATGAATATGATTAATGACACAGTAACTAAAGCAAATACCTACCTGAATAAATCATTGTGAAGCTACATAGGAGAGACCCACTCTAGGTTAAACCGACGGGGGAAAGGCCACACTGATATAAATACTCTCAAACTAACCACCAAAAGTCTTGCACCTGTTTCTTCTCGACATGCACATACCGTACATATATCTATTATTTTTTAATCACGATACGAGGAAACTATATTGAAAGCATGTCTAGATGAACATCTAAAATATTCTATATTTTTATAAAAAAATATATATCTTAACTTAAATTTAGATTTATTGTATATCATAAATCTTTTAATATCATGTCATGTTTTTTGGGATAATAATTTAGATATACTTATTATCATTATTATATAAAGCGTGTTTTTTTAGTTGGGTTATTTTAAAAAATATATTTTTAATTTGAAAAGAAATTAATTTTTTTATAGTTTTAATATATTAATATAAAAAATTAAAAGAACCTGGAAAAAATAATTTTAATATATTTGGAATTAAAATAATTTTTTAAAACAATTTATACATCGTATTATTAAACACACTAGAAAAAAAATGTTGGAGCGGTGGCTTGTAGGGTTGGTAAGAACAAGTGATAGCAGGGGTGTTTGGGATTAAGATTGGAAAATATTTTTTTTATTTTAAATTAAAAATTTTAATGTTTTTAAATTATTTTGACGTGTTGATATCAAAAATATCATTTTAATATATTTTTAAATAAAAAATATTTTCAAAAACAATCTGATTTTTAATCAATCCCCTCGTCGAAGGATGAGCAAACAAGATTAGAGAAGCGTTATATGTGGATCGTGTGGGAGAACATAGACCCTAGATATCAAATGTTGCTTTCTTCAATGATTTTTGAATTCTTGCTTACCACACTTGGTTTTTCAAATGCTTTAGCTTAATTTTCAATTTGATCTATTTATTTAATGGGAAATGGCTTATAGAACTTTCTAAAATTTCATGTTTTTGTTTATTATTAAAAAAATTGATAAATAATATTTTACAATCAAAAGAAAATCTGGTTTGGTTTCCAGAAAAGTATTTTTTTTATTTTGGGTGAATACACTTTTTAGAAATTATAAAAAAATATATCTTGTTATTTGTTTATTGTATCAAATTGGATCCTCAATATTCTATTTTGAGTTTTGTTTTTCAATTTCACTCCTTAAAATTTAATTTTTATATTAACTTTGATCCTTGTTTTTGTTGTTGTTATTCTTTCTTCTCTTATCATTTTCTTAATTGATTATATATATATATATATATATATATAATGTGTCCAAAGAAAAAGTATATCTTTGGCTTAATTAGTCGTGGTAAGCTCTTTTGTAAATATAAAGAAATCCTAAATTAAAATATCGCCTATGAAGTATTTATTTTTAAAAAGTATTTTATTATAATAATTGTTACTGTGATCCATCTTTTGTGTTTTAAATGACTGGCTAACTCTATTTTTCATTCTTGAAGATATAAATTTAATTATTTTTATGGTGATATGATTAATTCCGTCTTTGACCAAGTACTCAATTTATTTATTTTTTCACTCTTAGAAAAATAGAATGAATAAAAAAATTAGGTAAAATGCAAAATCTTGACAATGAAAGGATAGTTTTGGATAAAAATCCACAAATTTAAGGATAGTGATCCGAGCTATTTTTATTTTTTATACTACAAGAAGTTTTTTATTTGATCACCGGATATCTTCGTATCAAGTTGCACGCTAATTCAGATTAAGTCTTTGACATTGTATTTCAAATATATTTTTGAAAAAAATGATTTTTTTTTAATTTTTTTTAGTATTTTTATCATTTTAATGTGCTGATTTCAATTTTTTTAAAAAAAATATATTATTTTGATGTATTTATATATAAAAAAAACACTCTAAAAAACAACAGCAATCACAACATCAAATATGCACTGAATCTTCTCTTTTATCGGTTTTAGAAGCTCACTTCACACACCAAATTTGTGGTTTTTTTATATAAAAAAAGAATGTATATATTAATAATTTTATCTTGATGGTTTGAACTTATACATTAAAAAAATAGAACATATTTCACCAATCATGGACCAACCTTTAAAATAAAAATAAATTAATTGTTTTTTTATAAACTATAAGGAACTCTTCCATAAGAATATTTTTCTTCCCTCCATGCAATGTGAAGTGGATCCCCCTTCTTTGTCCCTGTTTTACCTAACCAATCTTTCTGACCTCATTGGTAGAGTTTTTGGACCACAGAAAGAATGATGAATTCATAGAAATCTTTGCGGAAAATCTGTGAGGTGAGTCCGTGGATCATAAGGGTATCAATGGAGGCCAAATCCCAGAAGAAAAGGTGAAGCGTATATCCTTCATGCATGTGACACATTTTTGTCATTGTAAGCTCATGCTTGTAATTAGGGCAAAGACACGCCATGAAAACCTCTCTGTGTGTGTTTGTGGTTATGTAATGAATATCTCTTGGTGGGGGCCGGGATCAGCTTAGTCGGCGGAATACGAGGGCCTGCGTCAGCTTCATCAAATGGATTGACAGTGCCTCCTCCGGATTTTAGTGGCCTGTTAAATTGAAATCCGTGCACATTTTATACGTAAACAATACCACCGACGTACTCGGGGTTTTGTTAATGATGGTTCTTGTTAGCCTTTACAGTTTTAAAGATGCAAGCATCCAATGATTTGCTTGCACTCATCCTCTCCTTCATTGCTTCTTCTCGGTCTGTGTTTTTTAAATGATTAAGAGCTCTCCGTTGCTAATAAACTAGCAAGTACGAGCACCGGCTATCTTTATATATAAATAGATGGATAGATTAGAATATAATCTCTACCATCAAAATAAAAAATTATTTACACTTGATTTAATTTTTTCATTTGTATAATGAACTTTTAAATATCTTTATACGTGGCTGGCGTGTTCCTCTGAATATATATATATATATATAGATGTGGATGTGAAAAGTATAATATTTTATTATTGGATGTTTTCATACACCAAATTTCCATGAAAAAAAAACCCTAGATGTGCGAAACGTATATTTTCAAATGTCTACCTTAGTCTTCCAAGATGAAATAGAAATGGTGAGGTCACAATTTGTATTTTTTTCAAATGACATTCTTCAATTTTTATATTTTAGTGTTGCAAGGAATTAAAGCTATACTAGTCGAATGATATGTTAAAATGATTTTGATAATATTTATGCCTCAAATTTTAAAATTATGATGGTTATTAGAGAGAAAGAAAACTTGTTTTATAGTTTATATTATCAAACAAGTATAGCTATTAAATCTATCTGGGGATTGATTTGATATAACATTTTAATTATTTTTTTTCTTGACAACCAACCTCAGCCAAGGACAGGGCGACCAGTTCTAGGTCCACCTTCCATGGCTAGGTTTAATAACCATGCACAAGAGACATTCATCAATGCTATAAATCTTCCTTCAGGTTTGGACTGTTTCGTGGAGGTCAATTACTGGGAAACACCATTAATTGATGGTCTACAGGTTCCTGGTTATGGGCTGATAACAACGGCACTAATGTTGTGTGCTGGTTGGCAGGAGCCGTGGGCTTTATCCGTGCTTGGAACACGTTCCCTGGCTTTCTCTGTTAGGTTTAAACCTTCTTTTTTTTTTTTATTTTAGGCAAAGCTAGCAGGTTGTTCTTGCAGTATTTAGGGGTTGTTTAGAAATATATTTATAAACTATATTTGAAAAACAATGAATTTTTATTTTATTTTTTATTTTAAATTAAAAAATTTTGGTGTTTTTAATTTATTTTCATATGTTGATATCAAAGATAATTTTTAAAAAATAAAAAAAATATATATTATTTTGATATTTATTTAAACAAAAAAATACTTTTAAAAACAACATCAACCACACTTCAAATAGGCACCGAATGGGACTAATCATCATCCATTACAGGATAATAACTTGCCTCCTTTCAATACAAACACGAAGCTATGAAACTGGAAAAAAGAAAAAAAGCTTGGCATTTCAAGGAGATGATGCATCAAGAAGCGAAACAATATAAGTAGGAAGCCTATGCGTTGACAGCATGCGAAGTGCCTCCATAGTTTTGAAAATGGAATAAAAAACACCAGACATACTGAAGAAACAAAGGAAAAAGAACAGTTTTATTTTGTAGCGATTAAGAATTATCCTATCAATTGTTTTAATAGCAACACTAATATAAATACAGAATGATGAGAAGGAATTGGCAACATTATAGTGATCAGAAGCAAGAATATAAGATCTCCTGCAACTTTTCTTAGCCAACTGCAATACTTTAGGAGATGATGTAGAAATCAATCTTTGTATTTTTTTTTGATTCGAGGAAACCTCACTCTCCGGAAAACATATTTTGTGGGCTCAGAGCGAGTAAAATCCCGGTTGTTTCATGCTCTTACAAGATATGCACGTCCCGACTTGAACTATTTCAAGTCACATCCCGTGGGGACCTTGGCCTCTTTTTCTTCAACACAAACACAAAAAAGCGTTAGGACAGCAGCAACCCAACATCAAAGGCAAGGGAAAAACAAAAACTAGGGTTGGGATCTTATATAATCATCAAATCCTCTTGATCCGCTTTATCTTGAGTTTTCTCCAGTTCTGATCGCGCATACATAACTCAACTTTCAATGGTTCAGTAAGAAAAATAATCAGAAATGCCTTTAACTTCTCTTATCAGGATTGCACTTCCAATTGTTGGTTTCATTTAAGCCAACTAATTCTTCTCCGCTGAATCTGAACCAAGTGAAAGAATTAAAACAAATTCAGCAAAGCTCAAGTAAACAGATTGTGTAAACTATAATGATCTATATGGCAACATCTGGGGATGTCAACATTTCATGGAACAGATTGGAGAGCTGTAATTATGGAGGGTTCTCGTTGTCTGTGGTTATAAAAGCACATTAAACGACTCTTTGTGGTGCGAGGCTTATATTTTTTGCAGGGCTATTATAATTGCGACAGAGTAAATACAGAGAGAACTCAGTCTGAACAATGTATTGATGAAAAATCTGACGCGTTTCATGCCTGTCCAAGGCCAAAAAGTTGCCCTATCGCAAAATACATCCTTAACCAAATGTGGCTGGTGTGAGTGTTTCGCCACTCTCATTCCTCGAGAGAGATCTGGGTTTGACCCTTGCTCTTATATGGAGTCAGCATTTTATCCTTTATAGGCTTGCCTGGTGCGAGCAAGAATTAGTTTGGGTTGTAGACATAGTTTAAAGATGTCTTGTCTAGTACCACCTCGAGATTTATATCAAAAAAAAAAAAAAAACTGATCAGCACAACCACAATAATAAAATTGAAAATAAAAAATTTAAAATTTATGAAACTATTTAATATAGAAATTGCATGTCACAAAAAATACTAGTATCCATGAATACCCACCACTTTACTCGTGAAAATTATTACCGAACACTAATGGCAAATCAGGAACTAAGTAATGTATTAAACATCAGAAAAACCTTCCCATGACCATCTCAAGATCATTTTGTCTAACTTCGACACTAAAAAAGTTGTTTTTACGGATGTAACCTTACATCTCGAGATCATTACTAGCTTTTTACTCGTGCTTCGAACATATTTTTTCAACACAAAAATATTAAATATGTGATTTTTTATTATAATATAAATTTGGATAAAATAATAAATCTGTAAAGAATTTTTGTGCACATGCGAGTTTCCTATAAAATATATAAATTTTAAATAAATATAAATTTATTTATTTTATAGGTTTCAACGAAATCACCAACATGAAAATATCGTCGTCATTAAAAAATAAAAAGATTTGGTTATATGAATTATCGAATTCACTATATTAGGATTACTATATTTTATAATCCAATTTACATTAAACACAACAAACAAAATATAAATTATGAAAACACCGACAATAACCACATAACAAAAATATATAGTTCATTTTCTATCTACAAAAGGAAGAGAACATCATTGAAAATATATCCCTATGTTACCATCATTACTTTCATAACTCAATTTTGGGTTATTCCCCCAAATCTACGTAAAATAAAATAAAATAAAATAAAATAAAAGGAGCTGACGTTCATAGAAAAATCAAGGTGAAAATTTTGGAAATTTTCGAGAGCCCAATCGTATCTCTTTTGTGCTAGAAAATAAAGGAAAATACAGGTTTAAGGTTAAGATAATTTATTATTGGATAAATATGCTTAAGAATTAAGCCGAAAGTCATAATTATATTTTTCATAGGTCAATTTGATTTAATCCTAGGTCAATTCAAAGTATAATTATATTTAAGAATTAATTTAGGGTTCGTTTGAAGGATTCAATTAAGTACAAAGACTTAATTTTATTTTAAATTGGTCAAATTAATTTTATCGAGGATTAATCAATGAAAACTCAAGTTCTTGAGCTTAATACGAGTTCAATTGAGAAGATTGAAATTTTTGGAGACCGAATGAAATTTTTCCAAACCCAATTATGCAAAGTCAGGGCTAAATTGAAGAAATTGAGAGTTTAATTGGCAATTGAGGGTCAAATCGCATAAATCGGAAACTAATGATCAAAATAAAAATAACACACAAAGCTAAGGTTGTTGCTAAAATTTTGACGAGGACATAATTGCACAAAATTACAAGTTTAAATCCAATTGGGGTGTAATCGGACCACTTACAAATTCAGGGACCAAATCGTATTTTCTCAAGTCCTCCCAATCCTGCAAGCGTGACTATATTTTTCAGTCACCGAACAGAACAGCATCGCTGCTGCAGGAGGCAACCCATCACAACGATACAATGGGCGGCTAAAGGGTTGCCTCCTTCGCCTATATATACACCGATAACACCATGCACAGAGGAAGAACAAAATATTTACAGGGGAATTTTGACGAAGGGAAAATTTGACAGAAACACATGAGGAAAAAGAAGACACTTGAGGAAAAGAAGACACTGCGATAAAAAAACTGGTGGTGATGTGGTGGTGGTGGTACTGATAATAATACTTATTATTATGGTTATGATTATAATAATGATGATCATGGTGGTGGTGGTGATAATACTAATAAGAATGAAAAAATAGTGAAATTAGTTATAATTATGGTGATAATAGCTATAACAATAGTATATACAATAATAGTTATAGCGATAATGATAACAACAATAATATCAATAATGACAATGATAATAATACCAATAATAATTAGGATATTACTAATTGATAAAGTGATAATAGTGATAACTATAATGATAGTGATAATATGACAAATATTATAATAATGATGAAAATAATAATGATGACAAATATTATAATAGTTTATCATTCGATTTTATATTTGTTAATAATTGAGTTTTATAATTACTCTATATATAGTATTTCGGATCTAATATATCATAGTAATGGTGTGAAAAAATTGTGGCTCAATATTCTCTTTTATTTTTTGCCTTGTTTTTTCTTTCAATATTATTATATTTTTAAAAATCATTCAAGTTTCATTTAAACCTATTAAACAAATAAATTCACTTTGAGTCGATTTTATATATTTTATTAAAAACTCACGCTTGATAAAAATTAAAGATTCATCATCTTATCCAAGTTTATAGCATTGTAAAAACAAATCTTCGTATTCTTAATAATTATTTATATATTTTTAAAAATTATAGTTTTGATTGCAACAGAAACACAAAGTAATTTAGTAGTGTTAGAGAACAATATAAATTATATTCTAGAACCTCAATTATAAATTTAAACTTTTAAATGAGATAATTTCTTAACATAGTATCGGAGGTTTGTTGATTTGTTAAAGGTTCACCTAATAACTTCAATTTTGATGTGAAATAATTCCTTAACCGCTAATGAATTTATAAAAACGAGCCAATCAATCTTAGTCTTTTGCTTAGATTGGATGTAAACAAGTGCACGAAACATGCAAATCATATGTTTTGAAGAATTGATTAATTGGGGAATAGATAAACAAAGTTACATAAAAATAGTAAGCTCGTTGAGAGGATAAGACCTAGCTCAAAGAAGACATGTTTGTTTGTGTGTGTATAACAATGTTTTTGATTGTTTGAGGTACGTAACCATATTGTTCATAAATACAACACATGCATGTAATTTTCTCGGCCCAAAATTAGCAATCCGCTAAATTAAATAATATATGTTAGATAATTAACAAGCAATCCTCAAGAATCGTTGAGTATTATTAATCATAATAGACGACAATCTCTATTGATCGACAATGAGCAAGATATGAAGGTCCGGCAAACTCCCCAGCTTGACATGTGTCATCCATGTAGTCTTCTCTTATCTTTTCTCCATTAATTGTAAACCAAAGCTTGCAAAATCTATCTTGCAATTGTTTTTTTCCTTTTAAGGCATAAACTAAATGAGCACTCAAGGTGTGCTGTATTGTCAAAAGAATTGAGATGTGTTTATGAATTTTAATATATATATATATATATATATATATATATATAATTAGAGTTTTATTTATTTGACTCTAACTCATAAAAATATATAAAAAAGTTGATTGCATACGAAGATACACCCCCGTACAATCCATCACTTGTGGTAAGGATTCCTTAGCAATATACCGAGTCAGTTTATTTTTATATTTTAAAAGTATTTAAGAAGAAATATTTTTTTTCTTTAAAATTAATTATAATTAATATTTATATATGATATATGATAATATCAAAAATAATTGTTTTTAAAAAATATCATTTTTAAATTAAAAGAAATATTGTTATGCAAGCATTGTTACAAAAGAAAGAAGATTTCGAAGATCAAAAGCTAAAATTACTTTCTTTGATAGAAATATAATTGATTTTTTTCAAAATATTTTATTTTGCAAACACCACGGAAGAGGAAGAGTATAGGTGGCTAGCATCAGATGGGAAGGCGGCACTTGGATTAAGGATGATTATCAAGGCCGGTGTAACCACGTGATCTGGTTGGTGACTCTTCTGAACTGCGCCACCACGCGTGTAGTTGCCTTCTCTTCTAAGTTAACACCAGAACACGTCAGCTTTGTGAAGAAGATTCTACTATTTTTAGATTGATAAGATTCTATCATCACTCCGTCACTTAATGGCATCTATTCAATATTAAGGCTTTGTTTTCATTTCGTTTTAAAATTGTTTTTTAAATAAAAATTAAAATATATATTTTTTATTTTAATTTTTTTCTGATATTTTTATATTATTTTAATATATTAGTATCAAAAATATTTTTAGAAAATAAAATATTTTTTTAATATATTTATAAATAAAAATATTTTCAAAAACAACTCTGAAATAAGAACTATTTTTTACGCGGTTTTTATTTTCAATATAAGTTGTTTAGTCATGTTTTAAATTAATAACATGCTTTACAGATAATAGATTTATAAAATTAATTGGATTTAATTAGATTAAATTCAAGGTTTTTTTTAAGAAAAAATTTAGCTTTGCTTACATATCAGATGATTTAAGTACCAAATCAATTAATTGAGAATAGTCGATTTTATAATTATATAAGATTGATTGAAAATGTGGTTGAACTTATTTTTGAAAGTATTTTTTATTCAAAATATATTGAAATAACTTAAAATAATTGATATCAACACATGAAAATGATCTAAAAATACTATTTTTGTTAATTTAAAATAAAAAAATAAAATATTTTTTTTATTTTTTTCAAAAAATACTTTTAAAACTCACTTCCAAATTATAAAAGATAAAGAAATGACTTGCATAGACTTCACAGCATGATATGTCGATTTCATTATCCAATAATAGAAATACAAACACATATAGCGGAGGGGCTAAGCTAAAATAAACAGAAAAGGCATGGGAAAGCTGGCTACCATTGATGCTGAAAGTTACATGGGAAAAAGATGATATCAAAGAGGTGTTCGAGGAAAATATAAATTTTAAATATAAGTTTTATTTAAAAACTTATTTTTTGAGTATATTTTACTCTAAAATATTAGTTTATGTTTTTTAAAATATTTTGTTTTTAATTATCTTCATTGTCTAACAGATATTTTATTTACTATTTAACTCCATAAAAATCTTAAGAGCACGTGGATGACTAAATGACATTCAAATAATATATATATATATAAGGATGAAAATAATGAATAAATCATGCAAGAGATAAAGTGATATATAAGTGATCACCCATATCGATAAAGAGAGAGATTTCTTTCTAAAGAAATAGATATAAAATGGTTAATAAATCATGATAGGAAGAAAAATACATAGTGTAATAAAAAAAACTCAAAATAAAATGATTAATTCAAAAAGATTTTGAAAATAACGTGGCAACAATCAAAACAGAAGAAAAATTGTTAAGAATGGTTATACTCGTCCCCTTTCAAAATAATTTTGAAAAAAAGATTTTAATATTTTTCTTTTAAATTAATTTTTGTGATACTTTTATATCATTTTCATATAATAATATCAAAAATTAATTTAAAAACATCATTTTGATGTATTTCTAAATAAAAAATAATTTTAACCGTATTTATAAATAATTAATTAAAAAAAACATAATAATTGAAGATAAAGAGACAAAGCTACATGGTAATAGAGATTGACTCATAAAAAATAAAATTAACACGAGCTTAAACGGACGTGTTAAAAAAATCCTAGCAAGTATCTGTAAATATTTACTAATTAATAAAAGGAAAAGGTGGCGAAATTGAATACCTCGGGGAATCAAATTACTTCAACCATCTAGTTAGAGAAGATAATTAATGTAACTAGTTTTATAGCAATATAAACTCAACATAAAATAAATAATCAAATAATATCTGTCTCTTCAACATTAAATTTCGTCTGGATGGTACAATTTAAGCTACACATATACGTGACACGTGAAAACTTCAAGTCCCAACTAGTAAATTGGTAACATAAACACAGTCAAGCTACGGTCTTGGCTTATTACACGTATCTAGGAACGCAAAGCTACAGACAACGTTGCCGGGATAAGATTGGCTGGGCTCCGCCGCCAAGGGCCGGGCTGACAGGTACTGACGATGAGTTTGAGATAATCATGGAGGGGTTCTCATGTCTTTCCCTTCTCTTCCAGGGAGCTGACAGGTACTCAGAGTTATACAACTGCACACACAAGTAGAAGGTTCCTATCAAGTTTGGTAGTTGTTGTTTTGGTGCGCGTTTGATAATGCAGTCGAAATTATTTTTTAAATAAATTTTTTAATTAATTTTTTAAGTAATTTTTCAAATAATTTTGATGCAAAACAATTAAAAAAACATAATTTGATATATCTGAACCGTAATACCAATAAATATTTTATTTTTCGTCAGTAATATTCGTTTTTTCTTTCTCTCCCAGCGTTTTCTTGTTTCGTTTTCCATTTCCTCATACTTCACATATAATTAACATCATTTGAATTCAAACAATTCGGTTCTGTTGTGAACTCAATCTATATTTCATAGATGCAGTAAATCAACAAGATAACATATATATTTGATTTGGTTTAATACTATGTTTGTTTTCCAGAAATTATATTTGATTTGGTTTAAGAACGTGTTTGTTTTCCGGAAAGTGGTTTCATTTCCTGTATTTGTTTGTCATTAGAAAAGTTGATCAACGGAAAACACTTTCCAATTAAAGAAAAATTTGGCTCGGTTTTCAGGAAAGTGTTTTCTGGAGAATTTGGGCGGAAAACATTTTCTCGAAGTTGTGAAAAATTTAGAAATGTCATTATTTGCTGATTATATCAAATTTGATCCTCAAACTTTTGATTGCTATATATAATTTGTTTTGAATATTAATTTTACAATTACATCTCTTAAAATTTAATTTTTATACTAATTTTGGTCCTTATTTTTCTAATTGTTATTTGCTTTTTTCTTATTATTTTTTATTAGAATTTTTTATCTATCAAATTTGGTTCTCATTTTTTTTTATTGTTACTTATTTTATTTGAAATAATTTATGAAATGTTAATTATTATTATTTTAATTTATTCACCTTTTATTTTTTTTAGATTTGATCTCTATTATTTTGATTATTATTTATTTTATTTGAGATAATTTATGAAATTATATTTTTTTTTCAATTTCATTCTCATTCAATTTTTTAATTTGTAAGATTTGTTACTCATTATTTTAATAAACTTCAAAACAAAATTAATTTATTAATAAATTATTTTCCAGTTCATTTTTCATAACACTGTCAAACATCGAAATTCACTTCCCAATAACTTACTTTCTCCAAATAACTTACTTTCTCCAAAATTCACTTTTCAAACAAATGGGATAAAGAAATTATTAATCACTGATGATGATTAATTGAGATAGCTACTGCCGTATGCATGTGAGAAATGGGAGATCAAATGGCTGGTAGATTGCAGAACCGAAAGGTTTGTGCCAATGCTGAACCCATGCAGGGACTGTTTGTTTATGCGTTTTAATTTTTTTATTTTTAATTGAAAATATTTTATTTTTATTTTTAATTAAAAAAATAAATATTTTTAAATTATTTTTATGTGTTGATAGAAAAATATATTTTTTAAATAAAAATATATTATTTTAATAATATTTAAATAAAAAATCTTTTAAAAAACAATCAACGCGTGAGCCGTACCTCATCGTCCTACAGAACGTGTCCAAGGAGAAAAGTGGTATCGAGTGAAAAAGGGCGATTAGAAATTACTAAAATAAAGCGTAAGAGGGGCTGATGGGCAAGGTGTTTCCATAAAAGTGGCGACGCTTGTCACCAGCAAACCCCACCTCTCCGCTATATAAGTCCCACCACTTCCCCAATAACCCTACCTCGCTACGACACACACTCTCTCTATCTCTCTGGCTGTCAACCACCACTAGTAGCAGTTGCTCTAGTTAGCCTCTGCCACCTCTCTCTCTCTCTCTCTCTCTCTCTCTCTCTCTCTCTTCTTTTGAATAATTAATTCGTGCTCTTTGACAATCATGCAACTTAGTTTATCACCATCCTTTGCTTTTGCAAGTTCACGATGTTCTCAGGTTGTTTTTCTGATGGTGCCTGGAGTTCTATGCTGCTGTTTTCTATTGCTACTTATTTTTCTTCAATGGCATCGCCCCAAAGACAAACGCCTGCCACCTGGCTCAATGGGCTGGCCTTATATCGGAGAGACGCTCAAGCTCTATGCTGAGAATCCAAATTCCTTCTTCTTCAACAGGCAAAAACGGTATACATATATATAGTTCTCTTCTTTTCTCTGAAATATTTCTGTGCAGCTCTTTTCTTTTTTCGGTTCTTGATAATTAGGCTCATTTTGTAGGTTTGGAGACATATTTAAGACCCACATATTGGGATGTCCCTGTGTGATGATTTCTAGTCCAGAAGCGGCGAGAATTGTTCTGGTGACTCGGGCGCATTTGTTCAAGCCTACATATCCAACAAGCAAAGAAAAAATGATAGGACCAGAAGCCCTGTTCTTCCATCAAGGGGCGTATCATTCAAGGCTCAAGAAGTTGGTGCAGGCCTCTTTCTTACCCTCTGCTATAAGAGGGTCTGTCTCAGAGATTGAGCAAATTGTCCTGAGATTTCTTCCCTCTTGGAAAAACACCACCATTAACGCTCTGCAAGAAATGAAGAGGGTATGTACAGGGAGCACACATGTCTGCTTCCGTTTTTGTCTCATTGAGTTACTAATAAAACTTTATTAATCTCTTACCAGTTCAACTTTTGTCTCATTGAGTTACTAAACAAACCTACTTTTTTTTCAGTATGCTTTTGATGTGGCCATGATTTCTGCCTTCGGTGAGAAACAAGACTTGGAAACGGAAGGGATTAAGCATCTGTATCACAGCCTGGAGAAGGGATACAATTCTATGCCTCTAGATTTACCAGGAACACCCTTTCACAAAGCAATGAAAGTAAGGAGCTATCTCTGTCTTGAAATGCACACATTGTCTTATAATGCGGGTCAAAAGTATTGTAGAAATATATGTTCATATTGATTTTGTCTGTTTACAATCTTTAATAACAACGTACGGGTGCCGGGTTTTGATGTTTTTTTGGAAAGGCAAGGAAGCTACTAAACGAGACTCTGAGGAAACTGATACAGAAGAGAAGGCAGAGCAGGAGACAAGGAGGAGGCTTGCTGGGAGTATTATTAGGAGATAATGATAACGAGAAGCTTAATCAGCTTAGCGATTCTCAAATCGCTGATAATATAATTGGAGTTATTTTTGCCGCTCATGATACTACTGCTAGTGTCCTCACATGGATCTTGAAGTATCTGCATGACAATGAAGACTTGTTAGAAGCTGTCACGGTAAACTATTATCTAGCTCCCACGTTCAATTCAATCCATTCATCCCCTTAGATTCTCCTCCCGCCAATCATTTATCATTTTTTTGAATCTACATTTTCGCCATTAATTAATGAAGGTCTAGTAGCATGATCAGTATATATTTGTAAATCATTTGAAGAATTGGAGAGTTGTGTCTAATTATTCTTTTTTATTATTTTTTTTTACTCTTTTGTCTTCATTAAGTTGATTTTTCTCGATATATTTCTTTTATTATTATCATTTTCTTGACCGATCATTGGTCTATTAAGAATGATGCCTTGAAGAGAGAAGCTTGCGGCAGAGAAAGCAATCGAACATTAGAATATTCAATCATGTATATATTGGATGGTGTATGTTATCCATTGAGAATTAATTGTTTGTTGCAGAGAGAACAGGAAGGAATTAGAAGCAAAATAGTTGAGGCAAATCGTGGACTTACGTGGGATGATACAAGACGCATGCCTTTGACAAATCGGGTACAAATAATATCAACTATCAATTTTGACAAATTTAATTTAGTTCTAGCCAGCCCAATTGACATATCGTCATCTTTTTTTTTTTACATGATTAAAATATTCAAAAAAATAATTTAATATTGTAGTATTTATAATAATTATATTGTAGTATTAAATTGATTATAATTTGAATTTCAGGTGATCCAAGAGACGCTAAGAAGAGCAAGTATACTGTCTTTCACGTTCAGAGAAGCAGTGGAAGATGTTGAGTTTGAAGGCTACTTCATCCCCAAAGGCTGGAAGGTTCTTCCTCTCTTTAGAAGCATTCATCATTGTGCGGATTTCTTCCCTCAACCCGAAAGATTTGACCCTTCAAGATTCGAGGTGAGGACCAGAATTGATATATATATTCACATATGCACGTAAGCTTAGCTACATATATACTTTGTTACCGAGTCACTGACCAGATTCAAGAAGCGAGCCATGCAATGCTGTTCATTCTATCTTGTTTTGGAGTACGTGGAGATACAAAGTTAATAATGAAAAGATGCATGATCCTGGTTGACGAGCGCTGTCGTTTTCATTTCTTTTTATGTGAATCTTTCCTGTATTTAGATGAAATCTTTTATGTATCCGATCACGGAGTTGGTTTTTACAGGGGAGTAGCTAACACAAACTGCAACTTCTTCACCAAAATATGATCTTGTTTGTAATCTTTTGTGGAAAAAGAATATAGACATTCAAAGCTTATTAAATACTTATTTAATTAGTTGATGTTGAAAACAAAAAAGGAAAGAGATGACGACGAGTATGGTCTGTGATGTTGCAGGTGCCACCGAAACCTAACACGTACATGCCCTTTGGCAATGGAGTGCACTCCTGTCCAGGCAGTGAGCTTGCCAAGCTTGAGATGCTCATTCTCCTGCATCATCTCACCCCCACTTACAGGTACCCCCACTCTCTCTCTCTCTCTCTCTCACCAATCTGTCAGAAACGCGTCAAGATTACTTATGATAAGCTTAATTACATTAATATAAATTAAATAAAATTACATTAATATAAATTAAATATTTAGGTTCAATGATTATTTAATATGATATTAGAATTTTGATGACAATTACAAATTTAAATCTCAATAACTTTTTATTTAATAAACATCAAATACAAAATCAAAGGTTTTTGAAACTAATTTAAGGGGGAAATACAGTAATTGGCGTGCATATCTAGCGAATATGTAGTGATTCTGTTTTGAATATAAGATAAATTAGTGCCACGTAGGTTAGTTCTGGCGTTGATTGACTGGGGGAGCCATTGATGGTGGTGTTGTGGTGGCCCTCTCGATTTTCCTCGGGCCGAGTGGGGTTGTTTTTTGTTTTTTCTCTCTTTCAAGTGGATACCAGGCTAGCAAAAAACAGGGTTTAGAATCATTCTCATTACACGTGGCTTCCATGCATGATACATGTATCTAACGTACTTCCTCCATTACCTCGGCACGAGTCATTACAAGAATTATTTCGAATTAGTGGAGCAATTAATAATTGGTGAGAAGCACACGGCATGCTAGGATTGTGCTTCACTTTCCATATTCTTTTTAAAGTATTTAGTTTTATCTTAGATAAATTATTGATCACCCACTAATTAATTGTCCGTGGGCCGTCGAAACTTATGTTATTTGATCCATCTACGTGTTTCTTCTTCCTAGCTAGTTGCTAAGTAAGCCTAATCATAAACAAGTGCAAGTAAGATGGACACATCCTTGTTTATATATAAGACTTAGATATATTACATATAATTAATATTTAATGGATTACGATGTGCAAAGGTTATATCCAGTCTTTTTATAGAATTTCCTTTACCACATATGCATATATATCCCAATAAATATTTGAATCCTCGTATCTATATTCCTCTATCCACATCAACAACTGTAGACAGATTCGGTGGTGTGTCACATATGGTTTGGTTGACACCACAACCTTAATTAATTCTGTACCCCACTTCATTTCTTTTCTTTTGTCCTCACAATTTCGTGGTTATGGATAAAAAAAATTGTATATGAAGATGACGCTCATCATTTAGAGTCGAGGCGATCTATAGTACTCATAAACATTTTGCAATCGATTAATTCTTTAATAATAAAGAAAAATGTTTTCATTTTGTTTCGTAACAATATCGCAGAATTTATATTTCTACTCTTGGTTTTCTTTTTCTTTTTTTGGGTGGAATTTCTGATTTAATCTGTAATTCTGTGCATGATGCTTGGTTTCAGGTGGCAGACTGTGGGAGTCGAGGATGGTATACAATACGGTCCTTTCCCTGTGCCCAAATGGGGGTTGCCTCTAAGGGTAGGCCGGAGGAATAAATCAGCAACACCGTGATCGGAAACTGGACAGATATTGCATTCTCCTCGATGATAACGAAGCTGTTTCAATGGGGCCGGAAAAGCAACCTGACCCCATTGAGTTCCTTCTTAAATTTTTTTCTCCCCCTCTGGTTTTATATTTGTTGTCAAAAAGTTATTGTTAGGGACCCTTAATTTCATAATTCACGTACGGGGCTTTGTCTGGTTTGTTGATATAGATACGTCGGCTTTTCAATGTCAAATGCACCATCTCTCTATCTGGGCCTTTAATTTTGACATATTTGTATTGTAGCATATAATCGATGCATTTGTGAGGAGAAAAAAAAAAGAAATGAAATGAAAAAAAGGGCGTCAAACAAAGAAAAAAGTGTGTTGAATTGGTGCTTTTTTGACCAAGTCCGAGTATTTCAAGGATCAAATGCCTGTGGCCATGAATGGTGAATGAAGCAGCCATCGTTGCTCATTGATCCTTTTCTTCTAACTCCTCTTGTCTACAGAAGAATCCGGAGGAGAAAGATAACCTTGGCAAAGATGAGCAACTGAGTTGTGCCACGTGGCGTTAATGGGCTGTGCTCTTGAGGGTTCCACGTCGGGCTAGCTGTTGGTTTGGCTAGAAACATCAAGCTCAACGAGTAAATGCGAGCTTGAAAATTTCAAAGGTTGAGTCATTCATGGTGAATGGTGATGTGAAAGGATGTAGCTTCTTTTTTTTTTTTAAGTGTAATTGATATTGATTTTTAAATCACAATAATGTTTTTATATATTTTTGAAATATTTTTTTGAAATTATGTATAAAAAATAATATAAAATCATTAAAAAAAATTAATCTAAAATATGTTTTAAGAAGATACTTTTGAAACATATTTGCAAAAAGGCATGTTTAAGGTACAGGTCCGCACTCTAGTATAGCTACTTACGTGACCTTTTAGTAATAAGGCATTGAATCACCTTGCGACTCTGTCTTCTTGTGTTTTGTTTTATTTTTTTGTGAGTTAAAAAACCAAGCATTTCTACGATGAGTAAACACCCAAATGACCAAGAAGATCACCAGTTCGCACGGCTGTCCATCATTGCCCGTTCCGCATAGTTAACATTTTTTATTCTTGGTTTTTATTTTTAAAATTTTAAAAATAGCTTTAAAAAAACCTAGAATATATAAAGAGAAACAAAAAAAGGCTGAAAAAGGATCGGTGAACCATTGGCCATACACTCTTAGTTTTGTTAAAACTCCAGGAGCACATATGCAAAATAACTGACCAAGTCAGCTATGTTTACCTATTCTTCTGCAGATTGTTCAATTGTAATATTTATTTTGTAGTAAGAATAACAAAAAATAATTGTTAGTTCTTATCTTCATGTAACTCACTTGCTTATATAATAAAAATTACAATTGAACAATTGTATGTTGAAGAACCTTACAACCAGAAGTAGAAGACACAAATTGTATGTTGAGGAAGTTGAAGATAAAAGTGGGCAAAACATTGTTCGTCTTAAAGACAATAGTTGACGATGATATGCTGGAGTATATAAGAGATGTTAAAACTCCCAAAGAAGCTTGGGATACATTTGTCAAGTTGTTCTCAAAGAAGAATGATATAAGACTCCAGTTACTTGAAAGTGAGATATAATCAATAACTCAATGCAACATGTTGATTGCTCAGTATTTTCACAAAGTGAAGTCATTATGTCGTGAAATCTCTGAGTTGGATCCACAAGCTCCCATTCAGGAAACCAGGGCGAAAAGAATTGTTATCCATGGTTTGAGATTTGAATATAAGGGTTTCATTATTGCAGTACAGGGATGGTAAGATCAACCATCACTTGTTAAGGTTGAAAATTTGCTTGCTAAACAAGAAGCCCTAGCTCAGCAAATGAGATGAGCTTCACTCAAGAGTGAAGAAGAAGCATTTTAGTCAACAAAGGCATCGAGAATTTCAAGCAGTATGGAAATGGTGGATTTAGAAGGAACAATGACAAGATGAAAAATTGTCAAGGTGCAGGAAGTAGTCATATAATAGGAGGTTGGAAAAATCAAAGTTACAATAGGAAATTTAAAAGCTTACAATTACAGAAAGAGGGGTCATATAGCAAGAGTATGTACTAAGCCGAAAAAATTCATGGAAAGTAATGTTGCCACTTCTAAATTTTAAGATGAATAAGATGTTGAGGCATTATTTGATACTAAAGAAGAAAATGATGAGCTAGCCCTTACAACAACTATATCTGATCAGATCACCTATGAAAATGATTGGATAGTTGACTCCGGTTGCTCCAATCACATGACCAGAGATTAAAAAAATTGCAAAATTTGTCAGAAAACAAGGGAAATTGTGTGGTAGTTGTTGACATATAATGTCATACTTTGTATGCTTTATATATTTTGATGATAACAATAAAAAGAAAATGGACTAATAACATGCTTGGATGAGATTAAGCTATAAACAAGCATTATACAAAGAATACGTCAACAAGCATAATGGAGTACACGAAGAAATCACTCCAGGAAGTCCAAGATGCAAGCAAATGAAGACTTAGAATAAGTGTTCATTTTAGTGTTTTATGTAAATCTCTATTTCTATCTTGATAGCACAAATTAAAATGAACTCACACACTTCACATGGCATGCAAAGGATTTGATGATTAAAAGTTTAAGTCATAATCAATCGGTTCAAGAAATTCAGAAAAGATAATTTGTCAAAATTGTCTTTCATGAACGATCGACCGCTAGTTACAAGTGACCGATCGCTTGAAAGACAAATTGCCTTTTAAGCTGAATCGGTCGATCGCTTGGGTTATCCGTTGTGAACCGGTCGACCGCTTGATATGACATGACTAAACGCTAGTTTCAAACGGCTATAAATGGCTAGTTTCTAACAGCTATAAACGGCTAGTTTCTAACGGCTAGTTTCTCTTTGGAACTTATAAATAGGCCTCTTAATTGCTAAACGAAATTAACACAACTTTCATATCTTATAGTGAGGCAATAAGTAATGCTTAAACACCTTCATATCATCAATCCTCATTAATACTAATATTTGTGTTTAAATCTTCATATCCTAACACAAAGAGTATTTCTCATTCTCACTACACTTACACACCTTCAAATATTCTAAGTGCTATTAAGTGAGATAAAGAGATCATAGATCTTCATTTGTAATATCTACACTATTAAGAGTGTATTGTTATTTTACAAAAACAACCATTGTGAAACTCTTGAGAGTTGAGTATAAAACTCTTGGTATTGGTGAGGGAACATCATCAAGGAAAAATCTTGAAGAGGGTACATCTTCAAGTGGAAAAAAATAAATCTTGAAGAGGGCATATCTTCAAATGGTGTAAAAGTCTTGGTGTGGATTCATCAAGCGGGGATTGTAATCTTGTTACTTGGACTAGTAAGAGAATACAATACTTAAGTACGGGTTGGTACTTGAGTCGTGGATGTAGGATTGCTGAACCACGTTAAAAACCGAGTTAGCAATTTCTCTCTCTTATCTCTTTACTTTAAAATAATTAATTTTAAGATTGCATTATTTATTGTATTGTTGCCTTAATCCGCGTGAATTTCAATAGTAGTAACAACCAACAACTCAAAAGTACCAATAGCTCATATTGGTAATAGAATGGTTTATAACCATCACAGTGATAATGAAGTATCACTTTAGAAAGTTTATCATGTTCCATGTATAAAGAAAAATCTTCTCTTAGTGTCTCAATTAACATCCTTTGGACATTTTATTTTGTTTGGTCCACAAGATGTGAGAGTATATCGTAATCTTGAGATTGCAAAAGAGCCATTGATGAAAGGGAAAAGGCTAGAGTTAATCTATATAATGTCAACAAAAATTGTATACATAGATAAGACCATAAAGAATGAAACAATAGACTTACGGCATTTGCGAGCTGGCTGTAATGATGAAGAAGTTGATGGTGGAAAGACTACCTCAACTTCAAGTGAGAATAAATACGGTATGTGTAGGATGTCAGTATGGAAAAGCCCATTAGTTGTCGTATGAAGAGTCCAAGTTCAAAGCTAAGAAATCACTAGTCAATTCTGTGTTCGGACTTATGAAACAAGCTTCCCTAAGTGAGATGAGATATATGGTGACCTTTATTTATGATTTTTCAAGGTATGTATTGGTGTACTTTCACAAAGAGAAATCTGAAACCTTCTCAAAATTCAAAGAATTTAAAAGTTCAGTAGAAGTGTAGATTGGCGAGAAAATTCATTCTTTACGCACAAACAATATGGGAGAGTATATATCAAATGAGTTCTTTAATTTTTTACAATAACATTTAATACATCATCAGTTCACATGTGCCTATACTCCACAACATAATGGCATCGCATAAAGGAAAAATAAACACCTCACATAAATTTGTTGTTGCATGGTCCATGCAAAGAATGTTCCTGAACACATTTAGGCAGAAGTAATGAAAATTGTTGCCTATGTGATCAACAGACTCCATCAACAACAATTATGTTTCCTTTCACCATTTGAAAAATTATAGAACAAGAAACCTATAGTCAACTATTTTAATGTTTTTGGATGTGTATGTTATGTGTTTATACCTGATCATTATATAGCAAAATTGACAAGAACTTTGTGAAGTGTATTTTTATAGGATATGACAATCAAAGAAAAAGGGTGGAAATGTTGTGATGCCTTAACTGGAAAGTGTTATACATCACAAAATATGGTGTTTGATGAAGTATCCTCATGGTGGTCATCAGAAAAAGAGACAACCAGATTCAGATACCTTGTAGTCTGTCTACCTTCAACTAGATTTAGGTGAAGGAGAAGTCTCAAATGATTGCATAACACAACATCCTTGGTGAACAGGCGTGTATGAACAACCAAGTGAAGAAGAAGAGCTTAACAAATCAGGTGAACCAAGATGATCAGTAAGAATTAAAAGGCCAAATCCTAAGTATGCTAATGCTACTATAACATAAAAAAACGATGTAATATAACCTAAGACATTTGAAGAAGCAGAACTTAGTGTGGAGTGGAACAAAGTCATAAAAGATGAATTTGTTGCATTAGAGAAAAACCAAACATGGGAGGTTGTAAAAAAACTGAGAGATGTGAAACCCATTTTTGAAAATGGGTTTATAAAATAGCACATTGCATAGATGGGTTAATTGAAAGATACAGAGCACACCTGGTTGCTCGAGGTTTCTCTCAACTGTATGGATTGGACTATGATGAAACGTTCAATCTAGTAGCTAAGATTACAATAGTAATAGTCTTATTCGCACTTGCAGCTAAAAAAGATTGGAATATATAAAAAATGGATGTGAAGAATGTCTTTCTACATGAAGATGCAACAATGTATCGACAATTGGTAGACAATTTGATTTTCTTAACCTTAAGTAAACCAGATATTTCTCATGTAATTGGTATGATGAATCGATATATGCAAAATCTAAAGAAACCTCATTTGGAAGCAATTCGCTGAATTTTAAGATATGTGAAGGGCACACTCGATGATGGCTTTTTGTACAAGAGAAATGGAGATTGCAAACTAGTTAGTTTTTGTGATGCTGACTACACAGGTGATCATGACACTTGTCGTTCAAGTACTAGCTATATTCTTATGCTTGGATGGGGAATAATCTATTGGTGTAGCAAAAGACAAATAACAATGTATAAAGCAGAATATCGAGCTACAACAATGGCAACACAACAAAGTATTTGGCTCATACAATTATCGAAAGATTTATATTAACCAACAAAAGCTACAATTACACTATATTGTGACAACCAATCAACCATATGTTTAGCTAAAAATCTAGTCTTCCATGCAAGAACTAAGAACATAAAAGTGCATTATCATTTTATTAGACAGAAGGTTCTACAAGAAGAAATTGAGTTGAAACATGTTAACACAAAAGATCAAGTTACGGATTTATTTACAAAAAAGCTTGAATGACAATAAATTTGAAAGTTTTGGTCATCAACTTGGGATGTTTAACATACAAGATGATGGTGTTGAGAGGGGATATTAAAACTTCAATACCAGATATGCAAAATAATTGACCAAGTCAGTTGTGTTTACCTATTGTTCTGCAAATTGTTCAGCTTCAATATTGTTTTTTTCTATTCTTAGGAGTTTGTTAGTATTCTGTGGCTAGAATAACAAAAATAGTTGTTAGTTCCTATCTTCATGTAATTGACTTACCTATATAAAGCAACTCATCTCTGCCAAATAAAAATCATCTTGTTATTTGTCTTCCTACTTTTCTCGGTTTTTTGTTGAACAAGTTTTTTGTTTAACTTTACAATATATTTACAATTTTGCTCTTGCCATATATTTTTTTATTTTTAGTTTTTTTTATATCAATTTGTTATTTTTTTAAGTTTCATCCTTTGATCCATAATCTTTTTTTTATTATACAAATTTGATCCTCATTCTTATTCTCTTGATTTTTTTTTGGATTTTTTTTGTTCATATGATTTTTCTTTTTAATTTCTCCCTATAATTCAGAATTTTAGGTTGCCCTCTTATTTATTTTTTCAAATTAAGTCTTTATTTTTTTTATCTTTTTGTATAATTGATTATTTTTATTTCATCATTTGACATTTGATTTATAGAGAGTTGGTCTTCTTAGTAATTTCTATAGTTTTTAGACTCCACCTAGGAGTCAATCTGGGATAAATACAGGGTCACGTGTTAGATAAATTGACCCGAATTAACCCAAATCAATCAAATACTTTTGTCTTATAAGAAAACATTAAAATGACATCATTGGAAATGAAAATATAATAAAAATAATAATCAATGAGTTTTAATTTAGGTTTGATCATTTTGACTCGGGTTGATTGGCTCATTGGTCAACCGAGATTTTTGATCATTTCACAACAAGTCAACTCCCCCATCAATTTCTTTTAAAGCATGGTCCAACCTGAGTCTCAAGTCAACCTAATGGGATGAGTTGAGGTTTAAACTGATGTTTTTTAAGATGAAGTGCTTTGAAGTTGTTCATTTTGATAAAAAAACTTCATTATTTATTTTTTTTAATCAGCTTATCTTCATCTCATAATCTAAGCAAGAAGTCTGGTCGATAGACTCATGTTTTTTTAGATCACTTTTCTATATATTTGTTTTATTTCATCCTTCAAAATTAAAATGTCTTTTTTTCTTTAAAAATAATTTATTTTCATGATTCTTAAAATAAAACCACATTTTTTTAAACACTCTAAATTAATTTCTAACAGTCACAAAATATTTCTGTCAACTCCTTTATTATTTTCTTAAAACTATAAGAGTTACAACAACCATGAAAATTTAATCTCCTGACAACTATATTGTTTTTAACTGTTATAATTATTTTGAAGAAGAGCTTTTGTACTTGTTCTGCTTTTATTCTCAATGTTCATCTCCCGGCTAGCTTTTTTCCAACAAGATCACCTTCCCACTGTAACATGTTGGTGGAGACGGGAGCATGATTATCTCTTTCTTAGTGTTGTTAGTGACCTTCTCCAAGGATTCTACTCTTACTTTTCAGGTTGGACTAGCTATGTCACCATATCAAATCAACATGCTAGCTGTTTCATCCTTAGTAATGATAGTTATAGTTGATTATAATCATGTTTATCAAAATAAAATAATTATTTTTTATAAAAAAAATTATATAATTATTCGGTCGGAGTTTACCATGATTAAGTTGATAATATTTTCTTAAAAATAGAGATATTTCAGTACCAAAAGAGTATTAAATTAAACACCATTTTCATTATTTACATAGAATTAATTAGGATCTAGAAAGTTCAATAAATTGGGAATAGTTAGAAAATAGGGATATGTAATCTTAAGAAAAGGCCACCGAAATGACTGGTACAAATGGTATTGGCTCCACTTTGCTCTCCATATAATGAGAGAGAGAGAGAGAAACGTGAAAAAGTCATCCCAGCTTGCCTTCACATCATACACTTGGAAGAGATCAGATGGCGATAACCACAAGTGAGGGAATCTAGACATCCCCGCACGTAAAGCTCAACAGGTATCGGTTGCCGAAAGATGATCATCTTATCGAAGTGCATGGAAATGGAAGAACATGAAGGGCCATCAAATAAAGTGATCGTGCGTAATTGCCATCAGAAGGAAAAGAACATGATATTTCTTGATAGAACCTGATAGTTTTCAGCTGCACGCTTACAACGTACATGGTGTGATTGAAAAGCAAGCATGAGCTGATATGTGTTCGCATCTTGAAGAGCTGGCTGTCATGTGATGTGCCAGATTTTCTTTCTCTAGGATTGACCTTAAGGTCTTACTCTACAGACCAATCGATTATTGGGAATATTGGGTCAGATTCCCTGAAAGCCCGAGACGCAGGACTGTAAAAGAATGCCGTCCATGTCAGAACACTGAAGCTTCAGCAGGCTGCGTCACAGTTACAGCTGAATGGTATATCAGAAAAACGACGAGGATCCGCCTATTACTGCATAGAATGGATCCTACAGCTATAGAATCCAGGGGGTAATGGGATGTCAGGATAAGACGACAACCCTGCGATGGTTGCGACTGTGTATTAGCAGGAAGAAGGTGCGAGCGCGCTAGAATGATACAAAAGAAAAGACAACTTAATGTTATGCCAACACGTGGCTTCTCTATTGCTAGTTCTTAGCCATGTTGTCAATTCTGTTTTGTTCGTGCTTTATTTTTTCAATTGTAATGTAATGTTTTGATTTTGAAGTTTTAATGTTAAATTTCGGAATTATATTGTTTATATATATAAATATATTAATTCAAAAAAAATAGTTTAAATTTAAAAATAAAATTATTTAGAATTGTGAAATTTAAATTTCAAACATAAGTAAAAAATGATAGTTGAACTGATATAACTTGACCAACTTGATGAGTTCAAAGTAACATAAAAAATTGATAAAAATATAGTTTAAATAAATAAAATCAAGTTGACTTCTTAAAAAAATATTGAAACAACGATATATTAAATCAACTCGCGTCAACCTTCGTTTATATTTCAAATGTGTGACATGCATTATATGACCATGATAACCTTAAATAAAGTAAATCAAATCAAATTATAAAGTTCAATTTATAATAAACTAGTTGTTGAATAATGAAATTGAGAAAATATTAATCTAAAAAAGACACAATAAAATGATTTCTTATGAACAAAATTATGAACATGTATTATATGACGAGAATGTCATCATCAATCTTGCTAGGTCATTACATTCTCTGATTGCTATGAAATTTTAACATAATATATATAAATATATCAAAAGACTCCTCGTAAAATTTGATTTCAATCTAATGGTCGGATTAAGAGATATGATTGATATTATAAAACTATTTATTATTTGAAAAAACACTATTTGACCAAAATGGAATAGACGGAACGAAACCGGAATGTTCTGGGCGGAATTTATGGAATGGGCCAAAATTTAAAGGAGGTAAAAACTTAGCCGTTTTATCTTGTTTTTTTAACTGATATGAAATGTTTCAACCATTTTGGCCGAAACAAAATGAGATCAACAACACTGGTTCTTAGTTCAAACATCAAACGGTGTGTAACACCTATATTGCTTTCAAACTAAATGGTGAGCATAAACTTTGGGTGAGAAGCAGTGTTTAACAATCAAGCTTTGTGTTTTATTAACAATCATCTTTTCTTAAATCCCATTCAACCAATATGTTATCTCTTTTCTCAAATTAGAGCCCAAAACAATTCTCCCCTCTTCAATTGACCTTTTTCCTCTAGTAACTAAGTGAAATCTCATTCATAAATTCTTAGGCATTTGATGATGATTGGTCCTTTCAATATATCAAGACTTAGGTTGTTGCTTGATTACCTCTCTTTATCGTGCGATCCTTTCAATGAACTTTGAGTTAACATAGTTTAACTTGATCTTAAAATGTTTGACTCGTAAGTAGTCTCTCTACTTAGTTACAACATGCAATATTGCCAGGATTTCTATTTCATAGACTAATAAGGCATGTTGCCGAAGACTTAAAGGCTACAGGATGACCCTCTTGCATCAAAAGTACACATAGTAACACACTGCAAACAATGATCTCTATTATAAACAACTTGTTCAAATCTCAGAGTGTCAATACTAGTAATGTAGTCATGGATTTATTAAGGAGTCTGAAATCCACAATAAATTTTTAATTACATTCAAACCTATCCTTTTTTGGTAACTCGGTTAAGGAACTGCAAACAGAGCTATAATCTTTAACAAATCTTTTTATAGTAACTAGTTAATCCTAGGAACCCTCTAAGTTGTTTGATAGTGTGAGGGAGTGACCATTTAACTATAACTTTTATTGTTCTTAGATCAATAACCACACCTTACTTAGTAATGAGGCTTCTCAAATACTTTACTAATTCACCACTAAAAATGCATTTTCTATCTTTAGCAACCAGTTTATATGCCCTTAACAATTTAAATGCAACTTACAAGTGTTAGGTGAAAGTTTATCCTTGAAAGTTTAAATATAAATTGACTATAACGTAGGATATCATCAAAGAATACTAGTATAAACTTCTTAAGGTGCTAGTAAAATATTTTATTCATCAAGTTTTAAAAAATAATTAGAAAATTGGTTAAGACAAATAGCATAACCAATAATTTATAGTGAACATTATTAATTTTAAATACAATCTTAGAAATGCTCTTAATCTTTATTCTAATTTGGTGGTAACCAACCCTTAGTCAATTTTTGAGAAAATTGTTTCCGTACTAATTCTTCCAATAACTCATCAATAAAAGGTATGGGGTACTTGTTATTAATTGTGAGCTTGTTTGATGCCTCATTAGTCCACGAAGACCTTTATAAGTTGTTTTTCTCACTAATATAATATGAGAAGCAAAACGATTGAGGTTTGGTTATATAATTATAGATTCCAACATTTCAGACATTAGCTTTCCCACAACATCCTTTTAAAGTCAAAATAAATATATAACCTTTAGTTGATAGGTTGAGCCATTTCTTGAATGGAATCAAATGATCTTGCAACCTTGATATGGTAAGCATTAAAGCTCGTTAGATAAATCTCAATATGCTTTTAACAGTAAATCCAACTCAAGGTTCTCTTTTTGGCAAGGTGAAAGTGTAACGGTTATATAATATAGTTTACAATCCTTTTTTATGACTATCCTTAAGCTGTATAAACTCATTTTTGATATTTAAGTAGGGGTGCTCATTAAACTATTAAACTATTCAAATCTTATGGCTTGTGATTTTAAAAGATTTTCCTTAATTATTACCTCTTATCCTTTTCATTTTAAATACATCTATATTTCTTTATATTTTGACATAATATCTTCTAAATTTGTTAGTCATTGTATACCTAACATGTCATAATTATTTAGTTAACAAATGAACATATTAGCCATGGAATTGTTTCCCTGCATTTTCCACTTAAAACTCTTGCAAATAAAAGTACACAACAATATGCTCTTATTAGTTGCCTCGACTATTAAGGGTATGATTGTAGTAAACTCACACTATAACTTACTTGTAATGGTAAAGTCAATGAAATTATGAGTACCACTCAAAACCACTATGATAAAAACAAATTTTGTTTCTCAATCTTTTCAGTGATATTTAGAGTATGGAAGTTAGTGACTCCTTTAGTGTATTGATATAAATATGGGGAATTACTAGTTAAAAACTAGGCTCTTTATCATTATTATTGGCATCATCCTCTACTTTTTGACCATCATTATCAACAATATATGAGTATAACTTTTTTATTTTTCCATTTATAGCCTAACACAAACCTTTCATCGCACCAAAAACACATTCTTTTGGCTCTCCTTTCATTGAACTCTTTATTATAGATTTGGTAGGCTTTATAGTACATTTTTATTAAAGGTATGGGTTAAAGTTTGGTAGTAATACATTTTATGGTTGTTTAACATTGATAGCAATTAATGATGGTGGAATTTTATAAGGTGTTTGGCTTTGACTGGGTATGGATTTGTTGGAATTATTGCACAATCTTCCGTAGGCTAAGGTGTTATCTTGCAAACATGTTAAGTTGTAGGCTTGATTTAAAGTTTTTAGTTCAAACAACTTAACTGAATACTTAATCTTCATCTCTCTAGGAAGAACATTAAAGCTTGTTTGTCACTTTTTTTACCTTGTTCAAAATTATATCTGATTGTGTAGCAGAATGTTCTTTTTGGAAAGTCAGCTAATCATTTTTGTCATTGGGCTCGCCAAAAATGTGTTGCGACTTCTGCAGTAGAGCTTGTTAAAGAGCAAACCCATTTTTTTTATGAGCAAACTTAATGGTTTCTGGTGAATGCAAAACTTCCTCATATTTTATGATTGTTCCTTGTTTGTTACCATCAATGACTCTTTTAATCTTTTAAGATCTTGGAACCTAATGTTATGCTTATTGTCATTAGTAAATGTCAAGGAACCATCTCACCTAAAAACTTAAGCTATTAAATGAGGATCAAGAATAAAATTTATATTATTCTCTAACACACACCCTCAAGTGAAAACCCTTTGAACTTGAGACTTGCACAGATTTATATTACCTTGTGCTTTATTTTTTTTATCAAATAAAATGTGTGTGGTGAGATTCGAACTCATGACCGTTGGGTCAACTAAGCTCTGATACCATGTCAAATAACCATCTCACCTACAGGCTTAAGCTATTAGGTGTGCCCCAAGAATATAATTTATATTATTCTCTAACAATAAGAACCGATTGTAGCTCTCATAGATAGAATCATAAGATCATTGTTGTCTTGTTGCTCAATTCATATACATAATTTTTCATTTTAATTCTTTACTTAAAATCATCAAATGATTTGAACATTATCATTATCGACCAGGATATCAAGTGTTTTTAACTGTTACAAGATAAAATATTCCAGCATTTTCATTTTAGTATCTATAGAAGTGGAAAAACTGCATTATTGGTGTATATTTCAACATTAGTTGAGTATGATTAATTCAAAACTCTAAGAGAGCAAATGGTAAGACAAAGAACCTTGTAGTGTATAGAATAAAGTTTTAACCACACAAAACTTTTGTTGACCATCACGACCATGGTAGTCAAACTCGCGAGCCAACTCGCAAACGAGTTTGCGAGTTGGCTCAGCAAACCTGGTTGGACCGGAAGAAAACTCGAATCTGATCAAACTCGGTCAAACCCATTTAAAATCGGTCTAACTCGTAAAATAGGACCGGATCGGTCCGATTTCACGAGTTCAAGACATTCGGCCATCAACTTTCATTTTCAATTTTTCATTCTGTCAATTACAACTCAAAATCAAAATCTTCTCTGCTCTTCCAAATCCTCCAAATCATCAGCTCTCACCCCTAAAATCTTCTCTTCTCACCACAAAATCCCCCAAATCGTCAGTTCTCAGTTCGGCAACACAAGAAAGGGATGGAGATGAGCACAAGAAAGGGAAGTAGATGAGCAGATGAGCACGAGGGAGGGAGATGAACAGATGAGCACCAGAGGCAGAGAGGGAGATGAGCGACGACACAAGGAAAAAAATATGTTAAGGGAATTAGGGTTGTGGGCTTTTGTAATAAACTAATAATAATAATAATAATAATAGGTTTATGGGGGGGTTGGGTTTGGGGGGGGCAAGGGTTGTGACTTCTGTGTTATAATAATAATAATAATAATAATAATAATAATAATAATTAAAAAAGTAGGTTTATTAGGGGGTTATAATAATAATAATAATAATTATTATTATTATTATTAATTAGCATAAAAAATAGTTAGCATAAAAAAATAATTTTAAAAAATCCTATTAATTTAAGACAATAAATAACATTAATTAACTTCAATTACAACTACCATAAAAAAATATACAATTACTTGAAAAACATACAATAAGTAGCTTAAATTTCAAATCTCAAATATTGTGTCTTTTAATTATATTTAAATTCATTTTTTAATTTAAATATAATTTTAAAAAATAATTTTATTGTTAGAGGGTTTTTCAAAAGCAATTATTTAATTATATAACTTACTCCTATTAATTATATAATTAATTGCATAATATATATATATATATATATATATATATATATAGTTTTTTGAAAATGGTGACAGGGACAAAGAAAGACTAAAGTCATGCCACCCGAGTTTTGACTAAATGTTTGTTTTTGTATTTTAAGAAGGATGGAATAAAGTTTTATGTTCATAATTATGCTATCTTGTATTCAGAAATATTTTACATACGATTTTACGATTTTTCTTCTCACATGATTTTAGCTGTGATTTTATGATTTTTGTACGGACAAATTCGGGTACGATCTTACGATTTTACGATCCGATATTTCGGAGTCCTTTCCGATTCATGTCAAAATCTCGATTTTGACTACCTTGATCACGACTCATCCAAATATGCAATTCTATTTCATTCAATTGCATTCTTTAATATGATAAGTGATCCATAAAAACAGCCAACCAATGAAATAGGCATCTCAATAACCCAAGGTTATGCCTATATTATTTAAAGCAAGTCTTCAAGGGATTACTAGATCCATGAGATTTCACACGAATAAGTCTAAAACATATAAATATCCTTGAAATATTAGACCATTTTCATTGACATCACATATGTGTGTGTGTGTGTTAACATACGAATTGTGATGAGCCTACTCAGATTAGAAATTTTTGTTATCACCACCATTGAAACCTCTCTTTTTTTACTACTAAATCAACTCAAAAAATAATCCTATCGGCCTCTCAAAAACCATTTTTAAACTCAAATCAAACAAACAAAAAAGAGTTAAAATAGTCAATTATGATAATGGTTGAATTTACAATTGAGATGAACACTCACATCGATAAATTGCGGTATCCTAGGATGAAACCTAATGGAGGGGCCTCAATCCAAACACCTCATAATTTAGGTATTAGAATTAAATGGAAAAAAATATAGGAGTTGCCAATCAAAACAATCAATAGTAAGAGGTCATTATAGATTATACATTTTTAGCATTAAGCATGTGATTAGCAGATATAAAGGGAGAAAGTGAAAGAAAGATAACAGAAGGATCTCCATCCGATAGACCAATAATTAAGAGGGTGTTTGTATGAATTCACCTTCAATAAATTTAATATAGTGCGATTAGCAGGTGACCTTTTAAATATTTCTCTCAAGGTGGAGTGGTTTTGCTTGGTGACCAGGATTAGTGCATCTTTTTCCTCCAAAAATATAGAGGTTTAGCTAGGATAGATAAATGCCGAGGTTATTTTAATAGAAGACCATCTATGTTTACTTATTGATCTATTCAGATTTTAGAGGTTTCTTCATGAACCCTAAACCATGAAATCGTTGTTTCTACTGTTTTCCTCTTCCCATCCTACATCAGAACTACTAGCAAATGACATGTGCTACTCCAAATAATCGCTACCATTATGTCAGCTCTTTGCTGCAGGTTTAACAGGGGTTGCTATAAAAACTTCATTTTGAATCTTGACTTTGCAGTTCATGAAAAATTGCACTCTATGTTATGTTCAAGGATTTCTCTCTATGATACAAAACACGAGAATTCTTAATTCCACACATAAGGCCATTATCACCGTGTACAGTTTAAAGCGGTTATGCAACTCTCTAAGTTGGAATTAGAAAGAACAAAGTTCTAAGAATATAAATATTTAACTAAAAAAAAAATGATGCATATTATTGCATGATCTCAATTGAACATAAAAATTCCAACCAGAGCCACCAAAAGTGAGAGAATAAACATGGAAGCATTAAGCTATCGTAAGATATTTAAAACATAATCAAATATAGATTATTAGTTAGGAATTTTAAAAAACCAATAAACTCCCTGATGAATACTTAACTTTCAAGGCAAGTGGAAAAGAAGCCTCAAACTTTTATCGTATTCCTGAAACAATCCTACCCTAGTTCACTCAACAGGCAAAAGACTGGTTAAGAGCTCAAATTTTTGAAAACCAAGAGTCATATGTTGACAAGGCAAGGGGTAGAGGATCTCCAAAGACCAACGCACTTCCACTTTAATGTACAGAATATAAGAGTTCTTTAGCTTCTAGAGAAAAGTACACAGCGTAAATGAGGAAAAAAACGCATATTGATTCACTACTCACAGTATTTGTATCATTTATCTCTCAAATACTGAATGACTTGTAAAACAACAAAATGGCATGGCTATCACCGATATAGGCAACTCCTAGACCAACAAAAGCCACAAAAAAGTGTAGAGCTATATCAAAGTTCACAATTAGATAAGCGGGAAATATGGAAAAATTAAAAGAATAAAGATGATCATTGATCTTTCAAATGCTGAAAACAAAAATTATAAAAAATGCCCAAACGAGATGATATTCCCGAGGATGCATTCACTTACTCTTAAACATCCTCTTAAGGTTTACTGTCAAATTTCAAATACTTGTTTCTCGAAATAAATGCCCCAACAAAATGATATCAGATGCTTCGCACCCATTAATGTTCTAAGTTGGTCTTACCACCATTTTCCTAGGATGCATTTACTTGAACTCTTAAACATCCTCATTTCATTTATAGTCAAGTTTCCAACAATTTTTTTCTGGAACTGCAGTATCAAAAGTCTCCAAATCGTATACATCATTAATCTTTCCATAAGCCACCCAAGTTACTTCACACAATTTCCTTGTTCAGATTGTGTGAAAATGCAATCTAGAAAATAAGCCGAGTGATTATAGATTCTTGCTTGTGTGCAATTCTCAAGCATCACTTCAGAAATTGCAACTAAATATGTATAACAAAATAAATAGATTTGTATTCAAACATAGCTTGCTAGAGGATTTACCAAGTGATTGTACCTTCTAGCTGAAGTGCATCTCCCTAATATTCTTCAGAACGTGCAACCTAATACGCATAATGAACTTAGAGTTATAATTCCCCTCTGAACTCAACAGAAAGATAACTGTCAAGTTCACTATTAGCAATAAGCATCAAGAAGGCACCAACTAGAAATTAGCATATTAGCACAAGGAATAGCCACTAAACTAGCTCGTTGCATTAAACATAGGAATGAATAAACACGTCACAGCAAATCACTTTGAAAACTTACACGAAGAAAGGCCGAAAGACATGAGTAACGATTAAAACAATGGAACACTAATTTAATAATTTTTCCTTCTCAATTAAAAATCCAAGTACTTTCATCCAAGAAAATTGGTAACGTTGAGAAATCAACAACGCATACCTGGATGCTGTCTTAATAAACCAAAGGAATGAGCTTGTACCGAACTTTACCCATGTACTCTAGATACTTCTCCCCGAAAGTCTCAATCATCAGATCCTCCTCCATTTTTGCTTTCTGTGCATAATACATCAAACATGCCGCTACCACAAACAACAGGCTCAAAGGTGCACGAAGCGCAAGGAAATAAGTCGCAAAAAGAAGCATTGTGGATGAATAGATCGGGTGCCTGACCCACCTATACGGCCCAAATTGCACAACAGCAATAGGCACCACCACCTTCTCTGAATACTTGGCAAGGTAAAATGTAGAATTATACTGCATTAGCAATGTTGCCAGTATCAAAATCCAAATCCCCACATTGCTCCACCCACCAGGAATGAGGTGCAGCTCTGGACCTTCAAAAGCTGCAAGCCAGTGCCCAACCATGACTCCGACGCAGAACAAAAGGCGAGACCATCTGGGTGGGTGTAAATCCCACTTGGGGTCATGTGGACGTGCATAATAATCACCATACAAACGTTTCCTCACACTTACATTGAAGAAAAAGAAATAATGATACACAAAAAAGAACACAAAAGGCCATCCTTGTAGGTATCCATTGAAATGGGCAGGAGGGACTAGAGTTAACCAAGTGAATGCTGATGTAACAATTGCAATTTGCTCAAAAATGCTAGCTTCGCCGATTGAATGCTTATAAAAGCAACATAACCCATAAACAGCAAGAAATATAGCCACAAACCACGGCCAAAACAGCCATGTCCAGCTAAAATACATCCAGAAAAAGGGGTTCAAAACCGAATTCACAGTCCATTTTGTGGCTGCAATTGCAATTGATAAGATACCTGACCACTTGATGATATCAATAGGGGTTAATTGCAAAAGGGTTGCTTTCAGCTTATCAAGAGAGAGGTTTTTGAAGGGTTTAAAAAATGGGTGGTTCTGAGAATCGTCTGTGCTTGCAGGGCCGGAATATGAGCATTTGGGAGGAGATAACAAGCGTGTCCTTGTAAATCTCAGTGATGAAGATAGTGAAAAAGGAAGTCCTGCTTGGTTTTTGATGGGTTTAAGGCTTTGACCAGAGAGGATATAGTCATTTGACAAGCGGGATTGAAACTGTTTGTTGGAATGCCTGAAAGAGAGTTTTCTGCTGTTGTTATGAGAGAAGGAGTAGGTGAAAGGAATTGTTTTAGAGTGAAGGAGAACTGATGTAGTTTCCATTGTAGAGTGCAGTGAGAGAGCAGCGAGTGATTTTATGGAAAAATTAAGGAAGCTTAACGTCAAGACAGACGGGATGCTTCATGTTCCGCTTCCAGGAACAAGATGATCTGTTGTCTAAGTCTGGTTTGCGTGGCTTCGATCAACAAAACCTGGGTTTAAAATCTAATTGTGGTGTCCTCGTGGCTTGGGCTCACTATTTCCAGCTCCAGCCTCTAGCCCATTCACGGATGGGCTAAACATCTAGATGGGCTTTCCTTGGAGAGGAACCGACAAGCTCTTTAGATATGGTTCTGTTGTCATGACCATCTTCCTTCTAAATTGTTATATTTTTTTCGAATTTCTATTTTCAATTTGTGATTCCACATTTTTATTTTTTTATTCATTTTTATATAGATAATACACAATTTAGACCCTAATAAATTTACCTAAAATAAAAAACCATATCCACCTGTGCTTCAACTAATCCGTGACATCAATGCTCACAGAAATATCGAGTCTGTTCATCCAAGATCGAGCAATTCAGTGCTTCACATATGATGTTTTTATCCAGTTAGCTGAAAGATCTAAAACGACAAGGGTGTTTATTACAATCATAATCATAATCATTGGTGTAGTATCCTTCGGTGTACTCGCCTTCCAAATTTGGGCACCCATGTTGACACACCTTGGCATTTCTTTTTCTTGCCAGAAATTGGCATGTTCAGGATTTTGGTCAGCATTTTGAAAAGGGCGATTACTTTGATCGTCCCATTACTTCTTCATCTGCAACTTAACAACATGCTGTTCTATTTGCTGATAAACTTGGTGTCTTGTAATCAAATGATTTCCTGAACCAGAGTGGTTAACTAATGAGATAATTCGGTGAATAATGTAGTTAAGATCCTCGAAGTTGTAGTTCTCTTTCAAATCAACCCCTCAAATATCAAGATGGGGTCCTTTCCAAATAGTATCGAAATGGTTATCTTAGCTAAATAGAAACTATCACACCATATTTTGTTTCGCCTTCTCCTTCGATTTTAATTGTTTATTTTTCTGTTATTTTAATTTTAGTTATTTTAAACATAAATTTGGTTATAAAGGTGTATTTGATAAATAATAACAAGAATTTTCTTAAATATAATGCAAAGCAGGAGAGCTAATTATTAATAATGAAGCAATCTAAATTATAAAAAAATAATCATAGAATCCGTAAAGTGAATCGGGTGATTACCTGAAAAAGAAAAGAAAAGAAAAGAAAAATACAAGAGCAAGGATGCAAAAATGTAAAATAGAAAGTTACAGGTGAGAACGTGGCAAATCGTACGGGCTTGTCATAGGAAATAAAATCAAATAATAAAGTCAGATTGAGACGTGTCAAAGCCTGATACAACAATGACATGATGATACATTTTCAACAACAGCAAGAAAATAATAAATATAAAAGGATAACTACAAATCAGTCCCAGATGTATTATGCATTTCACAGATCAGTTATTAACTCAACTTTTGGTTATATTTGGCTTATTATTTTCAATATTAATCCTGGAGACAATATTTCAATATTGTATAAGGAAATTTGAGTAATGTGTTTCACAAATACATTTGTATTAAGGAATATTTTGTGTTATTTCATATTTAAGTTATTTTGAGATTTCTATTAAAAACTTGATTTGATCCACTGGATTGATCCATGACCCGAGTATTTTAGGGCCTCGATTGCGTCAAATTTCAATAAAAATAAAACAAAATTAACTCGATTTGATCTGTATAAAATCCTGGGTTGATATCAATCAAGAGAAAACTCATTTTAAACCCCATTAAAATTTGTCAACTCTTTGCTTTTTCTATAAAAATACAATGTTATTTATTTTTATATTTTTTTATAAGATAAAAATAATCAAATTGACTCTAGTTAACTCAAATCAATTCACTTTACCCGTGATATAGAACTTATATCGGCTCGATCCTTAGATCAAGTTTAAAAACTATAACTAAAATACGTAACCTATGATTCTATTACTATTACTATTTTTTTTTGACAAAGATAATATTTGGATTAAGATACCTAAATTAATATTTATTTTTCTTCAAATCAAAAGAAAATATATAAAAAACTACACCCATCCATTAAAATATATCCCGACTCAATGTTAAAAATCACCCTAATTATATAAATCAACAATAGAAACACTCCATTTAATTATTGTGCCACATCTGCATTCCGTGGGAAAATAACGGAAAAGTTAAGTGCGGGATGATGAAGTGATGAATGATGAACATGTCCTAATTACGAAATGTTGAGCAATGCTTGCAAGAATTTAAAGATAGAGGACCGATACATGAAATAAATAATAGGTTGGTGACTGATTTGTACTTATTCCAATACGTAAAAAAAAATCAAAAGTAAGGAAGCAAACCAGTAGTCGTGTCTCCCGGAGTTCATGAGTACGCGTCTCTTCGAGAGTTTACGTCCAATAATAATAATAATAATTTAAAAATAAAAATAAAGGTAACCGTTAATATCACTCAAAGACCCTAATTACTTCTTCTCTCCTCTTTAGAGTTTAGAATCTTCCTACCGTTCTCAACAGTGTCTCTTTCATTTTTTGAGATCTGGTAATCAGCTTGCTTTTGTCTCTCTCTCATGTTTCTTGTTTGCATGTAGACCGCTGGGATAACAATGTGTTGAAGTACTATGTATACTATAACCAATCTGTTTGTTTTTCTCTTTCCTGTTGTTTTGATTTCCAGATGTGGTGGACTGTAAGAGAAGTTGGATTTTATTTTAATTTAATTAAATTGGTTTTTTTCTTGCAGTTGACATCAAAACAACTTACAAATATTCTGCTTTTGCTCCTGGTTCGTACGAAAATGGAGTCTTATGAAGATGATCAGAAGCAGAAAGCTTTGGAGCACAAATATGATTGCCTCGTTTTTGGTAACCTTTTTTACTAAGCATTTTCTTCTAACGAATTTTTTTCTCACCTGGTGGACTTCTTTTCTTGAAGATAAATAAAAATACTGTAATATAATCGATGTTTTTTTTTATTATATATAAAATTCCAGATATTGATGATACCCTTTATCCATCCAGTTCTGGTTTATCGGTCCATGTTACCCAAAATATTCAAGGTATTGCTCATTGAAGCTCTCTTTCTCTCTCTCCCCTTAAGATTATGCTATGTGATATCCTAATTGATTTTGAATGTTCTTGATTTATCTTAGAATATATGATTAAAAAGCTTGGCATTGAGGAAAGTAAAGTCCCTGATATGTGTGCTTCATTGTACAAGTATTATGGGACTACCATGGCTGGACTTAGGGTAATAACCCCAGAACTCGATGCTCTTTTTTCTTACCAGATTTTTTAATTCAAAGTGATTTCACTAAAAGGTTTATCTTTTTTTTATATATATATGATGTTTTTCAGGCTATCGGGTACAAATTTGACTACGATGACTTCCATAGGTACTGATTTCTTGATCTGATGTATTAATACTATTATAAGGAGTATCTTTTATGAAATGGATGAGGTCCTCTGCTTCTGTATTTTGCAGTTTTGTTCATGGAAGATTGCCCTATCAGAAGCTTAGACCCGACCCTGTCCTGAGGAACATCTTACTTAATGTTCCTGTTCGTAAAGTTGTGAGTGTCTTTCCTTTGTTGCATACTCTTTAAAAATTATTGCATTTGGGAAAAGTATTTGGTTGACTGCATCAGATTTCTGCTGTTTAATCCTTTTCTTCTTCCTGGTAAGGTTCTTACCAATGCTGATAAGGCTCATGCAAGCCGTGTCCTTAGCAGGCTTGAATTGGAGGATTGCTTTGAAAGGATCATATGCTTTGAGACTTTGAATGAAGTTGATAAAGGAAATGTTCCTGTCGATGGGGATGACACAGAGGTTTTCGACATCGATGAATATACTGCCTGTCCTGATGCAGATCTTGTTCTTCCAAGGACCCCAGTAGTCTGCAAACCTTTTGAGGAAGCATTTGAGCAGGTTTTTAAGATTGCAAGCATCAGCCCTCAAAAGACGGTAAGATAATTGAACTTATGAAGGCAGAAATTCATCGGTTTTACGATCTCCAGCAATTCAAAGCTATTCTATGTGATTTTCATAGCCTTCAGTTTCCTTTTCTGGTCTGCGTTTATCTAACATAGTGATTTCTTGCTCTGCAGTTGTTCTTTGATGATAGCATCCGTAACTTACAGAATGGAAAACGATTGGGTCTCCACACTGTTTGGGTAAGCTAATGATATCATAATGTGAACAAAACCTATGCCAAAAATTATCCTGGAAAATTTCACTGCCAGTTTTATTTTCCAATGGAATCATTAATTCCAACGGTGCTGATACAGGTGGGCTCTTCTCATCGAACTGAAGGCGTGGACTGTGCGTTAGAGAGTATTCATAATATCAAGGAAGCACTGCCAGAGCTCTGGGAAGCCAATGATAAGTCTGAAGACATCAAGTATTCCAAGAAGGTTGCAATTGAGACATCTGTGAAAGCTTAACTTATTATTACTATTACTATTAACTATTACTATTACTATATTTCTCACCGGCACTTTTCCATTACCATCTGTATCATATTATCAGGTGGAGCTGAACATCCAAATGTTATTATGTACTAATTATAATGATAGTTAATTTAAATAAGAAGCTACTCTGATAGTTGTTTATCTATGCGAGAAGGGAAATACAACCATCCATGGCGTTTTGTTTTTCTTCCCAATGCCTGCTTTCATGAGGAATTCTGTGGTTTTATGTCATCTTAAACGCCTAGAAACGCTTGTTTGATAGGGTTGAAATATTACACTAGAAAAAAAAAATCATCAACTGCGTAATGAGTTTTTTCTTGATAAATTATATACTAAACAAAAGTATCCATAGAAGACCTCCATGCTGAATAGAAGCGATTGGGTGTTCTGAGGTTTGGACTATTGACATGTACACCCGATTTTGGGTTCAATAGATATAAATTATACAGTACCGAAAACATTCTATTTTGTAACCAAAATCAGTCGATCCCATCGTGTAAATTAGAAATCATGGACAACAATGGAGTTGAGATTCAGCCTTTCAGGGAATACTTCCTCCCTGTGAAAGCTTGAAACTCCGGTTCTTCCACCTTCTGGGGAGGCTCCTGGGTGCTTTTCTTTAGGGGAACCTAGTTACAAAGAACCAATTCAGATCATTTTAAGTGGCACAGTCTAGGTTTGGGTTATGTCAGGGAATAAGTGAATTGTGGAAACGAGGACATGCTCTAAAGAACTACCAGCAAAGCAAGGCATACCTTAGGTGTTTCATTTTGGGGTTGGTTTGACGTAGAACCAAACACAAGCTTTCCAGACTGCTGATGTGATAAGGGGCTTAAAAACTTGGAGCCATTTTTCTCAGTTTCTGGTTGGAGTTGCTTCAAAGCGGGACAGATGGTGGATGCAGTTGGCTGTGTTGCTGGTTTGCCATCCAAGCGCCTTGATGAACCAGTAAATGCACTGAACTTTGGCTTCTTTGCAGCTGGTTCTTCCATTCCTAAAACAAGAGGAGTCAAAGCCATTTGTTTTACGGGCTTCATAAATAAGTCCAAAAATAAATAATCAATTCAGATAATGGACAAATCTTTTACATAAAAGTGAGAGAAAAAAACCTTCAGGAGATGTCTTGTTTGATAGAGGAATTGATTTTGGTTTTTCAGGTTCTTTGTAATCAAGAGGTGGGGCAAAATCTACTTCGCAATCCGTTTCAATAATACTAATTGCAGAAGAGGGTTTTGCTTCAACTATATCAATGTAGTACTTCTTGTTGTTATAGGCAACCATTATTGTATCACCAGTGGTCAAACAAGAGTAGCTCCTCAATGAAGTTTCCAAGCTGTAAATGATCACCAAGCAAGAAAGGAATTGATAAAATGAGCTACCAAGCTCACTGCAATCACATAGAAAAGAATATGACCCCATAAATAAACCAACATTGCTTTGGGGTTGGAGATGTCTAAGAAATCCATGGTGTGGGGCTGCAGCTTCACAAAAGTTCCCTTTGCTAGACTGGTACTTCTCAGTTCCACAATGTCCCCCTCTTGTAGCAGCATGTTTTCCATCATCTAAATGTGTAGAACAAATGAGCAGGTGAAGTACAATATAATAGCTGAATCATTATATTCATGAAGATTATGTAAGAGCATACCCAGTAGGGCAAGTATATCATGCCCTCATCCGCAATAAATTCTAGAACCCCACAATGAGAAGTACGTCCAGCAGAAGGATTATGAAGTTCAAAAAGCATTGGATAGTCAATGTGCAAGGTTGCTGCAGAAAACACCATAACTGTTAAATGATGCATAGGTACTAAACCAGATAGAATAGCAGGAATAGAGAAAAGGAAGTTTATAAAGAATGATCTGCATACCAAGGCGATCAAGAGCTGAGGGAGGCATAATAACTGGATGAAAAAGAGATGTAGATTGTCAATTCTTGAAAACCAGTTTTATTTGATTTTTTAAAATGAAATGGATAGCATAATAGAACATGAATGAGAAGATGAACATACTTTTATCCCCCCTTTCCAGATGTGCCTGCAAAGACACAAATAAGAGAAGGAATAATATTTTTGTGGACTGACAAACATCTTGTCCATTGACTACATGTATAAGCTACTATATACCAAACACTATATCATCAAACAATAAGGAAAACCAACAACTAAAAATATTTGAATAATCATAGTTGTGGTAGTTATTTCTCAAACCTTATCAATGAAAGAGACAGGGTAGCAGCGATAACTCTGTTCAAATGATGAACTGCCGTGGTCTAGGCGAGCCTGCAATTGTCAAATCAAGTGATTAAAATAAACATATAAAGCTAAATTACTAAATCTTCTTTATAACAATTTCACAGACTTAAGAAACATGAACTTTGCCACAATAAACATGGATGATGCTTAAACTTTTGAGTCCTGTTCATTCTACCGTCTTTTACACAATGAAGGATGAGCAGGCTCAAAGATTATTAATTGTTTCAAAAATCGCAATCAATATCATTATACCATATATTAAGACAACCGTATCTCAGTGATTCTCAATGATGTTGATTAAACCAAATAATTCTTCCAAGCTCGCAATACAGCAAAAATTGGGGGAACAAGTGATTAGCACTAACATACCATGTCTACTGACTTCAACAGGTTAAGCCCACAAGATTTGCTGTAGAGAACTGTCAAAATTTAAAAAAAAAAAAAAAATTAGTTGAAAAAAACAAAACCCTTTTCATATAATCAATCATCAATCAAAACCAAACCACCTCATTCTTGAATCAGAAAAATTAAGATCATCAGATTTATGTAGAAAAGCTAGTAAACAAACGAAGAAGGTGATCTTGAATCAAAACCTTGGTTGCTAGGTTACGATGAAAAAGGGGCGAGCTTTTGTGTGTGAGAAACCCAGAAGGTGAAGTGAGCGGAAGCTTTTGAAGAAGTGGCAGGGCTCTCTCCGGCTTTTATAAGTTTAGAAAGCAGGAGTTTATTCTTTCGCTCTAAGAAAATCCTAATAGAATCGAAGACTTCCCTTTTTTGGGGTTAGCCCAAATCCTAATAGAATCGAAGACTTCCCTTTTTGGGTTAGCCCAACAATGAATTGGGCTGAAATATTTTTCTTTTTGGGATGACCCAAACAATTACGATGAAATGGACCACAAAAGGCCCAGTACCAGAAGGGAAGAGAGTGATTTGAAGCCCTGAATTAACAGACCGTCTTCTTCGACGTCAATAGAAAAAAGGTTTGCTTTCTTTGCTCTCACACGGACTGAGGCTCAGCGGAGGGGCAGGGACAAGAAGAGGAAGCTTGTATAGCTTGTTATTAAAGAGAATTCAACAACCCGAGTATGGAAAATCACTTCACTTTTAAGAACTTGATGGTAATAAAAACTTCACCTTGTTTCCGTCATTAATTGTTTCTTTTCTGCTGCTTTTATTTTTTGAAGTATAAATTTGGATTTGAATTGGTTTTGCTTTAATTGATATGGGTTTGCTTCTTCTTCTTCTTCTTTTTTTATCAGAATTTGCTTTTAGCTTTTTTGTGAAATATGAATTGGTCAGTATTAAGCTTGTTACATTATGGGTTCTCATTTGTTGGCATGATAGTTCGTGCAAAGAGCAGCTCAGAGAGATGAGAGAAGTAAGAAACAAGAAGAAGAGGTCAAACCTGATGGGGATTCTGAACTAGTGCGTTTATACTTTATATCCATATGTTATGTTTACACGTGTTATTTCTACTCCTTGAATTCTAATTTGATGTTGATTTCATCCAGGTTTTTTTTTTGGGTTTGTGCTTTGACTGGATATTTGCATGCTTAACCATAAGCGTATCGTTTTCGACTTTGGTTCATTGATGTTTATTTTAATTTTTGTTATCTTTTCGACTGAGCGTGTTGAAGGAATGAATGAACACAGCATTTTATCTGAAACTTCTTAGAAAAAAGTTCTTTTTTTGTTGCAGAACAGTGCTTGCCGTTGGCATGACAATTGCTTTAAAGTTGCATTTTCTTTTCATAAATGGGCTCCCGTGCCTCACAGATTCTGCACTTTTGACACTGGAAGACCTTTGTATATTGATTCAGAGGACAAGACTAACGCAATTGATACCTAAGTGCCTCTATTTACGTGGACCTGCAACCTAAGTTTTTGAACTAGCATTTTAGATGTGCTTGTAATTTAACCAAAGTCCTTGATGTCATTACCAAATCTGCTATACTTTGAAGATACTTTTGGTCCAAGTTTGAAGGCCAATATGTTGCTAACTAGGTCCCTATGGTCTCAATTAAGCAGCTCAGATGCTTAGCCAGTGAGTCTTGATATTTTTTATTTTATTCTTGGAGGAGATCAATTAGAGTTCTTTTTTATAAAAACTGCAGTGGGGTAATAATGGAAAGGGATCCTGACCCAGGAGCAGGCTGGATGTCTTTTCAATGTTTCATTCCCTCTGTCAATGTGAGGATGAAGATCGAGCGACCTGAAAATTTTTATTCAATGAATAGTCACTCCCAACCTTCTCTTCTGGAGTGTTTTCACTGCTCTCCTCATGTCAAAACCATTATCTTCGTAGAAACTTAATGAGCAGCAGCAAATGAAGCATCTGATGCACGTGCCTCTACTTCCATCTGTTAGATGAAGATCTTTGAGGTGGGTAATCTGATTTATCGAATTCTCATTTGCTTTATCATGATAGTTTTCCTTTCGTAATTGTTGGTAAATTCTATGAAGTAGGAAAAAAGAAGCTTTTGTGAATCTTATACCTGAAATTGGAAAAGAAAAGAAAATGTTTCATACCCACGACGAGCAATTATCAGTTGATAGTTGCTGGACGTGTGATGATTTTGGATCGGTCAATTCAAAACTTGGCATATCAATTCTAAAGTTTCCTTTGTGATTCTATTGTGCAATTGATAGAAAATGTGGTGCCTTAGCAGGTCGGTTCCACAAGATTTATTCATGGCTTATTTCAGTTGGTAGGCGCCATACCATCTGAATTGGGATTGTTTGGTTTGTCCTTAAAGCTTGTTTTGTATCTTCTTACCAGTTTGCTCTGACTCTCTGATTGAAGAGTGCTACAAGAGTAATTAGCTGTAGTTGAAGGGGCAAGTAACAGAGTGGACTGGCGAGTAAACTAACAAAATGGGACCTTGGGTGATTTAATTATTTATACTTGACTTCCACAATTCAACATTCAGCGGATAATTCTTTCCTCCAATTTTCATTTCCTTCTCTCTCTCTCTCTCTCTATTTCCAGAGAAAATTAATCATCACCAGATGGAGTATAGCGCTCAAGCACTTCTAAACCAAGTTCTGAGGTAAACACAACATCAAAACTGGATAGTGTGACAAGCTGAACTAGAGTTATCTCAGACCAAAAGGTCAACTCAATCGAATTTTTTTTTTGGGAATGCTTATGAAAAAAATTTAAAATTGTTATATTTTTATTTTTAAATTAATTTTTTTTGATGTTTTTAGATTATTTTGATATGCTGATGTAAAAAATAACTTTTAAAAAATAAACAAATATTATTATTTTTATATATTTTTAAACAAAAAAAAACTTCAAAAAATAATTGCAATTACACTTCCAAACATCTCTGATGAGGCACGTCTACGCTCCAATTACTATATTTTGGTGGTGGTGTCTAAGACCACCATCGGCAGAATCTTTCAAGACTTTTGGTGTTTGATTGACAAGGTTTGGGTACTCGCGCAGCATTTTACATTGAGCAATGTCCAAATTTCCCGCTGTCTTCACAATAACTTGTTGCATAAATTCTTATGATCATCCAGAAATGATTAAGACTAGCATCTTTGGCTTGCATTATTGATATGTTCTTGCATGTTATTCCCAGATAGTCCCAATGAGCAACGATTAAGGTTCTTTCGAAGTTATTCAGTAAACCTAGATGGTAAAACTCCTCAATGAATGCTAATTAGGGAGCTTGCACTGTAAAATCTTTATATCTAGTAATAACAAGTGCAGTGACATGTATTCAATCGAAAAAATTCTATTTCTTGTGCCACCATATGATAGATTGAAAAAACTTCAGCGGCACCGGCTTTTTTTAAGTGCGAAAGCTTAATTTTTGACATGTTTGTAAGAAGCACAGTAATGGTGTTGACTGGGTATGAGAAGTCAAGTTCAATCCAATTGAAATTGGATCGTCTACGGTATTGTGCAAAAGAATATCAGATTAGATAGGCAAACCCCGGAAATGAAGTGAAAGTTTACAGTGGACTGCAACAAGGATTTTAAACGCATTTTGTTTGGCTAGAAGATGCATGTTCATCGGATTAGAACACGAAGAGGGTGAACATTTGGACAAAATCACTGCTAAGATGATAAGTTTATCGTCAAGTCTTTTTCATATACTGTACAAAAAGAAAGTTAATACTGAGAAATCTGAGGTGAAATTTACATAATGTCGAAAAACTTATAATAGGATCTAAGGAAAAATAGCAGTTCCAAGTGTTTGTGAGCGCAGAAAGATTTATGTTGTTATTCTTGGACTGGTTTCCAAACAGAAAGAGCATGGGTTATTCTCCCCTTCCATCCCTGAAGCATCCACTGTCCATCTGCATCAACAACAAAATCTTTTTGGTACTCTGATTTCACCACAGAACTCACGTCCTTGAAAAGCTCCTGATCCAAGGTAAGTTGCCTGAACCCAGCTCTCAGATTTCTCGACTGCCACTGTTTGTATGTCTCTGGCCTTTCAACTCTTGTCGAGCCCTCGCATGCTATCACATTGATAATCTCTCTTCCGTACTGCTCTTTTTCAAACAGCATTCTGTTTTCATCTTCGCGTGGTACAGTGGCCTCGAACATATCAAACAATGAGGAGTAATGGTAGAGCGCCTCTCGGAACCTAGTGACGAAGTATGGCGCATTGAAAGCACCATTTACAACCCCATGGATAAATATGTCTGGTTTGATCTTGTTGATCAACTTCAAAACAGCGTCTCTTGCGCTGTTCTCCGCAACTGTGTCATCGGGGAGGTTCTTTAGCCGATACAAACTGTTGACCACAATCATCTCTCCCTCCTCAATTTTGAGATCCTCGTATCTGATGGTTTCCCATTTCTGTGCGATGGCATCATACTCGAAAGGGACTTTAAACCTCTCACAGTACCTTTCTAAGCGATGGCCTGTCTCCTCAACCCTTTCTGTAGGCCGGAAACCTGGCTGGGGAAGCTCAATTCCTGTAATACGCAGCCTGGGAGGTCCACCACGTCTTTCTGATAGGCGCCGGATTAGGCAAGGCCATTGAAAACCGTAAAGAATGCCAAAATCAATAATGTGTAGTCTTGCTGCTTTCTTTGCAAGTTTCAGAATTGTCCTGTTGGCGAAGAAATTAGACATCCTTTTGAACGGGCACGCTCCAACATATACCTGGTAAGCTTTCAAACTCTCAGCTGCTGATGTTCTGTGACTTACAATTGGTGTAAATGTAGGTGTCATCGTTCCGGCTACACGTGTATCAAGGGCATTAGCAAAATAATGCGCCAACCTTTGATTTCCATCGCCAAATGCAGAAGAGTGTTGCCTGATCTGCTGAAGGAGCTCACTAGCATTTCTTTGGTCACCAATTGCCACAGCTTGTGCGCATTGGGCGAGGAGAGGGCTCAAATCCACTTCTTTCTTTTCCATTCTCATTGCCCGTGCCGCTCTACAATTAGACCCTTTTCTCTGATCATTTCTCCATGCTCCATTCTGTGACTTGTCCGTACATGATGAAGACCCATTCTGTGCACATGAATAAAGCAGTACCTCATCAAACAACTCTGACTGCTCAGACTCTGCAGGGGAAGGTGCAGAATGCTTCTTGCCCCTCTCTTCTTCTACACCATCACTATCCTCGCGCTGATGATTTTTCCGGCCACTTGAACTATCTGGTGAGTACCCTCTCTCCTCCTTGTCCGGAGGGTTGGAGAAGCTGCGCTCTGGAGATGGCATCAAATAATCACTACATGAAAGACAACTGCCGGCTTCTCCTCTCTCTTTGCATGGCATCTCAGGAGGTTGCGCCGGACTTTGGAAATCCGGTCCTAGAAGGGTATTTTCAAGGGAGAAAACCGGAGAGGGTAGCAGTACTTGAGATAACTCCAAATCAGCTTCATCAAAAATCCAATCGGAAGTGTGATAGCCGCTGGTGCTACCAGTATGGCCAATCAAAGTGACGCAATCATCCGGGCTCTCAGCATTTTGATTGAAACAAGAACGAGATTGATTCATCGAATGGGGGTACTCCTGACCAAGGACATCATAGAAGGATTTCTCAGCGGCTTGGAGGGCTAAACAGTCCTGCAACATACAGGTCTTACCCTCCAAGTCCTCTTCCAAAAGCACATCACTTATGAACTTGAGAGTAACATTATTGCTTGGACAATCTACTTCAGAGCTTGAATTCGAGGAAGAAGAAGATGATGATGCTGTTGACTCGCCAGGAGATTCAGTATTGAAATAATCAAGAGATGGGTTTGGATTACTCGAGGCATCATTGAGTTTATATCGAATAAAAAGATCCCTGTTTGGAGACAAAGAAACTGAAGCATGGTCAAATATGAATCGATTCATGGAATTCGGGTATTCTTGGAAAATGGTATCCATGAACAATCTGGGAAAATGAAAAGAAAAAAAGACAAGAAGCTATATGGCCCAGTCCCAGTAACTAATCAAGAAACAAAAGTTTGAACTTGCTAGATTAAACCAGGAGTTTTGCAGAAAAACCAAAACTGATGCGCAAAGAACATGCGAAGATAATTGTAGAGTACCGCACTTTTTCCTTCATCAGCAGGAGGCCACACGCTCTTATTTAAAGGAAAATGGTGAGGAATATTTAAGCCTAGAATACTGATTATTGAACTTTCCAGGCAAGTGCGGCACGAGGAACAGAGACAGCGGCCATATGCCCATATCAGCACTAGATTTGTTTGTCGGATGTTAGTGCTTCCACTGTTCAAACCAACAAAAACTGCTGTCACGCTGTGATTGTTTCTTGAGTCTAACAGCTTTGAATATTATTTTCTTCAAAATAAAAAATTATTGTATTACAGTAGCAACAGTGTGTTCGGACACTAAAAATTAGAGGGAAATGATTACAATAGTTTTCCACTTGCAATTTCTGCTTCCATTTTCTACTCTTCCAAACAAAACATATGAGATGGTGGGGCCACGGGCGTGTGCGATCGATCTTTGAGACCTTTGGTATAAGCCTAAGGTCGTATTTTTATTATTTTTAATTTTGATAGAGGTCCGGTTATTCTTACAATAATACATGCTTGCAGCTCGGACAACAAGGCTTTTACCAGATTTGGAGATGTGATTGCTTGATTTTTAAACTGTGCAGGGCAGTTGGGTGGACCTCTTAAATTATTATGTCTCCATTCATTTAGATTCTTTTCTTCTCCCATTCACATCACGGTGCCGTTTATCCACATGAAAAAAAATAATATATTCCTCAAAAGATACTTACCATTAGGTTTCTGAATCTATATATATATATATTAGGTTTCTGAATCTATATATATATATATATATAGATTATATCATTAGGTTTCTGAATCTATCTATATATATATATATAGTAATTATAGTATAAATCTATACATTTATATAGCATTTATTGCTTAACCAGCAAGCCCTCGATGTTCGCTAGTCACTTTCTAATACGCTGAGAATAGCTGTCATTCACTCGAAGATTAAAGTATATTGGACAGTTTCAAAATCCTTTTTAATAATTTATAATATTTTTATTTTTTTACTTTAAATTAATTTAAAAAATAATACTTTAATATATATATATATATATATATATATATATATATATAAACCAAAAATACTTTAAAGAACAATCTTAACAAACCTGTAAATCTAACCCCCACCAAAACCATATGATTGAATGGAGAATAATCCTCCGCCGGTCCATGTAAGCCCCCCCCAGATGAACTCCTCACAGGCTCACACCGCCATTTATTTATAGTTAAAGTTAAAAGCAAAGTGCTTGTATAATGATATGATGGGTTACAATGCATCAATCCAAGAAACATAATGTCATTTTATTTAAATTATAAAAAAATATTAAAAAAATAAGACAACTTTCGATCAAGTATTGATATATTGAATTTGCTCGGTTCAATAAACTAGATGCTAGATGGAGCAAGAATAAAAAAAAAAAAAACGCGCCAAAACCAATTTAACAAGATATATAATTTTTGTCTAACCCCAAGTTATTGATACCGTTTTATTTCGGTCGAAACGTTTCGTACCAGGTCAAAAAACGAGACAAAATGACGTTGTTTTGTCTTGTTCTAAAGAATCGGCCGGTGTCTGAAATACCGGTCAAATATTGGCCGAAACACCTCGGAATCACCCTGGGTGTTTAGTTTAGGTCATTATTCCCACTTTTTCATTTTGATATATATATATATATATATATATATATATATATATATATATATATATATATATACACGCGCGCGCACGAATAAATGTTATCTGTATATATCATATTTATTAATATATATATATATAATATTAATATTTATTATAATATTGTATTATATAATATTTATTATAATATATATATATATATATATATTGTTTGAGATGTATTGAAAATATAAAAATTAAAATAATAAAAAGAAAAATATATATATTATAAAAAAAATAAATTTGTTATCAATTTTGATTTTTATAAAAATAAAATTATTTTTTTTCTTTTTAAGTTTTTTTGTACATATAATTAATTAATTATATATGAATAGTACAACCCCAAAACGACACACCGAAATACTCCAAAACCGAAATGTTTCGTACCAATAAAAAAACGAAATGACAACTGAAACGCTATTGATAACCTTGGTCTAACATGCTGTTAGGCAGTTATCAGAAGGAGTAACGGATGGTTTAAAACCAATGAATGACAGCATATAATACTTGTGGTTGTTATGCTTGCAGCTGTTACGCTGCTATTATTATATTGTTGTAACTGATAACTTTACGTTTATATTTCCCATGTATATAAAGCGATTGTAAGATCCCTTTTGATAATAAGAAAACTTTGCTTCTTCATGGTATCAGAGCCATAACTTCTCTTCCCCGATGGCTTCCAGCAGTGTTCCCACTATCTCTATTCCCAACATCTCTCACCTTGTCTCTGTCAAACTATCTGATACTAATTATCTTGTATGGGAAAGCCAAGTAAAACCTTTCTTACTAGGCCAAAATCTTTGGCGCTTTATTGACGACTCTCATCCTTGCCCCTCTCCTATGATTACTCCTTCTGAAAAATCTGAGTCCTCTTCCTCATCGTTGCCCAATCCTGATTATGTCTCCTGGTTTCAAACTGACCAAAGCTTGATTGGTATTCTTCATGCTACGCTGTCTGAAAGTATTCTTCCACAAGTCATTGGATTCTCCACCTCGAAAGACATCTGGGATTGTCTCCAACAAAATTTCTCACAACAATCCCTTGCCAATTCTGCCCAACTCAAATTTCGCCTCTTTTCTATTACCAAAGGTTCCAAATCTATCTCTGAATACCTTGCTCAGACCAAGAGTTTGGCTGATGAACTCATTGCGATCCAGGAACCTGTATCCAACTCTGATCTAGTTACTTTTGTGCTTCGTGGTCTGGGTCTTGACTACCAAATGATTGTGACGGCAATTTTGAACTTCCCACCACTTCCATCTTTTTCGGACCTTCGAACTCGTCTTCTTGCTTTTGAAGGGCAGCAAGCCTTAGCAGCTCAAATGGCTCATGTGGCTTCCCCTGCTGCCTTCGTTGCTAATCGATCCCATCGTGGCCCCCGTCACCCACGCCCGCGTGACCAACCCTCTCGTCCCTTTGGTGGTCCGACTCAAGTTCGCCTTTCCTCTGGCCTAGGCCAGCCTTCCGTCCGATCTCCACGTCTTTACTCATTCTCTCAAGGTATTTTTGGGTCCTCCACCCTCTCGCCAGTCAATTCAATGTTGGAATTGTCAACAAATTGGTCATGTGAGAGCCAAGTGCCCTTATCCTCGTTCATTTGCTGGCATGCATGTTACATCCTCCTCGAACCCTAACTAGTATTTGGACTCTGGTGCCACCAATCACATGACCCATGATGCACATAAATTTCACTCTGACACCCCATATGTCACTTCTGATCAGGTAGTTGTCGGCAATGGTGACACCCTCCCCATTACTCATTCTGGTACCCTTTCCTCTTCTTCTGGTTCCTTTGTCTTCCTTCTCTCTGATGTTCTTCGTGTTCCTTCTCTTCGTAAAAATCTTTTATCTGTTGCTCAATTTACTCGTGATTTAATGGTTAGTATTACCTTTCTTCCTTGGGGATATCAAATTCGTGACTTACATAGTGGTATTCTTCTCTTTCAGGGCCCATGTAACAATGGTCTTTATCCTATATTTCCAAAGTTATCGTCCAATTCCAAGCAAGCTTTGTCTTCTAGCCTCGCATCGTCTTCTTTGTGGCATCGTCGTCTTGGTCATCCCTCAAATAAAGTTCTTCACACACTTGTCTCAAACTCCTTATTAGGTTCCTGTTCTCGCTTGTCAAATTCCCCTTGTAGCCATTGTGCGTTAGCTAAATCAATCAGACTCCCTTTTTCATCTCATGACCACTGTTCTACTGAGCCATTTGCTTTAATCCATTCAGATGTGTGGATGTCTCCTGTTGTCTCTGTTTCTGGATATCGATATTATGTCTTGTTTACAGATGATTACACTCGTTATTCATGGATTTTCCCTATGCGTCTTAAATCCGAAGTTTTTGGTCATTTTTCTAATTTCGTTATGTATGTTAAAACTCAATTCTCTTTGCCTATCAAACAATTTCAAAGTGATGGGGGGAAGGAATATGATAACCTGCAATTTAAACAGTTCTGTGCTACTAATGGTATTGTGCATCGTTTTTCTTGTCCTCATACACCCCAACAAAATGGGTTAGCAGAACGAAAACATCGTCATATTGCTGATATGGGTCGCACTCTCTTACACACTGCTCACATGCCTCATAACCTATGGGTTGAAGCATTTTGCACAGCAGTTTCCTTGATTAATCGACTTCCAACACCTATCCTTCAAGGGACTTCGCCCTATAAGTTATTATTCGGCAGCTCCCCGGATTACACATTCCTTCGTATTTTTGGATGTATTTGTTACCCCTATCTTGGAGATTATGTAACTAACAAATTACAACCTCGTTCTCTTCAGTGTGTTTTTGTTGGCTACAGTGATCGCCATTACGGTTACCGTTGTCTCCATCCTCCTACAGGTCGACTCTACATTTCTCGTCATGTTACTTTTAATGAAGAACAACTCTATTATGATGTTGTCTCTCCACCTATTCAGCTCCCAGATCTTGTTGTCATCCCCGTAGGCTTTCATCCTAGTCCACCATCTCCGTCCATTACTGCTGACACATCTCAAGAATCATCACAGCCCATCTCTGAGTCAACTCCCTCTCCCTCTTTTCCCGTTGATCCTACCTCTCCACAACTAGCCCCTGTAAATTCCCCACAATTGGTTGTATCAGACTTATCATCCCCCTCCTCAGACTCATGTGTTCCAAGTGGTCACCTTAGTCCTGTGCACACTCGGTCCAAATCTGGAATTGTCAAGCCCAATCCTAAATATCATGCCAATTTTTCAACTCGGTACCCCGTTCCTCATGCTTTCTCTGTTTGCTTACCACAGACATTGAACCCACATGTTACACCCAAGCCTCTCGTCATCCCGAATGGAAACAGGCCATGCTAGATTAGTATCATGCCCTTCTTCAGCAAGGCACTTGGTCCTTGGTGCCATCATCTCCTTCACTCAATACAGTTGGTTGCAAATGGGTCTTCCGAATAAAGCGGCGCTCCGATGGAACAATTGAACGATATAAGGCACGTCTTGTTGCCAAAGGCTTCCATCAACAGTCTGGTGTCGACTATTTTGATACTTTCAGTCCTGTGGTTAAACCCACAACCATTCGCACTGTCCTTTGTTTGGCTATATCCTTTGGATGGTCTCTTCGGCAACTCGATGTCAAAAATGCATTCTTGCATGGATCCTTATCCGAAAATGTCTATATGCAGCAACCACCTGGTTTTGCTGACCCTCACCGGCCCAACCATGTGTGTAAACTTCATAAGGCCCTTTATGGCCTTAAGCAAGCTCCCCAGGCATGGTTTCAACGTTTCAGTTCTTTCCTTCTTCGTGTTGGATTCACTCAAAGTAAGGCTGACAATTCTATGTTTATATATCATGATCACTCTTCTATTATGATCTTATTGCTATATGTCGATGACATCATTCTCACTGGCAATAACTCCCCTCATATACTTGCTTTTCTCCGCACATTGGGTGCTGAGTTTGACATAAAAGATTTGGGACGTTTGCATTATTTTCTTGGCGTGGAGGTCAACTATCAACCTACTTCCATTCATCTTACTCAAAACAAGTACACTGTTGATCTTCTCAAACGCAACAATCTTCTAGACTGCAAACCTGTTTCTACACCCATGACTTCCAAAGGTACCCTTTCTCGGACCCATGGTACTGTTCTTACAGATCCTACCCCATATCGACAGATGGTTGGCGCCTTACAATATCTCACCATGACTCGTCCTGATATCTCCTTTGCTGTTCAACATGTATCTCAATTCATGGGATCCCCTAGTGATGTTCATTTTGAAGTTGTCAAAAGGATTTTAGGTTATCTAAAAGGCACTCTTAGAGTTGGCCTTCCTGTTTGCAAGTCTCCTGACTGTTCCTTCTTAGTAGCCTATTCTGATGCAGATTGGGCTGGATGTTCTAATACTCGCAGGTCCACCACCGGGTATTGTATATTCTTGGGACCCAACCTCATTTCTTGGAGTGCCAAGAAGCAGCCCATCGTTTCTCGTTCCAGTACTGAAGCAGAATATCGTGCCCTTGCCTATGCCTGTGCCAACACTCTGTGGATTCAAGGTCTCTTAACTGAACTTCGTTGTCCGCTTACCCGTCCAGTTTTGCTTAACTGTGACAACCTGTCTGCCACCTACTTAGCTGCTAATCCTATCTTCCATGCTCGTACAAAACACATTGCTATTGATTATCATTTTGTTCGTGAACGGGTCAGCTCTGGCAGTCACAAAGTTCAATTTATTCCTTCGCACCTTCAACTTGCAGATGTCTTCACAAAAGGATTACCAGCAGACCGTTTTGACCAACTTGTTTCCAAACTCGTCACCTATCCGGTGTCCAGTTTGCGGGGGAATGTTAGGCAGTTATCAGAAGGAGTAACGGATGGTTTAAAACCAATGAATGACAGCATATAATACTTGTGGCTGTTATGCTTGCAGCTGTTACGCTGCTATTATAATATTCTTGTAACTGATAACTTTACGTTTATATTTCCCATGTATATAAAGCGATTGTAAGATCCCTTTTGATAATAAGAAAACTTTGCTTCTTCACATGCCATACGAGTTGTAAACAAAGAAAATGAACAATATCTCCAAATAAAAAAGAGAAGGCCTCTGGATTGTCTGCAGAAGATACAGATTTGTTTGCAAGCCTGATAATGGAATGTAAAGGCAGCTTCCAGAGACCCTAAGCCAGGAGATGCATTCCCAAATACATTATCGAAATTCCTACTTCTCCTTGTATAGTTGCCACGAGTATTCTTGTGTATATAATTTACATAATTAAATCCACAACAATAAATTTATATGATATAATTAAATAAAAGTTATGGATTAAGAGATAAAATATATAAATTTTTAAATAGAGTTTTTTGTGCAAGCATAAATTATATCTTTTAGAATATAGGTATTGAGTCATAAAAGATCACAAAAGAGTGTAAACTAACATTAAAAAATAGCAAAATATTTTTATAAGGAAAAAATGAAAAATTAATCACTAAAATCATGGTTGTTATTGTGCAGATATAAAAATTATAAAAATCATTTAATACAAAAAGCAAATTAAAAAAATGGAAGCAATATTAATTTAAAATACTATAACAATAGCAACATCGGAGTCTTAATATCTAAAATTATTATTGTTGTTATTATTAAAACAATAAAAATCATCAAATTATACAGAGAAAAAAAAATAAAAAGCATGAACAAAATTGCAAGAAAGAAAAACAATTAAAATATCATCTTCATCATCGTCGTTATTATTATCAAAGACTAAATAAATGAATGAAGGATTTAAAAAATTGTAAGAACTACAACAAAAGATAAAAAAAATACAATAAAAACTAAAAATTATCATTGTTATCACTGTCAAAACAATAAAAATTATCAAATTGTTCTGAGAGAAAAACCCCCTCAAAACATTAACAAAAAAGTAAGCAAGAAAAAATTTAAATTATTATTATTATTGTGTTAATAATAATAAAAAATGAATGAAAGACAAAAAAACCATAAAAACTTTAACAAAATTAAAATCATAAAAAGAAATCAAGGGATTAAAAAAATATAAAAAATCAAATATATAGAGATTAAAATCTAAAATTAAAAGTATAAGGATCGAGATGAAAATCATATTTATTATCAATTTCAATCAAATGACACAATTGAAAAAATTGAAACTGTTGTGCCAATTTATTGAGTTATTTAAACTCAATCCAGAAATTAAAAGGAGGATTGAAGTGAAAATTGCACATTCAAGTAATTTCAATTGAAAGACCTAATTAAACTAAATTAAAACTTATATAACAAAAATCAGGACCATAAATAAAATTAAAAGTAAAGGGACGAAAATGAAAACGCATCAAACCTGGGGGACTCTCTTGTACTTTAACGTACAGGAGAGAGAGAAACAACTGCAACGACTTTAACCGGCCACTGTCACATCCACGAATGTCGGTGGAAAAAATGTGTCGCGCTGAGAGGAAGATCATGTGGAGGCGCATCGACTGCGAAGTCAGTAGACCATCTCCGGCGACTCCATCACCACGCACGCGCTGCTTAAAGAGGGCGTGAGGTAGAATACTGTCGGTCGCGAGTGACACACGTGCCGACAGTATAAAGAAAAAAAATATAAAAAATCATGGTCAATTACCGATGCCCCCCTGTGCATAAGTCAACAATTTTGTCTTATTAGGGGTCGAAGTCTGGTTTAATTGTTTTTTTTATTTTTTTCTGCTTTGTTTTTTTTCATTTTTTCATTTTTTATTATTTTAAAATGTTTTTTTAACATTTTAAATCTACAGTTTAATTTGTTTTTTTCTTGATTATTCTTTTTCTTCTTTTTTCCTTCGTTTTTGCTTCTTTTTTTTGTATTTTTTCCTTATTATATTTTTTTTTTTGATAATCGTAGGTGTCCATGTAATCTCAACTTATTCATACCACGACAATCCTTGGACCCACATTTTTTTTCTAGAGTGCTTTCTTGGTGGTAATTTTTTTTCTTCTTTTTATTCATTTATACATTTTTTTTTTATAACCATGATCTCCGACCAGCTTAAGCACACCACGACTAATTCTTGGGCCGAATTTTTTAAAAAACAATATGGATTGCTACAGTGCTTTAACGCTTATATTTTTTTTTTCTTTCGCTTATACATTTTTTTGTAACCATGATCTCTCAGCCAGCTTAAACTCTTTTTTTACTTATATATTTTTTTTATAACCACGATCTTCGAGCCAGCTCAAGTGCACCACCATTACTCCTCGAACCAAATCTATTTTTTGATAATCGGGGTGTTCAGGCCAGTGTAGACACACCATGACTAATCTCCAAACCAATTTATTATGATTTTTTATTGATTATTTTTTTATAAAAATCTTTTGATTTTTTTTAAAGATTTTCTTGAAATTTTAATTTATATCGGTGATCATTTTAAAAGTAATATTACTCTCTTTTTTCCTTTATTTGTTTTTTTTTTGTTTTCTATTTCTTTATTTGTTCTTTAGACTATATGATTTTTATGATTTTATTATTTATGCAATAATAATGATAATTTTAGTTATTATTTTTTATTGTTGTTTTATAAAAATCTTTTGCTTTTTTTCATGGAAATTTAATTATTTTAATTGTTTTGACTGTTATGTTAGTAATAATTTTAGCTTTTATAGCAATGATAATGACAATAACATCAGGATGAATTTTCAATCTATGTTTTTATATTCTTGTTGATAGAAAATTAACAACTTGTTTTTTTATTTGATTATTGTAGGTATTTTCACAATTTATATTTTATTTTTGTTTGATTTAAATTGAATTATAAAATGAAATAATCTTAATACAGTGAACTTAATAATTCAGATATCCTAGTTTTCTTGTTTTTTTAATGATGATGATGAATTTATGCTGGTTATTTCATTTGAAACGACTAAACAAATAAATTTATATTGAATTTAAAAATCATATATTTTATAGAAAACTTGCACTTGATATGAATTCTGCACAAATTTATTATTTTAGAAAAATTTATATTATAATATATATATATATAATTAATATTTTTACATTGAAAAAAATATTGTGCTTATATATATATATATATATATCCTGTGACTGTCAAACATCACCTACACCTGGTATCATCAATCATCTCTGTAGCCCCACCACATTCTGCAACACGTGGTTGTCACGGGAATTTGGGTGTAAAACCTAGTCAGCTGTAATAATACATCGAATCTGCTCTAAGTTTCCCGATGAATGAACACGAATCCACGAACAGAAGGTCTTGGCCGCCCTCATTCAAAACTAGAACGTCAACGCCTCGGAAAGGTCGATAGGATGCATCTCTAGGGATTATAGCTGATTCTGGTTTTGGAGGGAGTAGGCTTCCTTCATGGTCCGCCATTAATAACACGCCCTAAATGGTTCAGGATTAAATTAGCATAAATTAAAACAGAAAAAGAAAATACAGTCCGTATCATAGAATGAAAACGACATATGTAGTCTCAGCACGACATCCTTAATTAGCGAAGCACTTTGTGCTGCACGATATACTCTTGCCCGATGCATGACCCAATAAAACCAAATCATGTATACCTATCTCGTGCCAGAAACAAATGATTTAATGTGGGAGATGCTCTTCGTGGTTATGAAATTTTATGTATGGATGCTAATTACTCTTTGTTATTTTTTCAATGGTCAATGACCTGTTGTAATGAATGTGAACAGTTTCGTTAAACTTAAGAGTTAGACTTAGATACGAGAGGATGGAAGGTTCTCATTGCATAAGATCATGAAGTACAGGCATCCCGATCATAAAAACAGAAATGGTTTAGGGACAACGCTGTTAAAATTGTGAGTTAACTCTTAAAATTTTATGATTTTACAAGTCAACATGTATTTAGAGCATCTACAACGGCATTAGAGTTACAAATAAGATTTTATGATACATGAAAATATATTTTGTTAAATTATTAGATTAAAAAAATTCATAAATATATTATTTTATAGAGTCAAAGTTATTATATAAATCCTTTCAAATCTGTCAAACTAGACATTCATGTATTGTTTTAGATACATCTGAAGTTACAAATAAAATCTTATTGCAATTCGAAATAGAAGGGAAACTAGACATCTCAATATTTTCAAATATATATGATAAACTCAGTAATTTATTCATACAAGATAGAACTATATGCTTGAAATCATGATTGAAATCTACTTGAAAATTATGAAAATTATATATTTAGACTGCATGGAAAAAATATAGAATGAAATTTGTTTTTATTATCATATTTTATTTATTTAATGTTAAGAAAATATTTGCAATTTATTTTTTTGTGACACATTAAACATTGTTTAATAGTTTATTTTAATTATTAAAATTATATTAATTAATTATTAATTTAGATTCATTAGCTTGCAACCTAAAATATGTTCACTATTACTTGTTATAATGAGAATAACCAAGTTGTCAAGGGATTCTTGTGTATTTACTATCATTTAGTAATTTGTTCATATTGAAAATTTTGATTTTGAGTTTTTCTTTCTTTCATGTCATTGATTTATTGATACATACTATCTATCTTTTTTATCTATTTAAATTAATAATTTATTCGGATTAAATGATCTAGTTCTTATAGTTTAAAAGTTGAGTAAATATATGAAGACTTCAGGGACAAAAGAGAGTTTTTCTACTATTGATTGGTTTGATGGTTTAGGATCTAAACACACAGTCATAAAATATAGGGATCAAAATGTAATACAACCCTTGTGCGCGATGGGAACGTCTGTTATGATGGGCCTGTTTGGGAGAGCGGTAGCGGTTGCGGTTGTGGTTGAAAAAATGGAGTTTTAAAAATGGAGTTTTTAAAAATGGAAAATGTTTGGTTAAAACTGTGGCTGAGTTGAAGGTTGAAGAAAAAAGAGTTTTGGTGTTTGGTTACCAAACTTTACAAACTGCTTTTAACTTGTGAAATTACTTTAAAGGGTATATATATATTATTTTTATAGTAATGGCTGATTTTTAATTTTTTTTATTTTTTAAAATATATTTTGACATTGATATATCAAAATAATTAATTTAAAGATTTATTTTTTTGATTTTTTTAAAAGCAAATTTAAAAGCACGAAAAATAATTGTGTTTAATTATTATTATTTTAATTATATTAAAAAAATTAAAATAATTACATAATTATAGAATATAAATATATTTTTTTTAACCCTACCCACCCGAATCCCTACCCATTCCCATTCCCATTCCCATCTTCCCAATTCTATTACCTGCGCCGCCCACCCCCCCAAAGCCAAATACACCAGACCCCATTTTCTACTTCCCTCTCCCCCACCGTCCTCTTCCCTCCTCCCTCTTCTTCCACCACCACCACCACTCAAACTCTTCCCCGTCCTCCTCGGCCATGCACTCTGCTATAGACCCTTTGTCGCAGATTGATGATCTGGTGGATGGCGAGCGAATCATCATCAGGATTCTTGAAGTGGTTTCTCGTGCTTTCTTCTCTCTCTATGGAGGTTGTGGGTGATGATGGTGCTGCGGGGTGGTGGTGTATTTGTTTATGTGTGTGCATGTTTGGCTGTGGTTTGTGCAGACGGAGAAGATAAGGTCAGAATGGGAAAAGATTTTTCAACGGATATATTGTAGGCAGATGGTTTATATGCCGTTCAAGTCGGCGTTTGAAAAGCACCTCCAAGGTGCTTTTCAAAAAACGTCGTTTGGGTGTTAATTTCGGTGGGTCCCACTACAAAAAAATGGTGTTTGGTTTTTACCAAACACCAAAACACCATCCCGTTTGGCAAACGCTAGACGCACTGGTGCGCCAAACGGGTGCGATATGTCTCACTCACCCAGCCTTTTTCCAAACTGCTTTCAGGAAAACCATGAGTTTCATTTGCAGCATATCTGTTCAGGAATTAGTATCTTCTCGGTTCATAACTCAGACAACGAAACTATATATTCACTAGTCCTGTAACCCAAGACAATCGGCCGGGCATATTCGGAGGACTCCTCTTCCGGCCAATTATACTATTGTAGTTGCTCAACATGGATCATAATCCACAGACGCTAAGCAGTGAAGTATAAATTTACTTGAAAAAACAAACAAACAAAGACACCATTGTTTGATGGGTTACTCCTGAGCAGGTTTCCATGCTGAAATAGCATGGATTATTTTCCCCTTCCATCCAAGAAGAATCCATTGTCCATCCTCGTCAACGATAAAATCTTTATGATAATCATGTTTAACGTTCTTCACTATTTTAATGATGCCTTGATGTAATGGTACCTGCCTAAATCCAATCCTCAAATTCCTCGTCTGCCATTGCTTGTATGGTTCAGGCCTTTCAACCCTTTGTGTACCCTCACATGCTATCACATTTATAGCATCCCTTCCAATCATTTCCCTCTCGAACATCAATCTTTCCTGATCTTCTTGAGGTGCATTAGCTTCAAGCATATCAAAAAATGCAGAGTAATGGAAGAATGCCTCACGGAACCTTGTGGCAAAGAAGGGAGAATTGTAAGAACCATTAATAACTCCATGGAGGAATATGTCGGGATTGATTCTCTTGATCAGTTTAAGAACAGCATCCCTGGGGCTGTTGTCCACCACTGTGTCGTCAGGTAAGTTCTTCAATCGGTACATACAGTTGACAATAATCACCTCATCGCGATCTCTATCGATCTTGAGATCCTCATATTGAATAGTTTCCCATTTCTGGGCTATGGCGTTGTACTCAAACGGAACCTTCATTCTGTCAGCCAATCTTTTTAAACGACGGCCAGTCTCTTCAACCCTTTCCGAAGGCCGAAAACCTGGTTGGGGAAGCTCAATTCCCGTAACGCGGATCTTGCTAGGTCCTCCAGGCCTTAATGATTGCCTGTAGATAAAGCAAGGCCATTGAAATCCGTAGCTAATGCCAAAATCAATGATGTGCACGCTTGTTGCCTTATCTACCACTCTGGAAATTGTTCTGTTTGCACACAAATTTGTCATCTTCCTGAAAGGGCATACTGTAACATAGAGCTCATAAGCTTTCAGGATGTCAGCAGCTGTTGCTGAACTTTGTGTAATGGGTCCAGAGAGGGGCATTCCAGTGCCAGCAAGGCGTGCCTCAAGGCCATTAGCGAAGTAATGTGCCAATCTTTGATTCGCATCCCCCAAAGGAGAAGAATGTTGCCTAATCTGCTTCAATTTCCCACCAGCTGTCTTTTGATCCCCACTTCCAACAGCTTGAGCGCAAAGAATCAGCATAGTCCACAGGTCTGTCTTTGTTTCATTAGCCAGTGTTCTCGTGCGCGTATCAGCTGCTGCTAACTGCTCATTTTGCAGAAACTTCCTGCTCCTTGCACCTCGTGAATTACCGTACAGAGGACACGGTATGTGTCCTCCATTCTCAATATTATACAAAAAGGTATCATCAAGAAGCTCCAAGTGTAGGGACTCCGAGGCCGAAGATTGTTTCTTGCTCCTCCCTTCTTCGAGGTAGCCATTATTGTCATGCTGATGATTCCTCCTTCCCCTTGTCTGAATTGATGAGCAGTCCCTTCCATTCTTCTGGACTATGTCTCCCATCACCTCTCCCTCTAGCTCTAGAGGATCTGATACATTTTTCGTTGAAGAAAACTTCATAGAATGACTATATGGAAGGGACTTGCTGGCACTTCCCATGACTCCATTGAACTGTCCGTAAGGCATGCTTTCAGGAGAGTCAAATGGTTGTGTAACAGAAGATTGAACGCTGCTAGTTGGAGTGAGATTCTCATCTTGTCTCTCATTGATATGAATCAAACAAGGAGGGACATGATCCGAAGAAGATGGATACTCTTCGCCGATAACATCATAAAGTGACTTTTCAGCAGCTTGGAGTGCGAGACTATCCTGTAACATACAGGTTTTATCCCCCAAGTCATCTTCCATTAAAATATCATGTATGTACTTCAGAACAGCATGGTAGCAGTCAATCGTTTCACTGTCGTATGGAGAATCTCCATCTGAGGTCGACCTTAAAGAAGGAGCTTGTAGATTGGTGGGATAGGAAGGTGGATCCATAGATTCAATCACCATTTGTATGGAGATGAAATATGCTCAAATTTCTTATCCGATTGTCGAACAAGAAAGTAGAAAAGGTGTAAAGAATACTACTTATCCAGGATGCCCTGGAGAATATGATTTCTGTGAAAACCCAACAGAAAACAAGATTTTGGAAGTGATGGGTAAGGAGCTTGGCTGTGTAGATCGCAGGTACTAATTATGAGACCAAGGGGCCAAGCTTTTTTGAAGAGAGCTATTGGGAGTTGGTTCCTTCTTGTCAAGAAACAAAATGAACTAGTCAGAAATCTCCAGATATCAGGTTGAGGTTAATGTCTGTATCCATTGCCATGTACCTTTGACTAAATCAAAAAGCTTATGGCAGGATTTCATCTTTACCATGTTCGATGTTTTATTATATCATATTAAAAAAAGGAGAAGTGTTTGATCATATGATATGCCAGTCAAATTACTCATCTAAGAAAAAAAATAGAAAAAATTCCTGAATCTCATCCTCTGTTCTCCCAGACAAAAGACTCAGTAGACCCATTCACACTCTCACAAAATCTCTGTGCTGAAAATTGCAGTAAAAGCAATAACAATAGCAGAACTTCGATCGTGACACCGTGTGAATGATAGATATTGTTCACTGTCGGCTGTCGAATATCATGGAGTGTTCTCGGTTTCCACAACTCCTGAAAGACTCTCTCGTGACTAGTCAACTGGCATCAACTACCAAACAGTCTCAAAATGACCGAAGCCGCCAGTCTCCATCTCTCACCCTTCCATCCATGTCGTCGACACCTCCCTCTCTGGAGTCTGGCCCATGGTAATGGTTGCTTTTTCATGATTCGCCAATTTTTGGATCTTACTTTCTACCATTTCACGAGAAAATAGATATTAAAAGTAGATTGAAAAAAATTACAGTTAGCCAATCACCCCGTCAGTGAAGGAATCATCGATGGTTTCATAAATAATACTCTTAAATTTTCTTGCCGTCCATCATTGCAGAGATATTCTCATGTCAATTATGCCAGATGATGTGTTAATTGAGATTTTACTTTATTTATATATATAAAAAAATAATTTAAAAGCGTATCGTCTCATTGGCCTGATATATTCCGAGCATTTTGATGTTTTTTTTATATATATTAACTTAAAGATTTGAATTCAAGAAAATAGCACATTTCATTTGTTGTGTGGTGAATCTCTTGTAATTTTTTAATAATTTGTTGTCTTTGATTTTAACCTGATATTGTGGTGCAAAATGTCTTTATATATCTCTTTAAATAATGTGCTATATATATATATATTATATTTTTATATTAATATATTAAATTTATTTATTAATATTCAAGAAAATTACTTAAAAAACAAATTTGAATAAAAAACAAACAAACAGTCAATATTTTTCTAAAACAAATTTCAATGATAATAATTCCATTTGTTTATAGCCACCAGGATAGAAAATAAGGCACAATGATTGTGTTTGTTAAACAATGGGGTTGGCTGGCCTGTCAGGTGGACAGGGACCCTCGGCTCCAAAAAACATAATGTCAGCTGATTTGTCATGGCAGACCAGATTCACATGACCTTTTGTGGAACTTCCACCCCATAAAATTTCTAGTTCATGACAAGATATTTCTTTGAATATGTTTATTCAAAGCTGTATCCATTTGTTGACCATTATTACCTCCATCTCAAGAAAATTATGTTTTTTAATTGTAATTTATTTTTATTGTGATGGTACTGTATGCAAAATTATATACATTGTTATTTTATTTTGATATTTATTTTAGAATGCAAAATAATTTTCTTTTTCATGTTTTTTTGGATGCATAAACTCTATCTTCTAGAAAATATATTTTATGGGTTCATATAATCAAATAAAATTATATCTGTCCTAGGTTCTTATAAGAGATGCATGCTCTGACTTGAACTCGAGACATGTTGTATAGATCGCAAGCTCTCTGTCATCACATTATGTTCTTTAAAAACTTTTTTTTTAGTTATTTTTTATATAAAGTGTATTTTTTATAACACAAAATTATTTGTGTGCTCTCTTTATATATATATTATCACTATTGTATCATGATGTATTTTCTACAAACATCATCTATATTGCTGTATTTTTCTATATCTCTGTGCATGTGCTTACGTATTTCTGTAAGAGTTATATGTTGCTTTTTAAGGTTTAAAGTGTTTTCCTCATGTGTATATGGTTTAAACGAATTCCATTTACTAGTGTTACAAAGTCCGTCCCCCAAACATTAGAAAATCAGAAAATTGTTTTCCATGAAGCTATTGGGGTGGCTGTCTTGTAATTGACAAATAAAAAAATCTTTAATACGATCTGGGGAACAAGATGCTAATTGCTTAGTATTAATTAAGGATATTGTGCAAAAAAACTAGTCAGTATTAATTTAGTTAATTAGATGATTTAACATAATTAATATGAATTACTAATACGATCTAGTGTACAGACAAATTACAAGAACACAAAACGACAATCTCATCAAAGGTTGTCAAAACAAAATTTTATTCGGCTATATCACAAAGGGTCAATAACATGCATGTGTCTGAAACAAGGTGAGCAAAAGCGAGTTAGAACTCCAAATGCTAAAAAATAATATTAACAGCGAGGAACAAATTAAGAGAAGCAAAGAAAAGGGAGGAAATCGTGTAAAGATGGATTAATTGCTTATGAAAGTCCTTAGTCAGATTCCCAACAGGAAATGGCTAATAGGATTCTGCCTTTCCATCCCTGAAGCATCCACTGGCCATCCTGATCTATCAGAAAATCCTTGTGATAACTTGACTTCACCTGTTCTCTCACTTGCTGCATGATCCCTTCTTTCAGTGGGAGCTGTCTGAGCCCAGCCCTTGCCGTCCTAGCTTGCCACTGCTTGTATTTCTCTGGCCTTTCAACTCGGTCCCGTCCTTCACATGATATGACGTTCAGGATCTCCCTTCCAAGCACCTCTTGCTCACACACCATCCTCTCTGGATCTTCACGGGCTGTATTGGCTTCAAGCATATCAAACAATGATGTGTAGTGGAAGAGGGCTTCCCGGAATCGGGAAACAAAGAAGGGAGAATTGTAAGCCCCGTTAATGATCCCGTGGATGAAGATCGCTGGATTAATCCTCTTAATTAAGTTGAGAACGGCTTCCCTCTTACAGTTCAAGACTACCGACTCATCAAGGAGGTGCTGGAACCTGTATAAACTGCTAACGACAGTTACTTCATCTCTGTCGATCTTGAGGTCCTCGAGCTGGACATTCTCCCATTTTTGTGATATCGCATTATAATTGAAAGGGACATTAAATTTCTCACAATAACTTGCCAGGTAACGTCCTATATCTTCGAGTACTGCTGCTGACTCGTAACCAGTCTGGGAAAACTCTATCCCTGTAACGCGAAGCTCCGGAGGGCCACCAGGTCTTGTTGAGAGATGCTGAATTATGGATGGCCATGGGAAACCATGGAGAATGCCAAAATGTATGATGTGAAGCCTTGATGCTTTTTCCGCTAGGTCCATGATATTTTGCGCCGTGAAGAAATTCGACATGATCATGAAAGGGCAAGCTGAAATAAAAAGTCTGCCAGCTTTTAATATGCATGCGGCTGTCACCCTTTTTGCAGCAAGAGTTGCATATACCTCGCTTCCAGTGCCAGTTATACGACTCTCTAGAGCGTTAGCAAAGCAATGGGCCAGCCTCTGGGATCCATCTCCAAAAGGAGTAGAGTGCTGCCTAATCTGTGTTAATAGTTCAGTTGAAGTCTTGTGATCATTGACGGCTACAGCTTCGGCACAGTGTATCAGAAGAGTCCTCGTATCGACCAATTCCCTACAACTTACTTTATTTTTCCTGCAGATCACTCCGTCATTGGATCCTCTTGATTGCTCTTTTAGATAAGAAGATACCATACCTGGACCACTTTGAGATGCTTCATTAAGCAGGTTGAAACCAACAGAATCTTCATCTCCACCAGTAGAGGGATGCACCCCAGCAAACATTCCAAACTGCTCAGCTTCTTCAGCATAAATTGAAGTTTGTTTATTTCTCCTCTTTTCTAACTCCCTTTCCACCCTGTAATGATTCTGCCTTTCCTTCAGCTCGCTAACCGAGTGATACAAATTACTTTCCTTTGTGATCGCCATGACTGGAGTCACTGATCTGTTGTTAGCAAAATCAACAATCATCTCATTTGGCTGGCGATGGAATTTCCAAGTCTCGTCTGTCCCCCCCCTAAACAGCACCTCCAATTGGCGATCTTTGAGGGCTACATTTACAGAAGAATCCACCGGCCTAGGAAAAGTTTGAAAAACGCTTTGCGGAAAAAGTGGAGGTGAACTGACCTTCAAACTGAACGGGACAGTGTAGTTAACAGGCGGAGAACATCCATTGCCTATGGAGCTAGACGCAACAAAGTTGTTAGCTGTCATGGAGCTGCTGCAGCCATAAATATTGCAACAATAAGTAGTAGCGTTATTTATAGTTTGATTTGGACCAGATACTTCACCGTCTGATGAGGAACCTTTCCGAAATAGAATATCAGAAAAGGGTCTTTCAGCAGCCCGAAGAGATAAATCCCTTGGAATAAATGTTTGGTCCTCTGACTCTTCTTCCATAAGAACCTGGCTGATGTACTTCAAAACAGCGTCGGCAGTAGGATCTTCAAAAACCGGATTCATGTTTAGAGATGGTGTCAATTTTACCGGGTGAGTGAATTTGGAGGAATCATATATAGAAGGTCAGGAGTTGAGAAGGATGTCTTCAGGAAGTATTTTTATATAATTATATTGAAGTTTAAACTACGAAGCTGGCTAGCAAAGTCAATGAAGAAAAGGTATTCTGTTCACAACTTCATCAATTCTCATGCGCATGCTCTAGGGCTGTTTTTTCTTCTTCGTATTGTGCTCTTTGCATGCAGCTGAAGCTGTTCCGAGAAATGCCCGTCATCTGGTTAACTGAAACGGATAAAAAGACTGCTATATATATCACAAAAACGTGAAACTTATAATCATAGATTACAAAATGAAGGACTTGCATGACAGAGAATGCAAACAGGATTCATGAATAATTTGCAACTCATTAGTTTTTACCCGAATGAAGTAGCAGCTGAGTGCTCGTGAAACTTTCTTTCCATGAAAAGCTTTATCTGGTTATCTGGTTTGTGAATAGTAACTCATAAAGCCAGCTATTGTAGCAGCCTAATTGATTTAAGACCGGGAACGTATCCTCTTTTATAATGCATAATTGGTAGACAGCAGCTTAATTAATTTATCAGCTATATAATTTCATTTTGACAAACAAGGAATATATATATATATATATATATATATATATATATAAAGAAAGAAAGGTAGAAATTTTGTCGAAAAAACATATCAATAACTGCACTAATTCTGTTTATTATTGGAATTTTATCTCTGATGAAGCCTGTCTCTTTGAGTTCTACTGACTACTTAAATGGGTCGAAATTGACTTTAAATCGTAAATTTAAATCAAATTTGAAAAGCAACATGAAATTTGAAATTAAACTAAATTAAACACAATTTTAATAAATAGAACCGGTTCAAATATCATATTCCAAATCTAATTTGAGTATTATCTCCCATAAAACCGACTCTATGGAATCTCATGATCAAATTTAAACGTAATTCAACATAAAGATTAAAAAAAAAAACGATTAATTTTTTTTTTATCATCTTGATCATTTGGCTGAAACGAATATTCTCAGCTGTTTTTCTACTATTTTATAAATGAGCCGGTGAGGCTTCCTATCGAAATTCGACTCAGAGATATCAAGATTTTTAAACTCGTAACTAGCTGAACTCGGTGATATGAAAGTCTGAACACCATGCAACAGGATTTTCTCAAATTAGAAATAAACGTATATTAGGACCAATCATCATGATCCACTTTGAAAATAATTGAGCTTCACGCTATAAACAAGAGAGGTTGGGCAGATTAATTTGACACACGAGTCAAATACCCGTGGTGTGGGATGTTAAAAAAAAACAAGATTCACAACATAGCTTTGGGAAAGTACCAAATTCTGCCGTTTCCCACCTTTAATTGTTCTCGAAGGTTTTGACATCCTTTCAACTGATTCCTTTTGGCCTGAAGGTTACTTTGTCCTAGCTTGAAGCACTTCTCTTTTTTTATCATCGCATGCATGATGAATTTCCGATCTATTGGCTGATATGTTTTCTTAAAAATCTAGAGTTAAAATGGCCCCATAAAAAGGATAATAACTTTGGTAAATTGCAAAATCCAACTGATACGAGTCTAACATTGCTTTAAGACTCGATATCTTTTGATTTAGCTATGCATTAAGCTCAAATATACAAGAATCCGGCAACCAAACTCAACCCCTTTGAATTCAGCTATATGTTAAGCTCAAATGAATATTTATGAACCTAGCATTCTTGGGCTTAACTAAGTGTTAAGCTCATGCACATGTAAGTTTGATAATATATTAGACCTAATATTATTGGATTCACTTACATGCTGTGCATATAAGCTCAGCAAGACACCATGTCCAATTGTGTTAGGTTCAATTATGCGGAGAATTCAAATGCATGTGGGTCTCACAAGATGTTAGACAAAACATTAATTATATGTTTAACTGAAGTGCATATAAGTTTAACAAGGTGTCAAATTCATCACTCTTGGGTTTGGAAATATTTAAACCCATTACATATAAGATTGATGATCTTTTAGTTCCATATTGGGTCACATGGATTTGTTTATTTATTGTCATGTCTTTTAACATGAAACACTAAAAATCAAGAATGACCATCTCTTTATATCTCTATATGCATAAAAGTCCTCAAAAACAATATTATATTTATATCAATATGAATATCATGTAAAAAATATTTATTCTTTATTAATATTGTGTAAAACAAATTATTCATTATTAATATTATAAAAGAGATATTTATCTTTTATTAATGTTTTCAAGGGAAAATAATCCTCTAACCCCTCTATTTAAAATTTTAAATTACATGTCAAAATTCAAAATATGAACTCGTGTTAGTGGTTCACACATTTCTTATTCTATATTCTATACTTTTTCTATTTTATTTTTTTCAAAGCATTTGTCATTTATTTTTATAAACAAACACTTTGTTTTTAAGAATTTAAATCTAATTCTCTCATTTATTGTAATATCTTATTAAAAATAATTGATTTTATCATCGGAAGAGTCCCTAAATCTCACCCATAAAAAAATGTTTTGCAGATAGGATCTTCTATATATCACCGATCATAAATATAATCTGTCTTCAATCATATCAAAGGGACATGCTTAGTCTTGGTAAATGAATGCATGGACCCTTAATCACTCTCAACTCTTATCCAACAATTTAATTTTTAAAATTGAACTAATTATTAGTTATTTAATAAGGTATTTGACATGGTTTATAGTCTTGTTCAATAACTTAATTTCTTTGAATATACAGAGTCAATTTAGTCACCCGGTCCGGATTTTGGCTCCAGTTTCCTCTTTGTAGATGGTCTTTCGTCATATTGTGACATATGTTAGTTATAAAGAGAAAAACGCATCGGATTGAACCAATTGGATCAATCACTGACTTCCATTTTTTTCTCCTAACTGGCTCACAAGTCAAACTCTCAGTTCGAAGTCGTAGACAATGTTTATTGGAAGTGTTTTTAAAAAACAAATGATTTTTTTTTGTTTTAAATGATTTTTTTAGTATTTTTAGATTATTTTGATGTAGTAATATTAAAAATTATTTTTTAAAAAATATATTTTTTAATACATTTCTAGGTGAAAAATATTTAAAAAAAAAACAACTTGAACAATACTCTCAAACACTCTCATCTTGAGTTATATAATGAAAGTTTTTTAAGCTAATTTATACTTGTGGGGGTGAGAAAAATAACCAAATTAATTGGAAAAAAAACAACTTGAAATTAATTAAATTGAGCAGATTTTTTTTTTTCTTTCTAGGTAATCTTGGTTTGGTTTTGATTTTATATTTTAGAAACTGAACAAAACCAAACTGAAAAGAAGCTAAAGTTGATAAAACAAAAATGACACCTATTCGATTTTAACATATCCAAAAACAAACCCATCTAATTGGTTTAGTTTTTTCATTTGATTCAGTTTAACTCGAAATTTAAAGAAAAGAAGAAGAAAATTTGGTTGATTTTTTTAATACAAACCCAACCATATGATCCGATAACCACTGTTATTTATAGTAGAATTAGATATATAGTAGATGATTTGATGGTACAAGTTTGAGACTAAGAGATTTGTTATTTATAGTAGAATTAGATATATAGTAGATGATTTGATGGTACAAGTTTGAGACTAAGAGATTTTTTTTTTGTCTCATATTTGAGTCATGTTATTACGAATACAATGATTACTAAAAATTTATTTAGTTATTAACTTTGGAATTCATAAAATTAATTAATATAAGTTTAAATTCACTCCAACAACCATGTTAATCAAAAAATTAGGCGGAGGCAAGATGCCATCAACAAAGCATGGTGGGTTATTAAGGCATGCAGCTGTAGGAAAGTGACCCTCGGCTAATTAAATCATCGAGGATGAAGACATTATTCCACAAGCGAATCAACATGTTTTGGTTGATTGAATTTGGGGTGATTCGGACACCTAACATAAAAATGAATGTTATGGACGGTGACTTTTTTTTTTTTCTCGGTCAATTATTTCCTAGGCGCGTTGAGCAGACACGGATTTAAGGCGGCTGAAATAATGTAATTAATGACCAAAAAAACCAGAGAGTTCCATCCATTTAAATTTGACCCACGAAACAAATCGACTTCTCAAGCAAGCAATTCGAAGTTGCACGTTTTCCAGCCAATTGAAATTCGATGCATCGGGTAATCCATTTCACAACAAGATATCCGGTTAAGAATATAGCAGTTATAAAGTAGCCGTTAGAATATAATCGTTGTAAAGTTGTTTTTTAGTTTTGTAATTACTATATAAGTTCATCCTCAAGTGCAATGTAAAAATACTCTGGAAATATATGAATTCATACTTTTAACATGGTATTAGAGCGAATCTCGATTTTTTTTTATCTTGAAACGTTTTTTTTTCTCTCTCTCTATTTTTTTTTCTTGAACCGTATTTGTTCATCTCGAAATTAATCCCAGAAATCCAAACACCCTTTATAAAGTTCTAAATGGAGAAAGTATTTGTCTCTCTCGAAAATACTATGGAAGAAAGAAACCTCCTCTTTGTTAAGGAACCATCTCACCACGGTATCTCGCTCCTCAACAGAGGCTGAATACCGAGCTTTGTCATCTACTGTTGCTGAGAATGACTGGCTGAAGCAGCTGATGGTGTTCCTTCGTGTGGAATTTATTCAACCTCGTGTTCGTATTCAAATAAACCCAAAATTTTCACTCAATCAACAAATATCGATTCAATCTTGAAAAGATTTGTAGATTTTTTTCTCTTTTCTTCTTCTTTCTGAGCTCGTGCTTTGATTCACTGAGTTGATTCTGCACTCATCATAGTAACTGATTCCAGATTTCTACAACATTTACTACCAATTTTACAATGGTCACAGCTGCACAGTTGCAGATTCTACAATCCCCAATTACGAACCTCATCTCCACCATATCCACATCTATCAATGTGAAGTTAGATGGTGCTAACTACTTGAATTTTCAAATGATTCTGAAAGCAACATTATGCCTTTGATGATGGTATATCTACTCATGGATAATTTTGGTACAAATGTTTCTAACATTTGAATGTGATGACATGATGATGGAAAATGTCATGGATTACAAACGTGATGATGTAGCGTGCGTGGAGGTTATTTCTCGATCAAGCACAGAGAGTCATGTGAAGACCACGTGTTTGTGACTCGTGACTATAGAGCCAAGATTGAGACCAACTTGTCTTCGATTTGTGACGGGATCTTGAAGGTGCTCGACTCAAAGGTGATTCCAGTGGCCAAGGTTAGTAATTCGAAGTGTTTATATTTGAAGATGAAGGGAGATTATCACAAGTATTTGGACGAGTTCAAAACTGGTGGGCAGTTATGTACTCATTGCGGTGAATCGGGTCATTCGAAACAGAAATGCTATGAAATTATTGGCTATCCTGTCTGGTAGAATTTTCAGAAAAAACCTCATAAAAATATTGGAACAAATGTGGTAAATTTTACGGAAGCAAAACAAGGACAACTTACGGCGAACATTGTTCATCCAATTATCATTGGTAAAACTTCTGCAACCTCTGTAATTTCTAAGAATAGTTCTTGGATTATTAATATAGGTGCATCCGATCATATGACTAAAAACCCTAGTAACTTAAATTCCTCAAAACCTTATTATCGTTCAATTATTTGTATCGTTAATGGTAGTACTTCTCTAATTACTGGAGAAGGATTTGTGATCTTGAATGATTCTCTCACCTTGGATACCGTTTTATTGTTCCATCTCTTGCGTATAATCTTCTATCAGTTAGTCAAATTACTACTACTCTTAAGTGCACGGTAACGTTTTGGCATCAGTGTTTTTCAGGACATTCTAACTCGGAAGATTCTTGGTTATGGTGTTAGACGGGACAGCATGTATTTCTTGGAATTAACAGAAAACGAGGGGTCAATGTCGGGTCACGCACATCATACCAAAAGTAAGGATCAAGCTCACGCTCTTTTCTGGTTGTGGAATCGACGACTCAGATATCTTTCCTTTGAATACCTTAAGAGGTTACAACCACACTTATTTTCAAGTTTAAGTATTTTGGATTTTCAGTGTGAAATTTGTGAACTAGCGAAAAGCCACCGTATTTCTTATTTGCCGAGTTTGCATAAAAGTGTAGAACCATTTGCAGTCATTCATTCAGATGTTTGGGGTCCAGCAAAGGTTTCGTCATTTTCCAATGCCCGCTATTTTGTTATATTTATTAATAAATATACTCGGATGACCTGGATATCTCTTCTCTGGAATAAAAGTGAAGTTGATACAGTTTTTCAAGAATTTCACACAATGGTGCGGACCCAATACCAACGACACATTCATACACTTCAATAAGATAAGGGTACGGAGTTCATGGATCAAGTGTTGAGTAATTTTTTAAATCATCATGGAATTCGACATCAGACCTCCTGCACATATACTCCACCAGCAGAACGGATTAGCAAAAAGGAAGAATAGACAGATTATGGAAGTTATTTGTACTTCGCTATTTGGCATGAATATGCCAAGATATTATTAGGGTGAGGCGGTAAAATCAACTGCTTACTTAATAAATCGAACACCGTTAAGTGTAATTGACTTTCAATCTCCTCAACAGAAAATGGAATATCTTCTCTCTGTTCCTCATCTACCAAATCTAAAACCACAGGTGTTTGGTTGTATGATATATGTCCACATCCCGAAAGTCCTGCAAAGCAAACTGGATCCTTGTGCAAAGCAGTGTGTTTTTGTAGGTTACTTGGCATTTCAAAAAAGATATCGGTGTTATGATGCTCACCATTGAAAGCTACATGTAACCTTGGATGAATCCTTTCGAGAATTTGAACCCTACTATCCAAGGGGAGTTCCTGGGTCTTCTCTTCAAGGGGAGAGAAACAATGAAGAGAATGACGATCTATTTGAATTAGAAGAAAATAGAAGAATAGTTGAGAATCATCCTGAGGAAACAAGGAAAACTGATGTAGCTTCTCACGACAGTAAAGATTCGGAAATTTATGTCGATAAAAATCTCCCAAGCAACAACCCCCCTTTGTCTTTAAAGCTTCCAATGTTTACACCATTAACCGATGATTCAACCGAAAATATATCTCCCCAGTTCCCTCAGGTATCTCTAAATCCTATTCCAAATGAGATAAATGAAATCCCTGTCTTAGAAGATAATATGATCAACAGATACCTACAGAGATCGAATAGGGGAGTTCCGAGGAAATAATATGAACCTGATCCAAATACCAAGACTAAATATCCAATTAGTAATTATATGTCTTCCCATAGGTTGTCTAAATCATATGCATTCTCTGTTAATCAATTATCCACTGTATATATTCCTAGTAATATACAGGATGCACTAGCAAATCCAAAATGGACTAAGGAGATGAACGAAGAAATGAAAGCACTTTAGAGGAATAACACTTGGGAAATGTGTCCATTACCAAAAGGGAAGAAGGTAGTTGGGTGCAGATGGGTGTTCATTGTAAAACTCAAGGCGGATGGCAGTATTGACAGGTACAAAGCAAGGCTAGTTGCGAAGGGGTATACACAGAAGTATGGGGTAGATTATCAAGAGACTTTTGCCCTAGTTGCAAAAATTAATACTATTCACATCCTCATATCTTTAGCAGTTAATTGAGATTGGGTCCTACAACAATTCAATGTCAAGAATGCTTTTCTAAATGGAGACCTGGAAGAGAAGTCTATATGGATTTGCCACCGGGAGCTAAACGAAAACCCTCGTGTAGAAATGAAATTTGCAAACTAAAGAAGGCATTATACGGTCTTAAACAGTCACCCTGAGCTTGGTTTGGTAGATTCTCGTCTACGATGAAGGAATTTAGCTATAAACAAAGTAATTCAAATCATACTTTGTTTATAAAACATAAAGGAGGGAAGGTAACTGCACTAATAGTATATGTGGATGATATGGTCTTAACAGGAGATGATATAGAAGAAAGAAAGGCACTACAACAATTTCTGGCATCGAAATTTGAAATGAAAGATCTCAGACAACTGAAATACTTCTTAAGGATTGAGGTCTCAAGGTCAAAAATAGGGATATGTCTATCACAACAAAAATGTGTTAGATTTATTGGCTGAAACTAGAATGCTTGCATGCAAACCGATAGATACACCTATGGAAATGAATCACAAATTAGGACAAGCAAAAAATCAAACACAAGCGGACAAAGGATGTTATCAACGTTTAGTTGGAAAACCAATATACTTATCACATACTAGGCCAGACATAGCATATGCAGTGAGTGTGGTAAGTCAGTTTATGCATTCACCAGGAGAAGAACATATGGAAGTAGTATATCATATTTTAAGGTATCTAAAGAGTGCACTAGGAAGAGGACTACTGTTTTCAAAAAGGGATATTCACGAGATTGAAGGGTATACAGACTCAGATTGGGCAGGAAACCAAACTGATAGGAGATTGACATCGGATTACTTTACATTTGTAGAAGGCAACCTTGTCACTTGGAGAAGTAAGAAGCAGAAAGTAGTCGCTAGGTCAAGTGCAGAAGCAGAATTTCAAGGTATGGCTCACGGTGTGTGCGAATTATTATGGGTAAAACATGTATTGCAGGATTTGGGAATCGATTATGAGATGTCTATGAACCTACACTGTAGTAATAAAGCAACTATTGAGATTGCTCACAATCTGGTACAACATAATCGTACAAAACACGTCAAAGTAGACCGACATTTCATCAAAGAAAATCTTGATCAAAAGATTATACAATTTCCATTTGTTCGGTCCGAAGATCAGTTAGCAGATATCCTCACAAAGACAGTTTCAGGAAGAGTTTTTTATAACGCTATTAGCAAGATGGGCATGATAAATATCTACGCTCCATCTTGAGGGGGAGTGTTAAGAATATAGCCGTTGTAAAGTAGCCGTTGCCGTTAGAATATAGCCGTTAATATGGTCATTAGAATATAGTTGTTGTAAAGTAGTTTTTTAGTTTTGTAATTACTATATAAGTTTATCCTCAAGTGTAATGTAAAAATACTCTGGAAATATACGAATTCATACTTTTAACATATCCCTTGTAGCCAAATTGTCAAATTAACTTAGAGACTATTAGAAAATGTAATTGAAACATATTTGGGTATATTTTTCAGAAAAAAAAAACATTTTGAAAATAACCGTTATTACATTCTTAAACCTATTTTTTAATGGTAGTTCGATGTCACCTTTTCAAGTCTTTATTGCTTGGTAGAAGTTGCATTTCTCTTCTTAAAACCCTATTATTAATCTTAGATAACTTTCATGACATTTAACCCTAATCAAAACCAACACTTCATTAGTCAATATATATATATATATAAACCCTAACATCTGACAAGAAGTCTAATGTATTTAATAATGAAAATCTCGTCCAACACTATTTGGATTGGGTTATTAATTACAAGTTGTTGTTATTAATAATAATTGGACTTGGTGGAGTATTGTTTGTTTAAGGATACTAAATGAACACTTAAAGTATACATTTAGCGATCGATACATATTTTTTAAATTCTCAAAAACTTAACTTTCATGCATGCTTAATATTTTTTGGCATAAAGGGGACAAATGTATTTAAATCAAAAGAAAAATTATAAATATAATTTTTTTTATAATGGCTTTAGATGGAAATAGAGCATAACGTATTTGTAATACTCCAAGCTTTAATTCACACTCTTAAGGGAAATCACAACTCTAACTATCATAATCTAAGTTAAACAAGAAATATAATCAACTAATCTAACACATTTGTTCTTATGAAGGATTCCTACTTCGATTATAAATGATATAAAACAATTCTTTTTTCTTAAATGTTATTAACACTCATTTTAACAATGAATTATTTTTCTTTAATATTATCTTGAATGTTCATTTTATATTAATTTTTTTTTGTAAGCTCGATCAGCTTTCATATATCTTTCTCGATAACATCAATTTCATCATTCATGGTCTTTTGCCATTTTATTTATTTTATGGTATCTTTGAAAGTCACAAAATCACAATCTAAGAATAAAGCAAGATGAGCAAATGGATAGTTAGATTGATAAATTCTAGTTACCTCATAACCACTCATCTTAATAGGTATTTTTCTAACATGCTATGATGTTTTACTATTAAGTATTCTTTGATCAACAACTGATTATGGTGTGTCTTTAATAGGCATTTCCCTTTACAATAGGATTATAACTCATATCTAGCAATCCTTCTTTTAAGCTAATGTTCTCAACACTCAGCTTTAATAATGAAGGATTTTTCTTTAACCTTGATCTCGAATGTTTATTGAACACTAATGGTTTTTTGTTCTTTTGAAAGCTTTGTCAATTCATGTTTGAAATTTTAATTAAACAAAAATTGGTGAAAGAGAAATTAATCTCAAAGAACCCTTGGTCTCCTACTTAATGAACTCTTTTTTTTTCTAGATTTAATTCTTGATGTATGGTAGTTAATTAGTTATTGATAATAGTAAGAATTACTTCTTCAACATTTTAGCTTATGAAATTCATTATCATAAAAAGGTGAAGAAAACATTTGAAACTTGATTTTTTTAGATTCTACCATAGTTGTTAATTCCGTTCCGTTCCATTCATAAAACCGGGACAAAACGACGTCATTTTTGTCTCGATTTTAATTCCGGTCCGTTCCGGAAATTCCGGCCGGAACGCCTCGGTTCCGTTCCGGGTTCAAAATCTATTTTTTATTTTATTTTTAAAAATTATTTTTGACATCTATACATAAAAAAAATTAAAAACACAAAAATATTTTAAATAAAAAAGAATTCAAATTTTAATTATGCTTGTTAAATTAATATTTTATTTTTTTCATATATATATATATATATAAACAGTACGACACCATAGCAGCACACCGAACGTTCTGTTCCATTTAAAAACCGGAAAGGCGACTGAGCGGCAACCAAAGCGGTATTGACAACTATAAATTCTACACCTTCTTCCTCGCCTTATTTTTAATGATTTCCTTCTCCTTTTAATGTTTTGATTTTTCTTCCAAATCAAGATTTTTGGTTTATCTTGTTGAAATATTTGAGTTACATAATATTTGATTTAAAGAATTTGTCTAGAAGTGTATTTAAACTAAAGTGTTTTTTTGCTTGGAATTTTGGGAGAGATATTCCAAACATCATAGATGTACAAGTAAGGAGCAATAAAGCTTTAAGGACAAAGGATTCATCCTTAACAACAACACAAATTGCATTCCTTTAAAGTGTTTTAATAAGTACATTTGTTTATTTTAATTTAAGAATTTTTATTTTTATTTTTGGTACGCATGTTAGGATCTTAGTTTTATATGAATTGCAAGTTTGAATATATACTTAATATGTATGCTAGAGTTCTAATATTATTATTTTTGTTACTAGATATTCCAATATTTACTTTTGATATACATGATGGTGTAGACTCTATTAGTGCTAATACAAATTGTAAGGAAGCATGTTAGTCATATATGGTGTTTATTCACATTATGATGTAGACTATGTTACTACTAATACAACTACAGAGCAACATGTTAGTGTTGATATCATAACTAAACCCAATTAGAAGAACTAGACAATGATGCTAAAAGGAATCAACAACATGATAAAACTAATACTCAACAGTTTACTAGAATCAAACTCGTAACTTATATTTAGTATGACATGAAAAATGAGCTAGAATGCCAAAAAAACACTCATATCCTTCATAATAAGATTTTGTTTCACTGGAATCAGACAAAACTTATGAATTCTCCACAAATACATTTTTCATCACACACTATAATTACTAAATCATCACAAAGAAAGATTGTTAGCCCAATCTAAAATATGCTTTGAACTTCATTTAAGTCTTCAATAATCATTCCATGTGAACCTCATAACTTTCAATCTTTCTTAGCTCGTCTTAGCTAGAAAGTCTGCAATGAAAGGGGAACTTGAGGCTCTTCATAAAAATCAGACTTAAGATCTTGTTCGTTGCACATTTTCCATGCATGTTATTGGCTCTAAATGGGTTTTAAAAAAGTCAAACTTGATATCTCATTAGATCACCTAAAATCTTGAGTGGTAGCAACACGTCATCATCAAATTGATGGGTTAGGTTATACTCGAGACTTTTTCTCTAGTTATCAAAATTTTAACTATTTGTATGACTATCTCCATAACACTAGTCCAAGAGTTTGTACATCAATTTGACATAAGAAAAATGCTTTACTACATGAATTAATTTTAAAAATATATATAAATAAAACAAACCCTAGGAATGCCAGATCCACGGCATCTGTCACATGTGTGTAAGCTTCAAAAGGCTTTTATTGGTCTTGAACAAGAATCTTGTGTTTAGTTTGATTGGTTTAACAAATTTATATTTAAATATGTTTTTTTTGCAACCTTATAGACTCGTGTGTATTTATCTTTCACTCTAATTTTGATACATTAACCCTTTTTATGTTGATGATATACTTCTCATAAGATCTTTTGTTCCATTAGTTATGAACTTCATTCAACTTTTGAGTTCAAAATTTGCAAAGAAAAATTTAATACTAGTTCATCATTTTTTTAGGGATTGAAACTACCCACATATTTGAAGGTTTTCATCTTTCTTAATCATATTGTGTGCTTACCATCTTTAGAAAAAGCTTGTGTGGTGGATTGTAAACTCGTAAGCACACCACTTCAAACTAGGACTTAGACCTTAGTAATTGACATGTTATTGAAATATTCATATTTTTTTAAGGTTTATTGATGCCTTACAATATCTAACACTTATATGATCTTATCTTTCATACAATGTTAGCTTTATCTCTCAATTCATGCATGCTCTAACTATTATAAATTTTAAAATGGTTCATTAGATATGAAAAAGGTACCATTGATAATGATTTATATTTTATGTATTTTACACTTGATCTTTGTGCTTCTCATATGCAAATTGGGCAGGCTACTTTACTACAAGACGTTCCACCACTAGATATTGTATATTCCTTTGTAGAAACTTCATTTTCTAGTGTGCAAAGAAATAAAACATTGTTTCCATTCTAGCACTAGAATAGAATATTGAATCATCGCCAATACAATAACAAAACTTACATAGTCGCATAGGATGGAGAGCCGTCTCACGCACATTGAGGCAGATATGCGATACATGAGAGACTCTCACCAGGCTTTTCAGACAGAGATGCAGACTGATATGTAGGAGTTGAAGGAGATGATGGCTTCACTTCTCTCACGATACCCACTTCCTTAGAGACTTTGTATCATGCATCTCATTTTATAGTGTTTATGCTTTTCATTTTGGATATATGTTGTTATTGAATATTATGTTTTTTATTCATCTACAATGTTAATTTTCTTTTTGTTGATGCCAAAGGGGGAGAGAATATGAAAATATACATATGCATCAATAATGGGGGATAAAAATATGAGAAAATGAAAAAATTTATATGCATATATTTAGGGGGAGAACAATGAATTTTTCTTGAAATTGCATATGATATTTTTACTTAGATTAAATTGCTAAAAATGTTCAATGCCTCTTATATATTGCATTACAAAATATAGGGGGAGACTCAATTTTTTATCTAAGTTTTTTTTTGTTTATTGTCATCATAAAAAAAGGGGGAGATTGTTGACATATAATGTCACACTTGTATGCTTTATATATTTTGATGATAACAATAAAAGAAAATGGACTAATAATATGCTTGGATGAGATTAAGTTATAAACAAGTATTATACAAAGAATACATCAACAAGCATAATGAACTCACACACTTCACTCCAGGAAGTCCAAGATGCAAGCAAGTGAAGACTTAGAATAAGTTTTTCATTTTAGTGCTTTATGTAAATCTCAATTTCTAACTTGATAGCACAAATTAAAATGAACTCACACACTTCACATTACATGCATTAAAAGGGTTTGATGATTATAGGTTTAAGTCATAATCAATAGGTTCAAGAAATTCAGAAAAGATAATTTGTCAAAATAGAGTTTGAACCGGTTGACCGCTTGGGTTACCAAGTGAACCGGTCGACTGCTTGGAAGACAACATGAACCGGTCGATCGCTTGGGTTACCAAGTGAACCGGTCGACCACTTGGAAGGCAAATTGCCTTTCGAAATGAACCGGTCGACCGCTTGATATATCCGTTGTGAACCGGTCGACCGTTTGAGATGACAGTTGCACTAAAACTGCTAGAAATGGCTAGTTTCTCTTTGAAACTTATAAATAGGCCTCTTAATTGCAAAATTAAATACAAAAATGTTTTATATCTGATATTGAGGCAATTAGTAGTGCATAAACACCTTCATATCATCAATCCTCATTATTACTCAAATTTGTGTTTAAATCTTCATATCCTAACACAAAGAGTATTAAATCTCATTCTCACTACACTTAAACACCTTCAAATATTCTAAGTGCTATTAAGTGAGATAAAGAGATCATAGATCTTAATTTGTAATATCCACACTATTGAGAGTGTATTGTTGTATTATAAAAACAATCTTTGTAAAACTCTTGAGAGTTGAGTATAAAACTCTTGATATTGGTGAGGAACATCACCAAGGAAAAATCTTGAAGAGGGTACATCTTCAAGTGGGAAAAGGAAAATCTGGAAGAGTGCATATCTTAAAGTGGTGTAAAAGTCTTGGTGTGGATTCATCAAGCGGGAATTGTAATCTTGTTACTTGGACTAGTAAGAGAATACAATACTCAAGTACGGGTTGGTACTTGAGCTGTGGATGTAGGCTTGCCGAACCACGTTAAAAACCGAGTTAGCAATCTCTCTCTCTTATCTCTTTACTTTAAAGTAATTAATTTTAAAATTGCATTAATTGTTGTATTTACACCTAATCCCCCCCAGGTGCATAGTTACCTTAATCCTTAAATAACAACAACCTCTATCCATGACAAACCTCGGTCCCGAACCGAGTCCTACATCTACCCTCCATGGTGTCTCACTCCCTCTCAGTCAGGCCCCATCTCTCCTGCTCTAGCTCCCCCTAGCATGGCAGTCCAACTGCCATTTGAAGGAGAAACTCCCCAAAAAACCAATTATCTGGAGGAGCCGAGAAGAGCAAATCTGGAAAAACAAATATAAATTTGATTCTTGATTTTTGTTATGTTGTGTATATGTTGATCTTGTAGGTCACCGTTGAGGGTCCTCGCTAGCAAGAAGAAGCCGAGAAGAATAGAATTGAAGAAAAATGAAATCGATGCTTGTTGTGGGATTTGATTGTGAGATGTTTTGTTTGTTGTTTGGGTTTTGTGTTTGTTTGTTTTTATTTTGCAGGTCACCTAAAGGCCATTTTGGCGAGAGAAGAAAGAAAAAGGGCAAATTCATCCCTCCATTCCTATTCACGCGCTAGTTCCACGCTGGCCTTGAAGTGCTGTTCCATGCGCTACGCCTGAGTGTGACGCGTCATGTCGCTGCCGCCACTATTCCAAAGACATGTCACTGAGTTTCATTTTTGTAATTTTCTTTATATTTATGTCTCTATTTGAATTTATTGTATTTTTAATTATTATTTGTAAAATGTGACAAGAAAAAAATAAAAAAGATAATGTGTATGTGAGTTGTATTTTTATTTGAAAAATATAATGAAAAAGAAATAAAAAAAGAGAATATGTGTGTGTTGTGTTTCATCTTTATGTTGTTTTGTTAAGAAAAAAAGGAATATAAAGTGAAATAAAAAATGTGATTTCTTTGCATACGGCCAAAGCGTTTTTTTTTTTCCGGAAATTTATCTTAGATTTAATAATTTGAGAAACTGGCTTAATATTAAAACAAATCACGAAATTAATTCATGAGAATGAATGGTTAATTTCTAGAAAATATCGGATTTACACGTAGGCTAACATTTACATATTCAGAAATATCCACCAAAATTGTTAGGATTATACTGAGTAGTGATCGATTTTTTTATGAATCAACTAATCACGAAATTAATTCATGAGAATTAATGGTTAATTTCAAGTGGTAAATAAAGAAACTACAAGTAGACTAGCATTTATATATCTAGAAATAACCAATAAAATTCACAGGATTATCTTTTGTAATTGGAACATTTTTTACGAGGCATAAAATCGCCGAAAATTTATCCACAATAGGTGATCCTTTTAAGGCATCTACATGGATCTGTTGATATTTTATTTTGGGTTCACGAACTCATAATAAAATTTCAAAAGCTAGATTTATTCACAAGAATAAATATGACCCGTTGAAGCGTTCAAAATCACATCAAGATAGACAATGCAACTTACCTAAGTTAAGGCATACTAAAGGTGTTAATATCTTCCATTTACGCAGCTAGTCTCCTACTCTTGAATCTCTGATCAGACCAATGCAAATCAGGTTTTCTTAGCGACACTCAACAATCAACAGCTAGATGACTACTCTTTCTCAACTCCATTGCAAGAGCTAGATCCCTTCTGGGACACCGCGCGGCAACGTGCGACAACCAACATGTTTACAAAACTCATGTCCAAAGTCTCATTGAGCTATTTAAGGATAAACTTTGCCTTACCCCGACATATTTTGAGGGACGATATTAATAGTGATGGACTGAACTCATGTCCAAAGTCTTACATGTATTGATGAAAAAAATAGTAGATAAATAAATCATATTAACACATTTTTCAAGCAGAACAATATTTTAAAAAACACTTTGTATTATAATCTCAAACACTGCCTGAAAGCCCACTCCCGGGTAGTTGTTTTCTTGATTTCATTCATTATTTCAGGAATAGAATCAATGAAACAATTGATATGTGAAAAAGAAGCAGAAATGATATTGGATCATTATAGCATTTCGATATATTCGCAAATAATAATGAAAATAAATGAGATCTTAAGCTTTCATTAATTTTGTTTCAATAAATGTTCATACATAAAACAACCAAGATCAATTTATATAGAAAGACATGATCTCAAAACTCCTTTGATCACCACTACAAAATGGAAAACATCTAGACAAATACTACATGACTAGATTACAAAATCTCCCAACAAAAACTAGTTTCCAGTAGTGTAATTTCATCCTTCAAGATAAGAGGGGCTTCAAGCTTTTTCCAGGAGCTCCTTGTAAGAAGCACATCCACTCCTGTAGTTCCACACGGGCTTCTGAGAATTTGAATGGCATTAAAGAAGCGTCAGGGAAATGTTCCAAGTTAGAAACACTAATCCAGCGTGCATGAATGAAATTGTCAGATCGAGTAAGGCATTCATACTTCAGGCTGATTTGAAATTATTCGTTCCTGTCCAGCTCTTGAAAAAAAAATGATAGCTCTCCGTTCCAAGTTCAGATTCTGTCCAAGACTGCCTCCTATGCGGGCACCCAACAAGACGAAGCATAAATGATTCGACCCTTCCAGCCCTGCAGCATCCAGTCGTTGTCTTCATCAATTACAAAATCCTTGTGGTAATGGGCCTTCAACTTGCCCCTAAACTTTGTCATGAGCTTCTGGTCCAACGGTAGAGTCTTGAACCCTGCCCTCGCAGTCCGGACCTGCCATTGCTTGTATGTCTCGGGCCTCTCGACCCTTTCTTGACCCTCACATGCTACCACATTCATTGCATCCCGCCCATAAAATTCTCCCTCGAACATTATCCTCGCTTGATCTTCTCGTGGTAAAGTAGAATCAAACATGTCGAATAGTGAGGAGAAGTGGAATAGTGCCTCTCGAAACCGTGTGAGGAAGAAGGGAGCATTGTATGATCCATTCATAATAGTATGAACGAAAATATCAGGATTCATCTCCCGAATTAATTTAAGGATAGCATTCTTTGGGCAGTCCACTTCAACTGTCTCGTCAAATAGATTCTTAAACCGACATTGACAATGCACAGCAAGCACCTCATCTCTATCAATCTTGAGGTCCTCGATTGGGATTCTTTCCCAGTTTTGTGCAGCAATAGGATTGTATTCAAATGGAACCTTAAAGCGCTCACAATACTTTGCCAGGCGACGTCCTGTCTCCTCAATTCTTTCTGCTGGCCGGAAACCTTGTTGGGGCAGCTCTATTCCTGTAAGGCGTAGTTTTGGAGGGCCATTAGGGAGTAGAGAGAGTTGCTGGATAAGAATTGGCCATTGAAAACCATAGAGGACACCAAAATCTACTATATGGAGAGTAGTTGCTTTCTCAGCAGCTTGCAAAATCATGTTGATTGCAAAGAAAATCGAGAGTTTCTTAAAGGGGCAGTTTTGAATATTAGTTTTGTAAGCTTTCAGCATATCAGCAGCTGTTGTCCTCTTTGAAGTAAGGGAGGTGAAAAAACTTCGGGTTCCGTCGCCACTGCCAGCCAAGCGTGCCTCAAGACCATTGGCGAAGAAATGAGCCAATCTCTGTGTCCCATCACCAAACTGCGAAGAGTGCTGTCTGATCTGTTTCAGTAGCTCGTTAGCAGTCCTGAAATCATTGGCAGAGACAGCTTGTGCACAGAGGATCAGGAGAGTCCTCAGATCCACGGTTTCCTTCTTTTTGTTCTGCCTTTTAACACGGATCTTCCCACCACTGGATCCATTTGATTGTTTATCTGGCTGCGAGTTTTTCTTGGTTGCTCCATCCTGGACAGCATCATCGCCACAGCACTGTCCCCCGGTCCAAAGCAATACCTTATCAAACATCTCCGATAGCTCGCTCTCTTCCACACGCACCGCAGACTGCTTGGTACGCCTTCCTTCTTCAAAATCTGGATCCTCTCGCTCATGATTCTTCCTACCCCTCGACCCATCAGGCGAGCTATCCCTCTCAGAATTCCCCCCCTTCACCACCACTATAGGAGCGTCTTCCTTTTGCCTCGAGGAAACTACATTTGTCTCCAAGTCAATTACCAGTTGACTGGCACTAGGAAGGAACTTGCTTGCCTCCTCTAAGCCTCTCTTGAACTGCAACACAGATTCCGCATCGCTAAACATATTCTGCACCATCTCACCCGCAGAAGAACCCATAAGGCCATCCCCAGTGTTGGTGAGAACATTTGATGGATTCCCTGTAAATTGCACATTGGGCTGAAAATTGGACCGGAGATGGTTACCATCGGGAAGAGGGATTGTAGAAAAAGATGGATTCAGCTCTCCCACGTCATCACCAACCCACTGATTTTCTTTAGCAGAATCAATAGTGCCACTTGTAGTGCTTGTGCTATTGCCGGCAGTATCACCACAATTACTTCCACTTGCCAAAAAAATACTGTCAGGGCTATCAAGGTCGATATAAGACTGGGGCGAATCGTGTGAGGAAGGATACTGCTCACCGATTACAGCATACAGTGACTTCTCAGTGGAGCTTAGAGCGAAGTGATCATGAAACATGTGTGGCTGATCCTCCATGTTCTCTTCCATAAGCATCTGGCTTATGTACTTGAGAAGCGGGTCCGAGGACTCGCTATCCTCAGAAGGAGAGGAGGCTTCTGCCTCGGGACTCTTAACCGATGAGGGATCAAGGGCGTCTCCATCCGGGCTCAGGCTCATCGAGGGAACAAATGACTCTCCCACCGGACTCGAGTTAAGGAATAGACCAAAACTATCAGGATCATCAGGGTGGTCGAAAGGAAGATTCATGAAGCTAAGATCAGGAGAAGGGATATTGAATTCAAGTCCAAGTCCATACTCAATATTTGGGTATTGCTCTGAATGAGGGAGCATGGTCATTTCATCAAATTTGGAATCATTTTGGTAATGATCAGAGAATCCTGTGTAATTATGATCCATGATCACCTATCTATCTACGCCTCAAAATCCTAAAAAAGAAGGGGTGGGGGGAGTCAAACCTGCAAAGCTCAGCTCTAAACTTGAAACTCCTTAATTTCTACTTAAAATATATCCTACACAAACTCAAGACAAGAAGAGTAAATGGAAACTGATGAAGTAATAAAGCCAAAACACACGCAAAAAGACATAGATATCAAATGACCGAAGAAGCTAAGCTAAAGCAAGAAAGAAAGATAATTTCACCTCAGATATTTATAAATATCTGCAAGGAAGCAAATTGATAGAAGGAAGGGTAAAAATAACCACGAGTGGAACTAGTCAAAGGAAGAAGCAAGAAGAAGACTTGATTAGCAGTGCATGTACCTCGGAACGAAGGAAGAGGAGAAAAGGATTCTCTAGATTCAAGTGATCAGGTGGTGGGTTTGTGTTTATATAGAAGCACAGCAGAGAAGCGATAAGGGAAAGAAAATGAAATATTGTTTTATTGACATCAACGGAACCTTCGTGGAAATCGGAAATTTAATGAAGTGAGGGGGGATGAAGAGCGACTGACGGTAGATACTTTTGCCATGCCGGTTAGCCAGTATGGTCAAAATTGCCATGCTTTCTTTCTTTCTTTCTTTCAGGAGATACTTCGTCAACTACATCCAATAGAAAATGGGGACTCGGGACCACGAGCGTATATGTGGGCCCTGTCTTATGTCAGATTGACCGCATATTAGTCAGATGTGTCGATGGCTTGTTAACATCGAAGCACCGAGAACACATTATTAATTATTATTTTTTATGTTTCAAAAATATTTAAAAAAAAATAAGTTTTTTTTATTATTATTTTAGTATCAAATTATTCTATACTGTTTTCAATTATTTAAATGTGCTGATATATAAATAAATTTTAAAAAATAAAAAATATATAAATTATTTAATTTATTTCTAAGTAAAATTATTTTAAAAAAATTGCTAATGTAATAAAAAAAACTTACTTTAAATCCAACAACATTAGCTTTAAATAAATAGATTATTTTAAGATAGCTCTTAATTTTGATTAAAATGTAAATTAATTTGATAATTCATTATTAATGAAAAAATAAAAGAAAACATTTTTAATATCATGAATTCAATATTGCAGTTCACTAAATTGACTATCTCTGTAAAAATGAGAGGGGATTTGAACTCCTATAGTAATTCAACATTTTTAAGTTCAAATATGTTTATATATATATATATATATATATATATATATATATATATAAATTTTATATAATTAGAGAGTGCACTAATTAATGTCAATTATAATACAGTTCATCGACATGCAAGGATGAATAAAAAGTGAAGCTTATATTTGAATAATTGGCTCAATGAAACCGCCATCAAATTCAAAAAACGAGCTTATGGTCAAATGCAATAGTAGTTTAATAATCTCATGAACCTCCTATCTTAGAATAATCTCCATTAGTGTGAACGAAAATTTAAATTTAATTTGATGACGACGATTATCTTTATAAAAAAAGAAATCTACATCTAAGTAAGCATACAGTAGGTTGCGCTCCAGATTAAACTATAAATGTTTGAGAATGCATATTTTTTATTTTTTACAATGTTTTAATTGAAAAAAAAATATTAAATTGATATTTTTTGTAGTTTTAATATGCTCATATTAAAAATAAAAATATATATTATTATAATTTTTTTCAAGCAAAAAGAATCTTTAAAAGTATCCTGTATTAGGATATTGAGATTAAGACTATGAGCCGGAAAAAAAAACAAAATAAGAACAATTATTGAAAGACCAAGAGCAGTCCATGTGACTTTTGTACAAGGCTGTGGGATTATGATCACTAATTTAAATGGCAATCAAAGACTTGTATTGAAAATGATACTTTTGTGAGAAGTTTTCAAAAGAAGACCAAGTATTATAACTTTTTTGGCTTAATTGGATATTTGGCTTTGCTATGGCTTCAATGGTTGAGGTTAATTGCAGAGCCGAACATGTTTGATAAATTTCATCCCATATTTTATAGTTGTAGGACCCACAAAGCTGAGGTTTAAACCTCAATTTACAAAAAACAATATTTTGATGCTTTT
>CM063603.1:16915192-16940381 GCA_032356905.1 Salix exigua | reverse complement strand
ACAAATAAGAAAAAATAAGAAACGACATGTAAATTTTTAAATTAATAATTTTAATGTAAATTTTAGTGGGTTTGTTGATAAATGAAACGACATGTATTTTTTTAAATTAATAAGAAAAAAAATACTCCACCTTTTTACAACTAACACAGTTGAAATCAAATGGGATTTGTATAATTTTTTTTTTGTTTTTTTAGTTTATTTTCTTATGATTTTTTTTCCATTTCTTATGATTTTTTTTCCAAAAAATTCATTGAATTAGATTTTTGTTTTGATTTCATCCTCATTCATTATATTATACTATAATATAACTAAATTGGTAACTTGCTTTTCAGCACTGAAACGGCAGCACAGGGGAGAAGGTGAGTTTCTTTTCAATCAGAACAAGACTTGTTGAGCAACTCGCGAGGACTTGTTTGAAGGAAATTCATTCTCAGTATTTGCAACGCTATGAGTCTTCTCGCAAATGGGATTGTGCTTCTCCACAACTTGCTGCTAATGATGAAGAACAAAAAAATCAAATTCAAGCACCTGTGGAACCAGAATCGCCTACATTACTGGAGAAGTTCAATCTGAATAAAGCTATGGGAGCCATGGAGGAAAAGTAATTGGCTTTGTTGCTGAAGTGAACCTGGATTCATAGGTAGAATGGTGGTGTGACAAGTACCGACCAAGAAATGTTAAACAATAATATAACATATTATGGGTTCGAATCTCACCATGTTGACCCAGCCATCACGAGTTCGAATCTCATCATTCTCATTTTATATGATAAAAACCAAGCACAAAGTGATATGGATCTGTGCAAGTTTCAAGCCCAAAGAGTTTTCACTTGAGGAGGTGTGTTAGAAAATAATATAAATCATATTCTGGAACCTCGCTTATAAGCTTAAGCTTCTAGGTGAGATGATTTCTTAACAAAAAAAGTTGAAGTATGTCAACACTTTTCACACTGGATAAATATTATAAAGAATATTTTGAATCAGTTGATTAATTCAGGTTGATCATGAAGTGTCTTTTTCCATGTTATGCTTGATCTTATGCTATTTCAATCTTGTGAATTGCAGTAAATAAATGACTACCATTATATTCTCTATCTTTTAATTATTAGACCAAATTACAAAAATGATTGTAATGATTGATTTTGGCCATATTTAAAAGCTAGTATACATTTTCTTGTGTTTTCTATCACTAACTTTGGAAAGTTATAACAGAATATAATTTAGTAAGTGCTTGTAACCAACATCTGTCCTCCCTTTTTTGCCCCAAATGTTTTTTAATCTGCTATGAAAACAAAGAATTATTGCATATTCACCAGGGTCTAATAGTTTATATTTTATGAGTTTATCACGTTTATGTAGTTGTCTACCACACTAATGTAATGATTGAATTATGCAGTTCAATTTTGGGTTCTAAGTAGAAACTATTACAATGTGTATTGAATGATTTCTCTAATTTTGTTGTATTCATGCTCTTGCATGGAAGTAGTTGAGTAAAGCATCACATGTTCCATTCGGCCTAGGTAGAAGGGCGGTGTTTTATTGTTTCCCCCCGTCAAATTAGCATAGTAAATTTAAAAATTTGGGGGAATGACATCGCTTGAATAAGATTTGGCAAAATATCATAATTTGATCTTATTGTGCTTTACAAGGGCAACATCAACTAAATATTGCGCTTCTAAAGGGTGGCATTTGAAGCGCGATATCAACTAAATGTTGCACTTCAAAAGCTTGTTGCGTTTCAGAAGCGTGAGAACTTAAGATGTTGCACAACATTAACTAAAATTAATAGATCAAATGCCAACAAAACAGACACATCCCTTCTCTCTCTCTGAAAAAACCCATTGTCTCCCTTTGATATTTCTTAATAAACTTGTTCATCATATCAATTTTGCCCTTGAAACAACAAAAAACCAAACTTGTCCTAGTCTTCAATCATCATTTGAAGTTTATGTATTGAAACTCCACCGCCTTCTATGCTGCTCTATCATTATCAACATTGTGGTCACTACCCTAACCATTCTTGTAGTTCTATAAATAAGGTAAACATATTAAATTGTTATTTATTTGGACTTGGTTTGGTTAAAATCAAATAATTGTTCAAGTTGAATTTAAGGTATATGGTGAATTTAGAGTTTGTTGAATCAATGATAAGTTAGTTAAGAATAAATTCAATTTAAGTTTATTTGATATAGTTGAACATAAACATAAATTAATGATGAATTAATTATTTCAATTGATTATGTGTTGTTTTTAATTTAGGTTAAGTTGTCGAATTAGGGATTTTGTGTATATTGTTGGAATCAACTAATAATGTAGTTAAATAAAGAGACATGTTTATGCAATAGAGCACAAATGTTATTGAATTATGACAAATTACATGTTTAATTAAATTGTTGATAAATAGATGGATTTGCTATTATCTTTGAATTAAATTATTTTAATTAATTTAGGTTAAGTTGCCAAATATGAGACTGTATATTGTTGGAATCAGCTAATAATGTAGTTAAATACGCATATAGTTCATGTAATATAGCATAAATATGGTTGAATTATGATGAATTACATGTTTCATCGAATTGTTAATAAAGAATGACTTGAAAACAAACCAAAAAAAAGAAAGAGCTTTATGTTATACTAATAGTCACTGGTATGGTAATATGAAAATTAATCTTTTAGAATCATTCAACCATGTTTTGAAAAATGATCGTGTAATGGCTATTTCTACTTCGGTGCAATTAATATTTTACAGATGTAATGGTTATTGGGTCAAACGAAAATGTGAAGATAGTGATTTCATTTAAGGTGGAGTACATCACTAGCTTCATATTAAATTGTTGTTTGACTTTAAGGAACATGTTTTCCTAATCAATATCCCTATTAAACTGAGTGTTGTGAAAAAGTCAGACAAACAGTCAGATTAAATGATAGGATAAACACATGTGATAAATTATAAACATTTTATTGTCTATGTTTACATTTTATTTCATGTTTTGCTAAGAATCACTTAGACTTTACACAATTTATTGATGATTATTACACGGTTCAAAGCTACAAGTAAGCATATAAAATGTCATTTTATCCATTATCAAACGAGTTATAATGGATTGATAACATTGGACCTCGAATTAAACAAATTAAATAGAAAATAGGATAAGGTCAATGAATGTCTACTCATTTGCACAATGAGATGGATGCAAGAGAAAATCATGAATATTATAGGTGTGACATATGTAATGACACTTGGCATAATAGAAAAACATATTCTAGTCGACAATATATGTGTACAAATTTATTAGGTCATGTTTTGATAAATTACAATATTTTTTTAGCATATTAAACTTATATAATTTCACATCAATCATAGGTGTTATTACACATGATGCCACACACTCAATGTTATAGATTCTCTACTTATATTGAGCATCCATATTTGGACGATGATTAGAGTGAGCATTATTATGATCATGGAGAGGATGCATATGATATTCATGAAGAGCATAAATATGAGCATGCTAAGCAGAGTCACAATACATGAATATCAAACTTGTGGACATTTTTATCCTGCAGTTGTAGGATCGACAACATTCAGATGACATTTTTGTTGGCATTGTAAATATATTTTATTTTAATATATTTTTAATTTAATTATCATAAAATAAATATTTAGACCTGAATGTTTTCATGCACAATGATATTAACAAAATGTTTTTATTTAATAAAAGTTACGATCATGAGAGCATCTCCATGTGGGAAACTCTCAAATACCGAGATTGCTAGATATGACACTCCAACTATAAGGGTTACACTTCATCTTCCCTACTATACAAGTACTATAATATTGTTTTTGCAATTATATATATTTATATTATTCTCTTAAAAATTTGAAAAATGCAATTAAACAGACATGTTTTTAATGCTAGGTGGTGTGTTGGACGAGTTTAAGAAAATAATTCAGCACATGTGTAAACATTTTATCGGAGCGAGCTTGAAAGAAAAAATTCTATCTAGGTGTTTTTTGAACTATTTGTTAAATAAGATAATTAACGACACTCAATTATTGTTGTTTGATATTTATTTAACTTATAGTGTGGAGGTTATGTGACACCTTACTCAAAAGAAAAATTAGTCATTACTCTATTTGTTTGCACAAACAAGATGAATATATAGACAACTATGGTCTCACTAATATGTATTAAGATGATTGAGTTACATTACTCAAATCGAGTTATGTGATCGCTCAACTACAAATGGTCATATCAATACGAGTGATGTTTGTCATTGCTTGTAAGGGTAAAAGATGCATATATTTATAGAAATATTTAATGTGGTTATTGACGAGGAGTATATGATTTCATAAATGAGTAAAACATGGCTGTAGGTTCCTCTACTTGATATATGCAATATAAACAACATGATTAGCACACTTAATATCATGTAAGCAATAAAGTATCTTTATGATTAATATTTGTTAATCGTTGAATTTTATACATTTATTTTTTAATTTAAAATTAATATTATGTTGAATTGTTTGCTACAAGAGGATCAAAAGATTATATCTTAACTTTGTAGTACAAATGAAAAAGCGAGCTTCACATCATAACATCCTGATAGTTAAGTGTTTACCGTATTGGACTTGAAACCTTTAAAGAGAGGGTAGTTCTTGATGATGTCATGGTAGATGATAAGACTACTTAGACAGGAGCAGGAGCTGGATCCAATTGTGTTGCTGATGACCTTGAATCATTTGGTAAATGACATAGACATAGTACCTGTTTGGCGTACCAATGCGTTTGCCGTTTGTCGTTTGGGATGAAGGTTAAGTGTTTGGTAACAACAAAACGCCATTTAAAATGAGTGGGACTCACGGTTTTTTTAGTCCCGAACGGCGTTTCAAGAAAAGCACCTGGGAGGTGCTTTTCAAACGCCGGGCGGGACTCCGTTTTGATTAAACAAAAAAAACATCTCATCTTCCCGAAAAGAACCTTAGCCAAAAGTAACCGTTGAAAAGCAAAATCCTCTCGTTTGCAACCTCCCATCTCAATTTTTTTTCTCCTCTGCAACTTCTACAACAACCCGCATTTCCCTTCTCATCTAACAAAACTCCTCATCCCTAAGCCTCCCGTCTCTTCATCCTTCTGCAACCACTCGCGTTTCCCTTCTCTCCATAAAAAAAACACAAAAAAATCCAATTTTATTCCTTCTCGTCTGTGCCTCCTCCGTCTCTAACCTTTCTCTAAAAAATCGGTTAGTTTTTGTGGCTGGTCCTTAGATACGACATGCTTCAATTTTTTGTTGCTGGAGAGGGCCAAGGGAGAGTGGAGTAAACGGGAGGTGGAGAAAATCCAATTTTTTTGTTCTGTTGGTCGGAAAGAGCGGGGTGGTTGTGTGGGAGAAGAAGATTATAGGCTGATTTGGGGATGACAATCGCACTCAATGTTGGTTGTGTAGGAGAAAGAAGATAGGGTGGGTGGGGACGGGTGGGAGGTGGGTTTTATAGCATTATTAATTATAATAATAATTATTATTAATTATAACAATTATAATACTTAGCACAGAAAAATAATTATGTTAAATTAATAAAAAAAAAATCTAGTTAGCTTAATTACATGCGATAAATTTTAATTTATAATTAATTTGATTGAATTATTTGTAATGAAGTGTATATTAATTAATTATGTTTGAACTTATCTTGAATAAATAACTTAAAAAACAAAACAAAAATGTATTTCTTAATTAACATTAAAAAAACGAGAGAGAAAAGTGGGATAAAAAATAATTGATAAAATAAATTTATTATAATTATTAAATTTACAATATTTAAAAAACATTATATATATATATATATATATATATATATATATATATATATATATACTCTTTTAAGTAATTTCACAAGTGAAAAGCAGTTTGTAAAGTTTGTTTACCAAACACCAAAACTCATTTTTCTTCAACCTTCAACTCAACCACAGTTTTAACCAAACACTTAACTGCTTTTTCTAACCACAATTGAAAACTCCATTTTTTCAACCACAATCGCAACCGCTATACCAAACAGGCCCATAGACAGGTAAATGAGTTATGCTTATATATGTTGGGATGACTTGAATATTGTATTATTAAATTACTTTTAATTAATTTTGCATGTGTAGTTGCATTCTTAAGGCTACCTGTAATTATATAATATGAGAATATGTTGAGTTTAGTTTTAAAATGTTGATTGTAGTTATTGTGGTTTTTTTACACTTGTTTTTAAGTGAGATATAATTTTGGGTATAGTTCCTATATAGATACTTTGTTTAAATTTTGATATGAAAAAACCAATTCTCTAGATTCATAAAGTACATAAAATTTTATATTATTTTTCAAACTTAAAATAAATAACATAAAATTATATAGTAGCCAGAACAATTTGTGAATATAATATTTCAATTGAAAAACACAATCTATATATTTAGTTTTTTATTACTCATATCCCAATTTATATTATATAGTTGAAAAATAACATAAATATTCGAGTTATATTATTCTATTTCAATTTATATTGTATAATTTAAAGTTAATGATTATATAAATATAAAGTTACGACAAGACTATTTAAACTTTTAACTATTTGGGAGTAAACTCTATACGGAATATAAGATGAGCTATTTCTCATATTTGAGTATTTTTTTTTTTTGTATAGGATTATAGATGGAGATGGATTGATCCAGACTGAGAATGTTGAAAATCGAGAAGCTAAAAACTCCCGTACCTTCTTATTACGACAAGTTCTTTTCCTACAGATGATGAAATAAGCGGGACATGAGACGACATGTCATGTCATCTGATGGTTCTGGTGTTTTTCAGTGCTGATAAGAGGAGAGATGCTCGGAAAGAACCCAGATTCTTACTGTAGAATCAAACTGTTTGCAAGCTGTCGTTTTATAGTGGTATCAGTTTTGCTGGTGTTCCCTTTTACACAACTCATTTTCATCAATGGTAGAAAGATGAGTGGCCCTTCCATGCAGATCCAATCACTAATAATATTGCCCTACCTTACTGCCAGTTCCAACATCGAAAAGGAATCTCTCTTCCATCAAAAGACAAACACAGAGAGGAAAACGGGAACAGAAAAGAGAAGAGATAAGACTGCTATGACAGTTCCAATAATAGAGTTGAGATCCAATAGGACTAAATTTATCCACCTAGATCATAAAAAAAACGAGAGAGGAGAATCATCAAAGTAAATGTATCTAGTTAATTTGAGATTTTATTGGATTATGATTGATATGTGATGATCTCTAGCTTGTTACAAAGTAGAAAACTCAACCTCTCTTCAAATTGTAATTACAGAGCTGATTCTAAAAAAGTAGGAAAGATCCAATAGAACTCTATATGATACCAATCTCTTCCTGGTCAGATCGATGGCAGAAAATTTACGAGTTCAATCAAACCCAACATCCATCTTCAAGAAAGAAAAGGACAGGAGAAAAAAGCAAAAAGAAACAACCAAGAAGGTACACTTGATCCCTTACTCGATCGATCTCTTCGCATGAATTCCTTCAAGAATCACCATGTTTGTGCCAGCAAACAAGCATGGCAACACATCGCCTCATGATATAAAACCTCGTCTTCTGCTCCTTAGCTAAGCTACTGCATTTGTGTGAGATAGAAGAGTTTTTTTGAGAGAAGCTCCTCGGAAGAGGGCACTTCGAAGAGGAGCTCTTGAGGGATGAGGACCTCAGGAGAGGAGCCTTGGAAGATGAACTCTTGCTTGAGAAACTTCTCGTGAAAGAAGATGAACCTTCTTTCTTCGAAAACTTCAACTTCTCATCCATCTATAATTAATATTCCTTAGAAGCTAGAACTGACTAGCTAGCTAGCTAGTTACAGCTAGCGATATGAGAGTGCGTAAGAAGTTGGTGTGAGTGAGAGAGAGAAGATCAAGGATGGGACTTGCTCAGTGGCTGGGTTTTTATCATATATTGTAATGGTGATTTGGGTTTCAAGATGGGAACCAGTATTTCATTTCGTCACATTGTATCCATTTTTTATTTTTATTTTATTTTTTTTACCTTTCGTGGCATGTTATTGGTTGGTTCTGAGGTCTCGGGGTCTGTATTCTTACCATATGACGTCCTATTCTCGAGTCTCCTTCCTCTTGGAGATCCATCATTTAATTTGTAGACACTGCTGCTGCACAGTGCTCCATTTGGTTATTATTTTTTCTTTTCTTTTTTTAATAAAAAGAAAGGGTCACCATATATACAATCCATGTAGAAGGAGAAAGGGAGTAAAGACCGCAGAGAGGTTCGTACTAAGTAGAGACTTATTATGAGCTGGTTCGGTGAAGAGGGTTGTGCTCATTGCTCCACGAAGGACAGGTTCGGTCTAATAATTAAAACTTTCACTGCTCGTCGGTCGTGCATGGTCTCAGGATCAGGTTCAATATGCGACGTCGAAGCTAGCTAGCTAGCCGGGCTCCTTCGATTCTGCACCTGTGAAAGTTGAGGGTAGTTTCTTTCGTTTAAACTCGATCTGGTTTAAATTATCAAACTAAATTCTAAATTAACATGTTAGGTCAAATTATATTAACTTGCACTCAATTTATTTCAAATCTAATTAATTTAAATAAGATCTTGATCAACAAGTCAGCCAATAAACCATATTTAATTCCATGTTTTAAGAAGAAAAGTCACGGCCATACAAATTATTAATATTTCATGTCACTATATATAAAACAAACACGCACTTTCCAATTATAGGCGTTCATTTGAACTTTAATTAGAAACATTTTAGGAAAAACACATGATGATGTACCGGATAATATGATTTCATAATATGATTTATACTATTTTCTAACACATCTCCTCAAGTGAAAGTTTTTAAACTTGAAACTTGCATAGACTCTCATCATATTGTACTTGATTTTTATCAAATAAAATAAGGGTTGTGACATTTGAACTCGTATTCGTTGGGTTAATAAGGCTCTGATACCATGTTAAGAAACCATCTCATCAAAAAATTTAAGCTTATAAGTACGACTTCATAATATGATTTATATTATTTTATATAATGCACAAATAAAAATATATTGAAAATCGTTCTCGTACTATGTTTCAGTCCTATGAATTAACTCATTAATTTCAAATGAAAATAGAAAGCGGGACAGTTTTTATTAAAAAAAAGAAGCATAGATAATGTAATTTAAATTCATTCCAGATGTTTTTGATATTCTGCCTGGCAAATTTTAAAAATTAACACGCATTTGCTTAAGAAGATATAGAAAAATAACTTGGAAAAAAAAAGAGGAAGCTGACTCGGAAAATGCCTCGGATGCTCGAACTCCTTCTTCTTCTTCCTTCTTCTTCTCCTGGGATTCTTTTCTCGATTTGTGGTTACATGGGAGCAGAGAGTTACGGTGGCTGTGAAAGATGCCATGTTAGATTAGCTTGGTATCCGTGAATCTCCAATATCCTGTCTTTCGTCCTGAATGTCCATGCTAGGTCACCATTAAACATTACAGGAGATTGTACTGCGTTTCATATTTTTATGTGTCGACCTTGGAATTTTAAATTCAGATGCATATGCAGCCCTTTTGGGTCTGTATAAATGAAGCTCAACGTTCTTGAATTAATCAAATTCTATGTAATGGAACAAAAAAAAAGAAAAAAAAGGAGATTTAAAGTTACCGCAAAATTCACCAAGATCTTCTGAAACTCACCATGTGATGAATATTTTGATTTATGCTCTGCGTCGTCACCCGTTGCTGGACAGCAAACTTCAAAAAAATTAATTAATATTTCTTAGTATTTTTTTAATGGTTTTGAGATGTTATGTTAGAAATTAAACAGAATATTATTAAAAAAAATCCTCCTGCACACATTTAATTGTTTGACTAGTCAATATTTGACCAGATACAAATGAAGAAACCACCCACCTGGTTTGGAATTCTGCGAAACCAGGTCGTGGTTTGTAAATTTCGTACATAATTATTTGATTTGAATTACCCTCTCCATGTGACCTTATAACATTATTCTACATCCACATGATCTCATGTAAGATAAATTTACCTTTTCTTAACATCCGACGACGTTTTGTGCATGCGATTTATGGCATAAGATCATATCAGAGAGAGGGACCATTCTACTTGCACCTTCCTTAAGCGTGATATTGATGTTAGTTTCAAAAATAATTTTACATTTTACTCTAATAAATCTAAAATATATTTATAATTATTTTATTATTCAACACAGAATCAATTCAATTCAAAAACTTGATTTAAAAAAAAACATAAATCTGCACCATACATTTCTGTGCACAATGTGAAGTCAAACCTGCAATTTCACCGCAAGGAAGTGGCCAGTCTTGTTTGGTGTATTTTTAATTTGGACAACTTAAAACACATTCTGATCCAGACTAAAGATTTGATTGGTCAAAGAGATTGAACAGAGGAGTCAAAATCTAGACACATGGCATGTTCTTCTGGGTATACAGCGCATCTCTTTTTAATTTTTAATTTTTTTCTTCTCTGGGTATACAAATTTTTCTTCTAATTAAGAATATGCACGTTTTGGGAGACCCACATGGAAACATGTGAGTTGCACGAGGGATGGTCAGGGTCAGGTTGGGGAAGGTAGCCCTGTGAAACCATAGACCCCTTTATACAACACTCCATGGGAACAAACTTTCCAGAATTTTGTGTTGTACACTAATTTATTTAAACGAAAGAATCAGAGACTCTTTCACAGTTCATCATCTTGCTGGCTCCATCAACGTAATTACCTAACATTAAAGCTGACGTTTGAACTTGGCTCATCTCTTGCCAACTACAGTTTAGTCCTGTAACTACACAGCTCTTTATCATGTATACAGTACTTACAAGGGTCAACTCTTCCATTCATGTCTAGATCATTGACGTTATCTCGTTTGTTTTGGCGGAAATAACTGAAATATTTCATAAAAATAAAAAACAAGGTAAAAAGTGAAGTTTTTATTTTCTTTAAAATTTTGACCCGTTTCAAATTTTTCAACCAAATACCAGCCGAAATGGTCCGGTTTTGTTCTGTCCTTTCCGTTTTGGTCAAATAATATTTTTTTAAATAATGAATAATTTTATAATATTAATCATATATCTTAATCCAGATGTTAAATTAAGATGAAATTTTATGAGGAGTCTCTTGATATATTTATATATATTACGTTAAAATTTCAGAGTAATCAGAGAATGTAATGAACTTGCGAGATTGATGATGAAATTCTTTTAATATTATACATGTTTATAATTTTGTTTAGAAAAATCATTTTATTAGGTTTTTTTAGATTAAATTGCACACTTCTAAATAATTTTATTTTTGGATTTGAAATATTTTTTCAATCAATATATTTAATTATATATATATATATATATTGGTTTGTATTTTATTTTTTAATTTGAAATGAAATATTTTAATTTTAAAGTGTTTTATGTTTATATATATATATATATATATATATAATCAATACAATCTCAAAACAGAGCGCTAAAACACTTCAAAATTAAAATATTTCATTTCAAATTAAAAAAATAATATACAAACCAAAACAACAGAATTTTCAACCATGGTATGGACTACAATGGATGCGCCGAGACAAACGGGTGGCGCCCCTATAGCTCGATTCCATATTGAGTGCTTGATCAATGGTGCCGATGAACTTGGCCCTCAACATGGGCTCGTTGATCCCTGGCAACTTTCATACCAGCACGAGCCCAAAACATGAGGTCAAGCAGAATTTCATGACAGTTCTATTCTACCGAATTTGATGCAGGATTGACAGGCCTTGCTGTATCCTATGAACACTTCAATTGATGAAGCTCCTTCTTGTATATTATGTTCAACCAGCATTGGAATGTCCGCAGTTTGCCTTAATTGGAGTGGATTGGGGAAAAAAAAATGTAGGGGAGGAAACCCACCTCCTAGACATAGTTTGCGGTTATGAAAAAACTAGTAAAATTCTGATTATCTTAAATCCTTATAAAATACATAGACTCTAATTCAAATTCTAGATCTGTTATATAAATTTTAAACACTTTGTCACTCACGGGACATCCTTATATGCAATGCAAAAGGGTACTTGTTTTTCACTCTAATTCAAATTCTAGATCTGTTATATAAATTTTAAACACTTTGTCACTCACGGGACATCCTTATATGCAATGCAAAAGGGTACTTGTTTTCTTAATTTTATGTTTAAGATGTCGGTCACTCTATCCTTTATTGTACTAATACTATATAATATATATATAGATAGATATAGATATAGATATAGATATATTTGCTATATCTTTTTATTCAAATGACGAAATCGGTGTGAAGTAATATCTTTTAAGTCCGGAGGATTGTGATACCTATTCCGACTAATAAAATATTCAATAAAAAAATACTTCATTTAATTTGGTTTAGGATATAAGTAACGAGTTTGGTGGTTAACATCGCTCGATCTAGAATAATTCATTTTAATTTTTATAAAACATTAAAATAATATTATTTTTAAAAAAATATAAGTGAGTTATGATTGAAATAAGAGTTAATTTATTAATTCAATCATGTCAAACTTTCGATTGCTTGCCTGGTGAGGCTCGAGGTTGTCCTGATTGGAATAGGTTTTATACCTATGGCTGTAATATTTGTGGAAATGCTGCAAGGGATGAGGAAACACCAAAATGACAGAACCAGTTGGCGCGAGAGGAAGGAAAAAAAGGGAACACCATCCTACAACCTATACATAAGCCAAATAGAAGATGAAAACTGCAAAAATGTCGCCACAACCACATGAATCAGGTAGACCACCGAGCAATTCCAAACCAGCAGCCGAAGAAGGAGAGCCGGCCAGCACACTTCCGTCGAAATATAGGAGGTAAACACTCGAGTAAATCACCAAATTGTGGGAGATGAGAACCGGGAAAAAACTAGATTGGATTATATAACCTGATAACATTATTTTAAAAAGAAAAAAAAATGATCATCGAGCTACATGCTCTGCTCTGAATCCAAGAAAGAAACAAAGAAAGAGCTTATGATAAGCAAGAAATTAAGTCTTGTGAGAACCTTCTGCATATATAGCGTTTCTGGGTGCAGTTTTGATGCCATAAAAGCGGAGAGTAATCATTATATTCTATTAAATTAAAACATTACAAGAGTTTTGGATGATTATATAACCTCGACACATGATTGACTAAGTTCTCCGAGCGGCAAAAAGCTTAAGAAAGGGACCAGGCTCCGATGATCCTTTCATCAGCTCCGATATATTTAAATTTTTTCTGTAGCAGAACCAGCTTACGAAGTCTCACTCAGATGGCAAACGATTAATCACACGAAGCAAGCAGGTTGTGCAAGTGAAAATTGCATGGTAAATCTACACAATTTATTCATTAAATTAAACAAATATTACCTTCATGGTTTTTGCTTGACAGATAACTTACACTGCAACCTCGGATCAAAATGAAGAGCGTGCTGGACATGTTTGAATGCATCAGCGAAGAAGAATAGTCGCATATTTGCCGATGCAGCATCATCAAGATTCCCATCAGAAATTAAGGGCTGAAGGATCTGACCGTGCACCGCCCCTCTCCCTCCAGCCTTAAAGTTTGTGAATCGTGATGGTGCCGCATCCGCCAATACAGACTGGTGGTCTTGATCAGATCCACCATTCCATGAGTATTAATGGACCGGCCCTAACCCTAGCGAAGATAACGTGTGAAGTAAAAGTAAAGAAAAGGAATGAATATGATTAATGACACAGTAACTAAAGCAAATACCTACCTGAATAAATCATTGTGAAGCTACATAGGAGAGACCCACTCTAGGTTAAACCGACGGGGGAAAGGCAACACTGATATAAATACTCTCAAACTAACCACCAAAAGTCTTGCACCTGTTTCTTCTCGACATGCACATACCGTACATATATTTATTATTTTTTAATCACGATAGGAAGATTTGTGGATACAGATGAAATTGAATGTTCTAGGATTTTATAAAAATCTTGAATTTCAAATTTATTGTGTATATCACAAATCTTTTAATATCATATCATGCCTCTTGGGATAATAATTTAGATATACTTATTATCATTATTATATAAAGCGTGTTTTTTTTAGTTGGGTTATTTTAAAAAATATATTTTTTAATTTGAAAAGAAATTAATTTTTTTATATAGTTTTAATATATTAATATAAAAAATTAAAAGAACCTGTAAAAAATAATTTTAATATATTTGGAATTAAAATAAATGTTTAAAACACATTATACATCGTATTATTAAACACACTAGAAAGAAAATGTTGGAGCGGTGGCTTGTAGGGGTGGTAAGAACAAGGTGATAGCAGGGGTGTTTGGGATTAAGATTGGAAAATATTTTTAAAAAAAAAATTGTTTTTTTTTATTTTTATTTTACATTAAAATTTTTAATGTTTTAAAATTATTTTAACGTGTTGATATAAAAAAAATTTAAAAAAAAATATCATTTTAATATATTTTTAAACAAAAAAATATTATAAATTTCTAAACAATCCCCTCGTCCAAGGATGAGCAAACATGATTAGAGAAGCGTTATATGTGGATCGTGTGGGAGAACATAGACCCTAGATATCAAATGTTACTTTCTTCAATGATTTTTGAATTCTTGCTTACCACACTTGGTTTTTCAAATGCTTTAGCTTAATTTTCAATTTGATCTATTTATTTAATGGTAAATGGCTTATAGAACTTTCTAAAATTTCATGTTTTTGTTTATTATTAAAAAAATTGATAAATAATATTTTACAATCAAAAGAAAATCTGGTTTGGTTTCCAGAAAAGTATTTTTTATTTTATTTTGGATGAAAACACTTTTTAGAAATTATAAAAAATATATATCTTGTTATTTGTTTATTGTATCAAATTGGATCTCAATATTTTGTTTTGAGTTTTTTTTTTCAATTTCACTCCTTAAAATTTAATTTTTATATTAACTTTGATCCTTGTTTTTTTATTGTTATTCTTTCTTCTCTTATCATTTTCTTAATTGATTATATATATATAAAATGTGTCCAAAGAAAAAGTATATCTTTGGCTTAATTAGTCGTGGTAAGCTCTTTTGTAAATATAAAGAAATCCTAAATTAAAATCTTGTCTATGAAGTATTTAATTTTAAAAAGTATTTTATTGTAATAATTGTTATTGTGATCCATCTTTTGTGTTTTAAATGACTGGCTAACTCTATTTTTCATTCTTGAAGATATAAATTTAATTATTTTTATGGTGATATGATTAATTCCGTCTTTGACCAAGTACTCAATTTATTTATTTTTTCATTCTTAGAAAAATAGAATGAATAAATTTTTTTAGGTAAAATGCAAAATCTTGACAATGAAAGGATATTTTTGGATAAAAATCCACAAATTTAAGGATAGTGATCCGCGCTATTTTTATTTTTTATACTACAAGAAGTTTTTTATTTGATCACCGGATATCTTCGTATCAAGTTGCACGCTAATAATTTATTTTTATTTTATTTTTTTGGTATTTTTATCATTTTCATGTGGTTATGTCAATTTTTTTTTTAAAATATATATTATTTTGATGCATTTATAAAAAAAAAACACTCTAAAAAACAACAGCAATCACAACATCAAACATACACTGAATCTTCTCTTTTAACGGTTTTAGAAGCTCACTTCACACACCAAATTTGTGGTTTTTTTTATATATAAAAAGAATGTATATATTAATAAATTTATCTTGATGGTTTGAACTTATACATTAAAAAAAACAGAACATATTTCACCAATCATGGACCAACCTTTAAAATAAAAATAAATTATTTTTTTTTTTTTATAAACTATAAGGAACTCTTCCATAAGAATATTTTTCTTCCCTCCATGCAATGTGAAGTGGATCCCCCCTCTTTGTCCCTGTTTTACCTAACCAATCTTTCTGGCCTCATTGGTAGAGTTTTTGGACCACAGAAAGAATGATGAATTCATAGAAATCTTTGCGGAAAATCTGTGAGGTGAGTCCGTGGATCATAAGGGTATCAATGGAGGCCAAATTCCAGAAGAGAAGGTGAAGCGTATATCCTTCATGCATGTGACACATTTTTGTCATTGTAAGCTCATGCTTGTAATTAGGGCAAAGACACACCATGAAAACCTCTCTCTGTGTGTTTGTGGTTATGTAATGAATATCTCTTGGTGGGGGCCGGGATCAGTTTAGTCGGCGTAATACGAGGGCCTGCGTCAGCTTCATCAAATGGATTGACAGTGCCTCCTCCGGATTTTAGTGGCCTGTTAAATTGAAATCCGTGCACGTTTTATACGTAAACAATACCACCGACGTACTCGGGGTTTTGTTAATGATGGTTCTTGTTAGCCTTTACAGTTTTAAAGATGCAAGCATCCAATGATTTGCTTGCACTCATCCTCTCCTTAATTGCTTCTTCTCTGTATGTGTTTTTAAATGATTAAGAGCTATCCGTATATAGATAGATAGATAGAGATGTAAGTTTTATGAATATTTATATATATATATATATACATACACACAATTCTTTTGAGCATGCCCAGTCAACAGGAAAGTGTATTTTTAAATAAACTCGGGAACAAGATTTAGTTTTCATCGATCGACACACAAACTGATTAGAGTATAATCTTTGCCATCAAAATAAAAAAATTATTTACACTTGATTTAATTTGTCCATTTGTATAATGAACTTTTAAATATCTTTACATGATCGTGGCTGGCGTGTTCTCTGAATATATATAGATGTGGATGTGAAAAGTATAATATTTTATTATTGGATGTTTTCATACACCAAATTTCCATGAAAAAAAACCCTAGATGTGTGAAACGTATATTTTCGAATGTCTACCTTAGTCTTCCAAGATGAAATAGAAATGGTGAGGTCACAATTTGTATTTTTTTTCAAATGATATTCTTCAATTTTTATATTTTAGTGTTGCAAGGAATTAAAGTTATACTAGTCGAATGACATGTTAAAATGATTTTGATAAAATTTATGCCTCAAATTTTCAAATTATCACACAAGTATAGCTATTGAATCTATCTGGGGATTGATTTGATATAACATTTTAATTATTGTTTTTCTTGACAACCAACCTCAGCCAAGGACAGGGCGACCAGTTCTAGGTCCACCTTCCATGGCTAGGTTTAATAAGCATGCACAAGAGACATTCATCAATGCTATAAATCTTCCTTCAGGTTTGGACTGTTTCGTGGAGGTCAATTACTGGGAAACACCATTAATTGATGGTCTACAGGTTCCTGGTTATGGGCTGACAGCAACGGCACTAATGTTGTGTGCTGGTTGGCAGGAGCCGTGGGCTTTATCCGTGCTTGGAACACGTTCCCTGGCTTTCTCTGTTAGGTTTAAACCTTCTTCTTCTTCTTGTTTTTTTTTTTTTTTTTTTTTTTTTTTTTTTTTTAATTTTAGGCAAAGCTAGCAGGTTGTTCTTGCAGTATTTAGGGGTTGTTTAGAAATATGTTTGTAAACTGTTTTTGAAAAAAAATGATTTTTTATTTTATTTTTTATTTTAAATTAAAAAAAATTAGTGTTTTTAATTCATTTTCATGTGTTGATATCAAAGATAATTTTAAAAAAATAAAAATAAAATATTATTTTGATATTTTTTTGTAACAAAAAATACTTTTAAAAACAATATCAACTAAACTTTATATAGGCATCGAATGGGACTAATCATCATCCATTTCTATGGAGAACAGGATAATAACTTGCCTCCTTTCAATACAAACACGAAGCTATGAAACTGGAAAAAAGAAAAAGCTTGGCATTTCAAGGAGATGATGCATCAAGAAGCGAAACAATATAAGTAGGAAGCCTATGCGTTGACAGCATGCGAAGTGCCTCCATAGTTTTGAAAATGGAATAAAAAACACCAGACATACTGAAGAAACAAAGGAAAAAGAACAGTTTTATTTTGTAGCGATTAAGAATTATCCTATCAATTGTTTTAATAGCAACCCTAATATAAATACAGAATGATGAGAAGGAATTGGCAACATTATAGTGATCAGAAGCAAGAATATAAGATCTCCTGCAACTTTTCTTAGCCAACTGCAATACTTTAGGAGATGATGTAGAAATCAATATTGACCTTCTTTTTTTTTGGATTATAGGAAACCTCATTTCTTGGAAAATGCATTCTGTGAGTCCAGATGAGTGATTAAAATCCTGATTGTCCCAAGCTCTTATAAAAGATGCACGTCCTAACTCAAATTCGAGATTTTTTATGCAGATTCTAAACTCTTTGTCATCACACCACGCTCTTTGAGACGTTGACCTCTTTTTCTTCAACACAAACACAAAAAAGCGTTAGGACAGCAGCAACCCAACATCAAAGGCAAGGGAAAAACAAAAACTAGGGTTGGGATCTTATATAATCATCAAATCCTCTTGATCCGCTTTATCTTGAGTTTTCTCCAGTTCTGATCGCGCATACATAACTCAACTTTCAATGGTTCAGTAAGAAAAATAATCAGAAATGCCTTTAACTTCTCTTATCAGGATTGCACTTCCAATTGTTGGTTTCATTTAAGCCAACTAATTCTTCTCCGCTGAATCTGAACCAAGTGAAAGAATTAAAACAAATTCAGCAAAGCTCAAGTAAACAGATTGTGTAAACTATAATGATCTATATGGCAACATCTGGGGATGTCAACATTTCATGGAACAGATTGGAGAGCTGTAATTATGGAGGGTTCTCGCTGTCTGTGGTTATAAAAGCACATTAAACGACTCTTTGTGGTGCGAGGTATATATTTTTTTTGCAGGGCTATTATAATTGCGACAGAGTAAAAAACAGAGAACTCGGGCTGAACAATGTATTGATGAAAAATCTGACGCGTTTCATGTATGTCCAAGGCCAAAAAAGCTGCCCTATCGCAAAATGCATCCTTAACCGAATGTGGTTGGTGTGAGTGGTTCGACAGTGTCATTTCTCACGAGAGATCTGCATTCGATCCTTACTCTTTGTACGGAGCCACCACTTTGACCTGCACTTTACCTCTTTATGGGTTGATGTGCCAACAAGGATTAGTTTGAGTTGTACATATGGTTTAGAGATGTATCCCCTAGCTGGGGCTCGCCCAGCACCACCTCGTGGTTCATATATATATATATATATATATAAATGATTAGTACAACCACAATAATAAAAGTGAAAATAAAATAATTTAAAATTTTTGAAGCTATTTAATATAGAAATTGCATGTCATAAAAAAATACTAGTATCCATGAATACCCACCATTTTACTCGTGAAAGTTATTACCGAACACTAATGGCAAATCAGGAACGAAGTTATGTATTAAACATCAGAAAAACCTTCCCCAGACCATCTCGAGATCATTTTGTCTAACTTCAACACTAAAAAAAGTTGTGCTTTTATGGATGTAACCTTACATCTCGAGATCATTTTGTCTACCTCTATATATACTAGCTTTTTACTTGTACTTCGTCGTGATCAGAACTATATTTTTTCAATATAAAAATATTAATTAAGTGAGATTTTTTATTATAATATAAATTTGGATAAATAATAAATCTGTAAAGAATTCTTGTGGAGTGTGAATTTCATATAAAATATATAAATTTTAAATTGATATAAATTTATCTATTTAGTAGGAAATTATAGTGTTAAACAATAATATAAATTATATTATAGAGTATCACCTAACAGTTTAAACTTTTAAATGAGATAATTTATTAACATAATATCAGAGATTTGTTGGTTTGTTAAAGAGTAATATAAATCATATAATGAAAACTCTCCTAATAACTTCAGATTTTAGGTAAAATAGTTCTATCACAGCTAATAAATTTATAAAAGCAAGCCAATCAATCTCAGCCTCTTTGCTTAGATTAGATGTAAACAAGTGCACGAAACATGCAAATCATATTTGTTTTGAAGAAATGATTAATTGGGGAGCAGATAAACAAAGTTACATAAAAATAGTAAGCTCGCTGAGAGGATAAGACCTAGCTCAAAGAAGACATGTTTGTCTCTGTGTGTGTGTATAACAATGTTTTTGATTGTTTTAGGTACGTAACCATATTGTTCATAAATACAACACATGCATGTAATTTTCTCGGTCCAAAATTAGCAATCCGCTAAATTAAATAATATATGTTAGATAATTAATCATAATGGACGACAACCTCTATTGATCGACAATGAGCAAGATATGAAGGTCCGGCAAACTCCCCAGCTTGACATGTGTCATCCATTTAGTCTTCTCTTATCTTTTCTCCATTAATTGTAAACCAAAGCTTGCAAAATCTATCTTGCAATTGTTTTTTCCTTTCAAGGCATAAACTAAATGAGCACTCAAGGGTGTGCTGTATTGTCAAAGGAATTGAGATATGTTTTTGAATTTTAGATTCGGACTAGGATATATATATATATATATATATATATATATATATATAAAGAAGAAGTTTTATTTATTTGACTCAAACTCATAAAAAATATTTTAAAAAATAAATTTTTTTTAAATCTAAAAAAATATATAAAAAAAGTTGATTGCATACGAAGATACACCCCCGTACAATCCATCACTTGTGGTAAGGATTCCTTAGCAATATACCGAGTCAGTTTATTTTTATGTTTTAAAAGTATTTAAGAAGAAATATTTTTTTTCTTTAAAATTAATTATAATTAATATTTATATATTTTAGATGATAATATCAAAAATAATTGTCTTTTAAAATATCATTTTAAAATAAAAACAAATATTGTTATGGAAGCATTGTTACAAAAGAAAGAAGATTTCGAAGATCAAAAGCTAAAAATTACTTTATTTGTTAGAAATATAATTGATTTTTTTTTCAAAATATTTTATTTTCCAAACACGAACGGAAGAGGAATAGTATAGGTGGCTAGCATCAGATGGGAAGAGGGGGCACTTGGATTAAGGATGATTATCAAGGCCGGTGTAACCACGTGATCTGGTCGGTGACTCTTCTGAACTGCGCCACCACGCGTGAAGTTGGCTTCTCTTCTAAGTTAACACCAGAACACGTCAGCTTTGTGAAGAAGATTCTACTATTTTTTAGATTGATAAGATTCTATCATCACTCCGTCACTTAATGTCATCTATTCAATATTAAGGTTTGGTTTTCATTTCGTTTTAAAATTGTTTTTTTTTAAATAAAAATTTTATTTATTTTATTTTTTATTTTTTATTTTAAAATATTTTAATATACTAGTATCAAAAATAATTTTTAAAAAATAAAATAATTTATTTTGATATATTTATGAAGAAAAAATATTTTCAAAAATAACTCTGAAATAATGATTTTTATTTTCAATATAGGTTGTTTAGTCATGTTTTAAATTAATAGCATGTGTTTTTCGCAATTTAATCAATCTTACAAAAAAATCTAATAGCTATAAGATGAAATTCAATATTCAAATGACTAAGAAAGAAAAATAAAATAATGTGATGCAACAAGAGAGAAATATTAAGAAAGAAAATATAGATCACCGGAATACATTGATGATTTGCTTCTGATACATTCAATATTATAAGAAAGACTTCAACGACAAGATGGGTTTAACTATATTTTAAAAATTACATTTAAAAAAGAAAATGACAAGAGTTTACCCAAGTAACAAGGTAGTCAGGAGGTTGATATAGGTTAATTCATTTTGATTTTCTTACAAGTTACAATAATATTGTTTTGAAATTTCTTTTAAAACTAAACTAAGCTTTACAGATAATAGATTTATAAAATGAATTGGATTTAATTAGATTAATTTCAAGGTTTTTTTTTCTAAAAAAAACTTAGCTTTGCTTACATATCAGATGATTTGAGTAGCAAATCAATTAATTGAGAATATTCGATTTTATAATTATATATGTTTGATTGAAAATGTGATTGAACTTATTTGTGAAAGTATTTTTCATTCAAAATATATTGAAATAATTTAAAATAATTGATATCAACACATGAAAATGATCTAAAAATACTATTTTTGTTAATTTAAAATAAAAAATAAAATATTTTTATTTATTTTTTTCAAAAAATACTTTTAAAACTCACTTCCAAATTATACAAGATGAAGAAATGACTTGCATAGACTTCACAGCATGATATGTCGATTTCATTATCCAATAATAGAAATACAAACACATATAGCGGAGGGGGTAAGCTAAAATAAACAGAAAAGGCATGGGAAAGCTGGCTACCATTGATGCTGAAAGTTACATGGGAAAAAGATGATATCAAAGAGGTGTTCGAGGAAAATATAAATTTTAAATTTAAGTTTTATTTAAAAACTTATTTTTTTGAGTATATTTTATTCTAAAATATTAGTTTATGTTTTTTAAAATATTTTGTTTTTAATTATCTTCATTGTCTAACAGATATTTTATTTACTATTTAACTCCACAAAAAACTTAAGAGCACGTGGATGACTAAATGACATTCAAATAATATATATATATAAGGATGAAAATAATGAATAAATCATGCAAGAGATAAAGTGATATATAAGTGATCACCCATATCGATAACGAGAGAGATTTCTTTCTAAAGAAATAGATATAAAATGGTTAATAAATCATGATAGGAAGAAAAATACATAGTGTTGTCGCGGCGGTGATTTTTGGGCGCACTTCGCCCCGCCTTCACCCCAGGATTTCAGGGGGACAACGGCGCGCGATGAAATGTGGGGTTATTTATAGTTGTAAAATTTACGACTATAATTATTAGGAGTCGCCACCTAGTATTAAGGTTACTAGGAACCTATTGGTCTGCGAGAGTCTGGGTAAGGGGACTTGTTGTGTAAGGGAAAGACGCATCACCCCCAGTGCACCTTACCAAAGGTAAGCTGCATTATTGTTTCATTGTTTTTTTTTCTAGGTTAAAATTTTTACATTGCATTTTCAAAAAAACATTTTTTGTTTGCGGGTGTACTTTACAATGTAATTTTACACCGTGGTTATAAATTTTATTTTATCTACAGATGTACTTTACAATGTAATTTTACACCGTAGTTAAAATTATTTTAATCTACGGATGTATTATACAATATAATTTTACACCGTAGTAAAAATATTTTTTATTTGCGGGTGTATTTTACATTGTAAATTTACACCACGAAAGTTAAAACCAAAATGTTGTTAAATTATTTTTGACATGTTGGTCGAATACCAATGAAATCGCAAACCGGTTACAATATCCAAAATTTTGTTTTAAAAATATGAAAAAAATACAACATATTTTTTTATGAAAAAATACAATGAGAAAAGTTTTGGAATTCGGCCGTATGTACGAAAACAACACATTTTTATGTTTTGAAATTTTTGTATTTTTTTTAAAAAACAAAAAATTATATGTTGGGCTGCCAACCCGCCTCCTTGGGGTGGGCTGCAAGCCCATCAATATGAAATTGGGCTACCAGCCCACCAACGTGGGCTGGGTTGCGGCCCCCAATGTGGGCGGAGCCCACTACAAAAACTGGTATGGGCCTTCAGTGTTCGGGCTCTAGGCATTTTAAATTTGGACTGGGCCTTCAACCCATCCATTTCTGACTGGGCTTTTCAGCCCAATCATTTTTCAGAGGGCTGGGTTGGGCACAAAGCCGGCCCAAACAGCCCTACGGGGGAGTGAATCAATTCACTCCCCACGCATGCATGCAGAAGGGAAGATGAACAGTAACATGGTCGACCACGACGAGAGGCTTACCTGCTAGCACCGTTGGGTAGAGGATCTCGAGGTGATGATTCCTGTCGTGGTGGCGTCGAAAATGGTGGACCGTGGTGGCCAGAGTGAGCGTCGGAAAGTGATAGTGGGCTGCCACCTTCGACATTACTGATGTTGCCTCTCAGAGAAGATGAATGGGATGAGGGGGTTGAGGAGAAGCTCATGGTGGTGATGAGGGTGACTCTTGATGGCTGAAACTGATGGCCTGAGCTGGTGTGGACGCCGAGAGAGAGAGAAAAACTTCTGGTTTTAGAGTGAGAAGCAGAGAAGACCGAGAGAGAGAGCAAAACCGAGAGGGATGAAGATCAACTATGTTTTTTCGTAAGTTTTCCTTCGTTTCCATTTTCTTTTTCTTTGCTTTTTTCTGCCCTTTTTTATATTCTCTGTGTGAACAATCTTCTTCTTCTCTTTCCCCTCTCTGTTCTCTTCGTCTCCTCTGTTTTTTTTCACCTCATTCTCTCTTCTTTCTTTTTTTCACGTAATTCTCCTCCTCTCTGTTTTCCTGTGTAGAACTCGTCTTTTCCTCTCCAACTCTTCTCTTCCCTGCTAAATTTTCTTTCTGTTTTTTTCTTTTCTGCAGGTTTTTTTTTCGTTCCCTTCTTCAGTCGTGCATGGTGGCCTTTTATAGGCGGTGGTGGCCTGACAGGGTGGCTGCTAGTCGGCGACGTGCCCGCCAAGGTGGCTGGTCGACAGGCGTGGGTGGGCGGTCGGCGGGTGCAAGGAAAGAAGACGGGGACGACATGGTGTCTGCAGCCTTGGAGAAGGGCAAGTAACACTTTGGTCCTTCAATTTATGATTGTTTCAATTGCATCCTCAATTGGTTTAAAATTTTCAATGTTTTGCAATGGTACCCCTGGTCGAATTTCAACATTACCCTTGACTTTGAGTGCCTTTTTCACTTTGGTCCCTTACCTTTTATTTGTGCAATTTGGCCCTTAATTGACAATTAAACTCTTAATTGTTTTCAATTTGGCCCTTAATTTGCATAATTAGCTTGAAAAAAATTCAATTTGACCTCCAAAAAAATCCTGATTTTCTCAATTGGGCCCAAATAAAACTTGAGAATTCAATTTTGCATCAATTAAGCTCTAAATAAAATTAGTTTGACCAATTTAAAGCATAATTAAGTCCTTGCACTTAATTAAATTCTCCAATTGGACCCTAAATTAATTCTCAAATGTAACAATATTTTAAATTAGCCCATGATTATATCAAATTGGCTTATTTAAAATATAATTATGATTTTGACTTAATTTTTGCTTTGAGTTTGTATTTTCTCTCATTTTTGGGCACAAAAGAGATACGATTTAGCTCAGGAAATATTCAATATTTTTACCGTGATTTTCCACCGACGCCAAAACCTTTTTTATTTTATTTTTGTTATTTTTATTTTATTTTGGGGAGTAACCCAAAAATTGGATTAAGACAAGTATAATAAAAACTC
>CM063603.1:16896658-16914692 GCA_032356905.1 Salix exigua | reverse complement strand
CTGCCCTTGCATAATTACACCTTTTCCACTTCTGTGTTGCCCAAGTTTTCAACGTCTTAGATGGCTTAATGGATCTGTCCTGGAAAGGAAAAGGTCAACTCAAGAAGCTCTCTGTATTCTAATGGTCGATTGCTTAAAGAGTACTGGTTTTCATGTGCATGCGGTTCTTTTTCTTGATGGATGGTTTTTAATCGTACAGGATAAATGGAAAACACTGGTGCACACGGCAAGAATATCCCCTCAGCAAAGGAGGGGAGAGCCTGTTCCCCAGGAGCTCCTAGATAGGGTCCTAACCACCCATGCTTACTGGTCCCAGCAGCAAGCCAACCAACAGCTCAAACCCCAGCAGGCAGAGACTTGCCTTCTCCTCTGAGAGCTGGCGGAGCATGTTCGAACGAACCCTGGACTGGTGGATTCAGAAGGATTTCAAATTGATTTTAATCTCATTATCATGTGTATTTATGTGATCATTGTGTACAAAAGTTGATGACAAGGGAGAAATGTTGAAGCAACCAGTGTAGTATTCTTGTGCTCGCCGCCATTCTTTTCCCGCTGGGGAAGTTTGGCCTCTGTAAATGGTCAATGGAATAAGAGCTTCCTAGCAAAATCATCTGGTAAAAGAATGTTCGTATTTTTTGTTTGTTTTTTTCCCTTCAGCGTCCTTTCCTGGATTTGCTGCGACGGATTATAGGGGATTGATGAAGCGTATCTCATGTTACAATGGAAGATGATGGATTATAAAAAAGTAATTTGAGTAAATGCCATTCAACATGATAGAATCGGCACTAAATCACTTCCAAACTAAGTTATATTCAATATGAGATAAAGGACCAGGAGATGATTCCGACAGTAACAAAAACACCAATGGACATTTTCTTTTCTGCTGTGTTTTTGGTTGTGTTGGGTGGATTTACCCTCATTGGCTTCTTCAAATGTTGCAAAATTGATGACGATCTCCATTAATAGACTCTGGTAAGTTGCTCGTGCTGTTCCTAATAGGTTGTTTGCAATCAATTCTCTATTGTAATTGAATTCAATGGCAGTGTTTGATTCAGACTTGACATTTAATTTACTTCTGCAGTGTTTTTACAGATTAAATTCTATTTAGAATTCATTTCTCAACAGTTAATAGGGTTACAAGCATGGGACTCCATTAAAAACTTTGAATTGAATTCAAATCGGAGGGTTCCAAACATGTTGTAAGAATCCAAACATATAAGAATGAAATTCAAAAAATATTAATTAGTTAACAGCAGGAAATCTGAAAAAAATTTAATAAAGAACTAACAAATGTAGGGAAAGGTCGCCAAGATTTACGAGCAAGATCATATGAATAAGATAGATTCATAGAAGACAAAACTATGAGTTGACGTGTGACTAGAGTAACCCGGCGCATAAGGAGGGAAGATAAGCCGAGTTTCAAAAGAAATTTGAGGGAATTGATCCTGTGTGAAATGATTAAAAACACGGGTTGACCAATAGTTAGAGTCAGTCCAAAACTCACTACTGTTTTCTTTTATTTATTTTCTAAAAATATTTTATTTTTCTTTTTTTTATAATATGAAAAATTTGTTTGACTTGGATTCACCTAACATGTGACTTTATACTTGCCTTTGACCTAATCCAGAAAAATGAGAGGAATTCCTAAAATCTTATATTAGATGGAAAAATCAAAAATTAAAATCAAGTTAACATAAGAATCCAAACACAAAGAATAAAAATCAATAGGAAATGATAGAAGCACCCCAAAACTAAAACTTGAAAAAAATAATATTTTAAGGGTAATTTAGTCATTGAATTTTTTTAAAAAGTAAAAAACCAAAAATCCCCCTTAAAGTAAGTAAATAAAAATAACTTTCAAGGTTAATTTAGTAAGTTTATTGTAATAAGAAATTTAGATGACAACAATTACCCTTATAAATTTGACAAAGACATTTGAATCGTTATAAAAAGACCAAGTTACCTGTCTAACAAAGCAAGTTGGTTTTCTAAGAAAAAAGTGAAATACTAAATTTACTAAGCGAAACACACTGAAAAACTGATCTCTTTTGGTTTTAAACTAGAATGAGAAATTATGTTTTAAAGTATGCAAGAAGAATCTAATACTCGGATTATTAAAGTGACTATATCCAATAAAATTATTTAATTTAATAATATGATTTAAATCAAAGACGACAATAAAAAATGTATTTTTTTTGTTAGTAATAAAAAAAAAGTCATTAATATCATACAAGTAAGGAAAAGAAAGAATAGACGGTTGGAACCTTCTCTAATTATGAACAACAATCACAACCAAAAAAACTTGCTAAGTTGGTTTAAATTCAACTGCAAAAGAATGCACAATTCATTATAATGAGTATATGTCTATATTCAATCAATCGATTCTATTTAAATAAAAAAATATTTTGAGAAAATATATCTAAAAAAGAAAAAAGAAACATAAAAGATCGTAGATAACCCAACCAAATAAAAAAAGAATGAATAAAAAGAACAATGAACTTAATATGGAATAAAATAAGAATAGAATCTATAACAACATTATCTTAAAAGAATGATGAAAAGAAAAAGGAACCCTTAGCGAACTTCCTTAACCAGAGTTAACATTTCAAATCGGAATATGTGAATTCCGGTTAACCAAGAAGTTCAAGCTTAAATCAATTTAATATTGAATAATAAAATAATAAAATTAAATAGTAGAAATTTTTAGCAAAGCAACCTCAGGGAAAATAAAAAAATCTAAAAAAACAAATTCAATTACTATCTTAAATTGACAGAAAATATCAGCACACAATCATAGCGGGAATTTTATTAACGAAATTATATTTTAAAAATATTTTTGAAACAGATGATTTTTTTTTAAAAATTATTTTTTAGTATTTTTAAATTATTTTTATATACTAATATCAAAAATAATTTTTTTAAAATAAAAAATATCATTTAATATATTTATAAAAAAAATATTTTAAAAAAGAACTCAATTATAGTAACAGAAAGTCACTAAATAGTAGAGAAACAGTCACTAAATAATGGCAACCAAACACTGTTTACGTCAGGGAAAACATAATAAAGGCATATTAATACTAATACAAAGAAACCAGGAGGATTCTAAATAAACATAATCCAACTTCCTTGAACATTTATTTTTTATTTTGTTAATATATAAAAAAAACGATATCATTTTTGAGAAATCCAACGTTTTGAGGTCTCCCAAAAAAAACTAAAAAAAAGAAGAGAAAAAGGATGAACATTTATTTGAGAGAATAGATATTTTCTCTCAAATCACTATCCACCAAGATGACTCCTTACTTCTCTCGAAATGATGAGATAATTGAACTCCGAAACGTAAACCTACGGCTCATGATTTTAGCACGATAGATATACCGACAGACATGATTCTTGCTCTTGTGGCCATAATTATATAGACTGTCTTTTGCAAGAACCCTTTTTTTTAAATAAAAAATAAAAAAAGAGATTAGGACTATCTTCGTACGTGAGGCCAGCATGTTAAGAAGTCAATTGTAGGTAGTGCAAAGTCAATTGTAGGTGGTGCAGTTTACAGAAAGTCTATTTTGTTACTGTATATATATTCAGCTTTGTAATCTCTTAAAAAATTATTGAAATATAATTGCAACTTTTACATGCTATCAGAACATACCTTGATTTTTTTTTTTAAAAACTAAATGCAAACCTCTATTGTTTTTTACCCCATAAACCCAAATTGTTTTTGATCTTTACAGTGCTTGTTCTGCACAGCCATTGTTTATCTGCGAAATCCACACCCAAAACACAGAAAACTCAAACAACAAAAATCCCATAAATTACCCAAACACGGACAAAAAAAATTCCCTCATCCATCCCAAACGCATCATTGACGTATTGAAATCCCAAAAATTATCCCTCATCCATCACCAAAATGGAAATCAACACACCACAAATTGAACAAGCCATACCTACCTCCACTCTGGCAGCACCAATTGTTGTCCATCAAGACAACTCTGCCTTTCCAAACACCATTATACTCATTGAAATGAACTTCTCACTTTGGTCCCAGCTCATGGAAATGAGAATTGGAGCCCGAAACAAAGGAGGGTTCCTTACCGGCGCATCTGCGAAACCAACACCCCGCAACCCATATCTGGAATCATGGATCACCGAGAATCAAAGAGTCAAAAGTTGGCTCATCGATTCCATGATCCCTTCACTGATGCAACACTTTATTTGACTCCCTACGACCAAGGACATCTAGCAGGCCGTCGCCTGTACTTTCTACGACGGCACCGACGAGACCTGTATTTTCGAATTAAATCAACGATCTTTTACAACTAAGCAAAATGGACACCCCTTGTCTACTTACTATAATGAACTTATGGATATATTTTAAGAAATCAACTGTCGAACGGCGTCCCAGGCCGGAACAGTCAACGACATCCTCCATCTCCACACTGCCATCTCCAGACTTCGAGTTCACATATTTCTCAGCAGGCTCGACCACGCCTTCGAGCAGATCCGTGGAGAAATCCTTCAAAAAGATCCAAAGCTTGATCTTGAGGAGGCTTATGCTTGTGTTCAGCGTGAGCAGCTCCAAAGACAAATCATGGACGGGGAACCCACAGGAGCCTCTCCCATGACTTCAGAGGCCATCGTGATGCTCGCCAAGAGCCTTCAACTGGAGCGAGTTGGGGGTGACAGAGATGGATTTGGGGGCGAGAGAGGTTTACAGAGGTGACAGAAGAAATGGGGGAGAGAAAGTACACGGGGATGATTTGGTGAAGAATTTTGAAATGGAAAGGAGGTATGGGGGGCGAGAGAAGACTTATTAACCCGAGAAGTGACAAATACCAGACCATAACAAAACGGGTGGTTTGGTATGTGCCTATTGCGGTGAAATTGGTCACTCAAAAAAACAGTGTTATGAAATTATTAGGTACCCAGACTGGTGGGATTTTCAGAAAAAACCTCAAAAAAAATCGGAAAAAATGTGGTAAATCTCACGGAAGTAGAATCGCGACAACCAACTGCTAACATTGTCCATCCAGGTAAAATTGGTACAAATTTTGCATTATCTGTTATTGCTAAGAATAGTGCTTGGATTATTGATACATATGCATCCGACCATATGACTAACGACTCTGGTAACTTAAAATTTCCTAAGCCTTCCTCTTAGTTCGTTATTTGCATAGCTAACAGTAGTACTTCTCTTATTACTAGAGAAGGGTCTGTAACCCTGACCGAATCCCTCACCTTAGATACAGTTCAGGTTGTTCCGTCTCTAGCATACAACCTCCTTTTGGTTAGCCAAATTACTCTAACTCTTGCATGTACTGTAATTTTTTGGCCTCTGTTTTGTATCTTTCAGGACATTCTAACCCGGAAGATTTTTGGCTATGGTGTTAGATGCGGACACCTTTATTATCTAGAGTTACCGAAAGGGGGGGGGGGTCAAGATTCAGTCAGGCACATCAAGCGACCAATAAAGATAAAAATCAAGCTCTCGTATGGTTATGGCACCGTAGGCTAGGGCATCTATCTTTTGGGTACCTTAGAAAATTAAAACCACATTTGTTTTCAGATTTTAATATTTTGGATTTTAAATGTGACACTTGTGAATTGGCCAAAGTCATCGTATCCCTTATTTACCAAGTGTTAATAAAAGTTCAGAACCTTTTGCAGTTATTCACTCCGATGTTTGAGGTCCTGTAAAAATTCCATCCTTTTCCAGTGCACGATATTTTGTTACTTTTATTGATGAGTGCACTCGGATGACTTAGATTTCTCTTCTTAAACATAAGAGTGATGTAGGTACTACATTTCAGGAATTTCATAAAATGGTGATAAATCAATACTAGAGGAAAATCCGTACACTTCAATCTGATAACGATACGTAATTTATGGATCAAATTTTAGGGAATTTTTTGAGTCACCATGGAATTCGACATCAGACGTCTTGCACCTATACTCCACAACAAAATGAGCTTGCAGAATGGAAGAATAGACAAATTATGGAAGTTGTTTGAGCATCACTGTTTGGGATGAATATGCCTAAGTTCTATTGAGGAGAAGTAGTGAAATCGACTGCCTATTTAATTAATTGCATCCCATCCAGTGTGCTCAACTTTAAAACCCCTCAACAAAAAATGGAATCCCTGTTGTCTGTTCCTCATTTGCCAAACCTTGAACCCAGAGTGTTTGGATGTACTGTCTATGTTTACATACCTAAAGCTCTACGAGGTAAACTTGATCCTTGCGCAAAAAGATGTGTTTTCATCGGTTACTCTGAATTTCAGAAGGGATATAGGTGTTATGATCCGTTGCACCCGAAGTTACATGTAACCCTAGATACCTCATTTCATGAATCAGAACCTTATTATTCAGGGGAGCATCCGGGTCGTCCCTTCAGGGGGCAAGAAACAGTGAAGAGAACGACGACGAAGTGAAGGGATATTGGAGGAAAATGGAGGGGGTACTCGACAGGTTAAATGAACAAATGAAATAAAACGATATGGATGGTACTAACTTGGAATTTTGCATAGATCAAAATTGTCTTAGCAACAACCCCCAACGAGTCTCTAGAAACGCCTACATCTACATCATCAGTTGAAGATTCAACTGGGAATGCTTGTCCTCGGGTAAATACCAACCATATCCTTGATGAAACTAATGAAATTCCTATTCTTGTAGAAAATATAACAACTAAATACCCACAAAGATAGAATAGGAGAGTGCCGAGAAAACAATATGAACCTGATCCAAATACCAAAACTAAATACCCAATCAGTAATTATGTGTCCTCCCAGAGGTTGTCTAAATCATATGCTTTATCTGTTAATCAATTATCCACCGTATCTATTCCTAGTAATATACAGGATGCTCTAGCAGACCAAAAATGGACTAAGGCAATGAACGATGAGATAGAGGCACTTCAAAGAAATAACACTTGGGAGATGTGTCCATTACCAAAAGGGAAGAAGACAATTGGATGCCGATGAGTATTCACAGTAAAACTCAAGGCAAATGAGAGTATTGACCGGTACAAAGCAAGACTAGTTGCGAAGGGATATACGCATAAATATGGGGTAGATTATCAAGAGATGTTTGCTCTAGTTGCAAAAATAAATATTATTCGCATTCTCATATCCTTAGCAGTTAATTGAGACTAGACTCTACAACAATTCGATGTCAAGAATGCTTTCCTAAATGGAGATCTTGAAGAAGAAGTCTACATGGATTTGCCTCGTGGAGTTAAACAAAAAACCTCGTAGAGTAATGAAGTTTACAAACTAAAGAAGGCATTATATGGTCTAAAACAGTCACCACGGGCATGGTTTGGAAGATTCTCCTCTATGATGAAGAAATTTAGGTATAAGCAAAGTAACTCGGATCACACGTTGTTCATAAAGCACAAAGAAGGAAGGATTACAACATTAATTGTGTATGTGGACGATATGGATCTAACAGGAGATGATCAAGAAGAAAGAAAAGCGCTACAACAGTTCCTAGCGTCAAAATTTGAAATGAAAGATCTCGGACAACTGAAGTATTTCTTAGGGATTGAAGTCTCAAGGTCAAAAACCGGGATATGTTTATCACAACGATAGTATGTGTTAGATTTGTTAACAGAAACTGGAATGCTCGTGTGTAAACCAGTAGACACTCCGATGGAAATGAACCACAAGCTGAGATAAACAGAAAATCAAACGCTAACGGACAAAGGATGCTATCAACGGTTAGTTGGGAAGCTGATATATTTATCACATACAAGGCCAGACATAGCCTATGCAGTAAGTGTGGTAAGTTAGTTCATGCATTCACTAGGAGAAAAACATATGGAAGCGGTATATCGAATTTTAAAGTATCTGAAGAGTGCACCAGGAAGAGGACTACTTTTTTCAAAAAAGGAGATTCACGCGATTGAAGGGTATACAGACTCAGATTAGGCAGGAAACCAGACTGATAGAAGATCAACATCAGGTTACTTTACATATGTAGAAGGCAACCTTGTCACTTGGAGAAGTAAGAAGCAGAAAGTGGTTGCTAGATCAAGTGCAGAAGCAGAATACCGAGGTATGGCTCACGGTGTGTGTGAGTTACTTTGGATAAAAAATGTACTACAGGATTTGGGAATTGATTATGGGACACCTATGAATTTGCACTGTGATAATAAAACGACTATTGAGATTGCTCACAATCCAGTGCAATATGATCGCACGAAACATGTCGAAGTAGACCGACACTTCATTAAAGAAAATCTTGATCGTAAGATTATACAATTTCCATTTGTTTGATCTGAAGATCAGTTAATGGATATCCTCACGAAGACAGTTTCAGGAAGGGTATTTTATGATGCTATTAGCAAGATGAACATGATAAATATCTATGCTCCATCTTGAGAGGAAGTGTTAAGAAGTCAATTGTAGGTACAGGTATAGGTGCATGTTACTGTTATGTCTAGTTTTCCTTTCTTGTGTAACACTGCTGCAGTCTAGGACGACAAAATAGTATAGTAGGTACAAAAAGTCTATTTTGTCATTGTATATATATTCAGCTTTGTAATCCCTTAAAAATTATCGAAATACAATTGAAACTTTTACACAACAAATTTATAGTTCATGATTTGAAATCAATAATAATAATAATAATAATAATAATTAATTAGTTAAAAGGTTGTAAATTGAAACATCCTATATAGTTCACTAGGTATTTGTACAGATTAATTGGTAACAACTTCACCTCGGACCGTGTATTGATCGAATTGATAAACCCGAAGGTTTCAATATAGTTGTTATACCACTTGAACAAAATCCAATAAACATTCCAACAAAAACTATAGTGTAATTAGTGATTCAATTTATTTTTTTAAGAGTTAAAACAAAAGAACATAAAAAAGAGTTATAAAATAGACAGCAAAATTATGGGTCCTCGCAACATATTTTTATTTTTGGAAAAGCTAGTTGACCAACTTGTATTGATATTGAAATTGAAATTCAATTTTTAATGTATGGTTGTAAAATCTACATGTTGAGTTTTAGACATAAAATTATTATTATAGTTTATTCCCTATGAAAGAAGGAAAGGATAAGAAATATAATATAATGAAATAAAAAGTTCAACCGAGGCCCGATTCGGTGACTATCAGTAGAGTGGTAGTTAAAGCAACCAACTCTTCATCACTCCATTAATGCCCCGTCGGGCTAATATTGAGCCACGTGTGAAAGACAGTGACTCACTTCTGTTCATCCTGTGCAAGTTGGTTTGGTTTGTCCCCCAAGAGACATACATTTACTCGTGATTGATTGTCTAATTAGGAGGAAAGTCTGCAGTCATACCAGCAATGGCCGGTATAATCAACATTTTGGGACTCATATTTAGCTGAAGAAGATATTATAGATTGATTGTCCTTAGGAAAGCGCGTCGTCACTCATTTGCTACTCATTCTTCGCCGCCCTGAATCTTACTCGTCCTTCCTTTCTTACCAGGGTCGACTCCGTTTCTCAGGTACGTCATATTCTCGCCTTTTCTATTTGTTAATTCTAGGGTACTTGCTGAAATTTTGGATCCTGTAAGAAATTTTGGATCCTGTAATAATTGTGCTCTTTATGGGGTTTGTCACTCTGTTCAAATTACTGCCCCTCGCTGTTTTTTATGTTTTACTTATGGTTAGTTTTAATTAATGATAAAGATTGAAATTTTATGTGTTTATAGAGCTTACAAGACGATTAAATTTTGGATACTGATTTAGTTGATTTGGGGCTTGATAATAGATGGGTTCGGATTCTCGTTTCACCGAGTTCCCTGGCTCTAATAAATTTGAGGATCTGACCGTGTTTCCTGATTCGAATCAGTATCACCATATTACTAATGGATTCAAGCTTGAAAATTCAGACTTTGTCTTCGTAGAAAATCCACTTGTTTTGCCTGACTCAGATCCTGGTAATTCTGCCATGCCATCGATCACAAGCATCGATGAAGACTCTCCTTCTGATGACAATGACTCGGAGAATCTCCTCAAGTACGTAAACCAGATGCTTATGGAAGAGGACATGGAAGAGAAGCCCTGTATGTATTATGACCCGTTGGCACTTCAAGCTGCTGAGAGATCGTTTTATGATATTCTTGTTGAAAAGAACCAGCCATCCTTACCCCATGGATCTTCGTATGGTGATCAGTTTTTGGTTGATTGCCCGGATGATGGTTTTTGGAGTAGCCGCAGTGATTATAGCAGCAATAAAAGTTCCTTTTCTAATTCAATCAGTTCGGTAGATCCTCAAGGGAATGGTGAATTTGGGGAAATCAAACCGCTGTTTATGCAAATGCCTCTTTCTAATAATTTTGTTTTTCAGTCTGCTTCAAATCTCAGTTCAGAATCATTTTTCAAATTACTTAACGGGTTTGGAAGTAATGATGATAGTGCCACGAAGCTCTCTGCAGGTAACATTGTGGCACCAAATTTGTTCCATGACACTGATTTGGCGTTACAGTTCAAGAGAGGTGTAGAGGAAGCTAGTAAGTTCCTTCCTAAGTGCAATCCACTGATTATTGATTTGGAGTCCAATGCGCTGGCTCCAGAGATGAATAGAAATGCCCCGAGGGTGGCAGTCATGAAGGCCGAGAAGGAAGACAGGGAGTATTTTCCTGAATGGTTGACGGGAAAGAAGAATCATGAGCGAGAGTATAGGGATTTCGAGGAAGAAAGAAGTAACAAGCAGTCTGCAGTTCATGTAGATGAAAGTGAAATTTTGGAGATGTTTGATCCGTTAGTGGGAGTTGGGGAAGGATGCCCTCCTAGGTGTATATGTCAGGCTGAACAGTGTGAATCAAGCAAGACCGTGCGGCAAAATCTGCAAACAAAGGGATCCAGTGTTAGCAAGACTCGGGCTAAGAGACGAGGAGATAACAAGGAAGTTGTTGATTTGAGGACTCTTCTGATTCAATGTGCACAAGCAGTCTCCTCAAATGATCGCAGAACTGCTAATGAACTACTGAAGCAGATCAGGCAGCACTCTTCACCTCTCGGTGATGGGTCTCAGAGGATGGCTCATTGTTTTGCTAATGGCTTCGAAGCACGAATGGCTGGGACAGGCACCCATATATATACGGCACTGTCTTCTGAAAAATGGTTGGCTTTGGATATGTTGAAAGCTTATCAAGCTTACGTTTCTGCCTGCCCATTCAAGAAGATGGCAATTATCTTTGCAAATCATAACATACTGAAAGTGGCCGAGAAGGCATCGACACTTCATATAATAGATTTTGGTATATTGTATGGTTTCCAGTGGCCTCCCCTCATTTATCGCCTCTCAAGAAGACCTGGCGGGCCTCCCAAACTGCGCATTACAGGAATAGAGCTTCCCCAAAGTGGTTTCCGCCCAGCAGAGAGAGTTCAAGAGACAGGTCGCCGCTTGGCAAAGTATTGTGAACGCTATAATGTTCCATTCGAGTACAATGCCATGGCTCAGAAATGGGATACCATCCAAATTGATGACCTGAAGATAAATCGTGATGAAGCTCTTGCGGTAAATTGTCTCTTTAGATTTAAAAATCTGCTTGATGAAACAGTTCTCGTTAACAGTCCCCGGAATGCTGTTCTGACCTTAATCAGTAAGACAAAACCAGATATATTTATCCATGCTGTTGTCAATGGATCGTACAATGCTCCCTTTTTTGTCACAAGATTCAGGGAGGCACTGTTCCATTTCTCTGCATTGTTTGATATGTTGGATAGCAATATGCCCCGTGAAGATGCGATGAGGCTGAAGTTTGAAAAGGAGTTCTGTGGTCGGGAGGCTATGAATGTCATAGCATGTGAGGGTTTCGAGAGGGTTGAAAGACCTGAAACTTACAAACAGTGGCAGGTTCGGAACATGAGAGCTGGGCTGAAGCAACTTCCCTTGGACCCTTATGTAATAAAGAAAATGAAGTGCAAGGTGAAGGTTAGTTACCATGAAGATTTTGTGGTCGATGGAGATGGCCACTGGATGCTGCAGGGATGGAAGGGACGGATTATCAATGCAACCTCCGCCTGGATTCCTGCAGAGGAATGAGACGGCTGGTTTCCGAGAGCTCATCTATGAAAGTTCGCAGACAAGGTTTTTCTCAGTTAATGCAGTCCATGCTAGATGAAAGGTGAGCCAAAGTTATCCTTGGACATTTTCTCCACATGCCGGAGAATATCGGGCTTGCCGAGGATTTTAATGAACGGGAGGGACGACTACACCCTACTGTCCGGGAAGTTTATGTAATTGTCGGTGACGTCATAGTGTCACGTGATTTTCTTATGTATTATAATCCTCTCTCAAGCCTGACTGTCAGTTGGCCAAAGCTTTTGCAGCTTGGTTTGAGGTTGCCTTGACAAGCATTTTCTTCTACTTAATTAATTGAGTTTTTGAGATACAGGGATTCCATTCAATGTTTGAGCAGTAGTGGAGTGCATCGTGGTGGGGGGTTTGTATTGTTTAATCAGCTAGTTGCTGCCTTCTTTGAACATTCCGAGGTAAGAGAATGCTTGGAAGATGACAATCTACTTAATTAATTTAGTTTTTGTCCATAACAATATTTATTTACGGATCGACTTTGGATTAGTTGGATCACGGAGACTAAAAGATTCATCCTCGCAAGGTCCAACGAGCACTCAGCCAAACAGTAACTAGTATGGGATGACGTATGTAACTTCATACGTGGCTGCAATGATCAAGAAACTGCCGTTTGATTATTGTTAGTTCTTGGAATTTATACTGTTTAGACTGATTATTTTTCTTTTTCTTTTTCACGTATATGCACCTGTTTTTATTTTTTTTACATGATTTTTATAACTTTTATGGTGGAGAAGATTAAGAAATGATTGTGACTGATTGCTCGCCTGCGCGCGCATGTTTTGTTTTATATTGTGGGAAAGCAAGGACAATTGATTTCCTTTTTATTTTTATTATAATTCTTTTTCTTTTTATTATAAAGACAATTGTTTTCCTTTTTCTTTTTATTATAATTCTTTTTTTTATTATAATTTTTTTCTTTTTACTATTTTGTTTTGTTTTCTTGGAAAGCGAAGCCATTTTGTATTTGCTTTCCTTTTTTATTATTATTATTATTTTTTTTTAAACTATCATGTTTTTGTTTTTCCTTCTCGCTGATTTTATCTGTCTATAAAAGTTGCTTTCTCTTTTTTCTTTTTTTTTATTCTTATTATTTTTTTAAAACTAGGGTATCAATGATAGTTTACACGTACCATAACTAAAATTATTCCCCGTGCAATGATAATTTTAGATTTTCAAACTTTTATTTTGCTATTGTTATACTAGGGTGTGTGTGAGCTATTTTATTATATTAAATTTTGTATAATTTCTTTTTATTTGCATCTAGCAAATCCTATAAAATTGTTTACTCAGCCCGCTACGTAGAACATATATTTTTGAAATTTTCAAATTAAATGATTTTTTATCTAATAATTTTTTGTTTTGTTTTATCATCTATTATAATTTTTTATGTGCTCTTTCATTTATTTTTTTATTGGTTTTATTGTTATTATTTTCAAGTTAGATGAATATTTCCCCTTGATAATTATGTTTTTTTTTTAAAAAAAAATAGTATGATTTTTAACCGGGTTTTTAAACCAGAGTATCCGTGACAACAAATTTCTAATGAATCATTTCAACTTCTTAGCAAATTTTCTAACAAATTTTATCAAAAAATTTTAACAATAACAATATTCAATCACATTTTGGTTAAAAAACCACTTTTAACAAATTTTATCAATTAAAATTATACTAAATAAATTATTTTACATGTTTTTTATAATTTTTATGATGGAGAAGACTAAGAAATGACTGAGTGCTCGCCTCGCGCTGTAAGACACGTTTTGTTTTATATTGTGGGAAAGCAAGGACAATTGATTTCCTTTTTATTTTTATTATAATTCTTTTTTATTATTATTATAAACACAATTGTTTTCCTTTTCCTTTTTATTATAATTCTTTTTCTTTTTTTATCATAATTTTTTTCTTTTTACTATTTTTTTTTTGGAAAGTGAAGCCATTTTGTATTTGCTTTCCTTTTACTTTTTTTTATTATTATTATTATTTTTTTTTAAACTATCATGTTTTTGTTTTTCCTTCTTGCTGATTTTATCTGTATATAAAAGTTGCTTTCTTTTTTTTATTTTTTTTATTCTTATTATTTTTTAAAATTAGGGTATCAATGATAGTTTACACGTACCATAACTAAAATTATCCCCCATGCAATGATAATTTTAGATTTTCAAACTTTTATTTTGCTATAGTTATACTAGGGTGTGTGTGAGCTATTTTATTATATTAAATTTTGTATAAATAAAAACTATATTTTTATTTGCATCCAGCAAATCCTATAAAAATTGTTTACTCAGCCCGCTACGTAGAACATATATTTTTGAAATTTTCAAATTAAATGATTTTTCCAGCTAATAATTTTTTGTTTTGTTTTATCATCTATTATAATTTTTTATATGCTCTTTCATTTTTTTATTGGTTTTATTGTTATTATTTTCAAGTTAGATGAATATTTCCCCTTGATAATTATGTTTTTTTTTAAAAAAAATAGTATGATTTTTTTCTTTTATTTATTTCTATTCTTTATTCATCATTAACACAACAACAATAATAATAATAAGATTAATAATAATAATAATAATAATAATATATTCTTTTTCTTCCTTACTCTTTTGTTAATGTTTTTGAGTCTTTTTTCTTTAGGGATAATTTGATAATTTTTATTGTTTTTGCAATAATAATAATAGTCATTTTGTATCTAATATTACCGGGGATAAAAGACAACTCAAGAACAAAAAATAGATAAATTTACCTAAATTATCTACAAAACGATACAAGTCACTTTTGTCTCGATTACACTGTTCCTTTGAAATGACAAACAAGTCATTATTATATGTTTTAATATTTATTGCATATTATCGCCTAAAAATATATAAAGAGAAAAAAATGACCTCGGATTTTTTTGCAGGAAAAAAAATTTATATCAGCATTATTAAATACAACTAATATAATAATATGATGAACAAATCTTATAAAAAAAATTGCTGTGAATTTTAATTTTGTGCTCTTTGTTCAAGTTTATTTCTTAAAAAAAATTGGATTTTTAATATTTAAGATCTAATATTACCCGAGAAAAAATACAACTAAAAAGAAAAGGTAAATAAATTTGCCTATATTATCTACAATTAAAAAATATACAAGGCACTTTCTGTTTCGACTGCACTGTTCTTTTTAGACGGCAAATAAATTATTATAGCACGCAAAAATTTTATAGTTCTTTTTTTAAAAAAAATTGCAATATTTGTATTTATAATGTGTCATATCTAATATTACTGGGAAAAACAGGCAACTCATATTTTTTTTTATAAATTTATCTAGGTTATCTACAATTAAAAAACTATAAAAATCACTTTCCATTTCGATCACACTATATAATATGTGAGACTAAGTATATGTGTTTAATATTTATTTAATATTATAGCCTAAAAATATATAAAGAGAAAAAAAAACCCTATGATTTCTTGCAAAAAAAAATTAATATCGGTATTCTTAAATATATTTAAATTTATAATAATATGATGAATAAGTCTTATAAAAAAATTGGTTTTGAATTTAAATTTATATTTTAGACTCTTTTTTTCCTTTTAAGAAACGGTGACCTTTTTTCACATGTATTTTTTATTTTTTACCGTCCATGTCAGTTGTTCTTTTTTAACAGGGTTTTTTTTAAAACCAGAGTATCCGTGACAATAAATTTCTAATGAATCATTTCAACTTCTTAGCAAATTTTCTAACAAATTTTATCAAGAAGTTTTTAGCAATAACAATATTCAATCACATTTTGGTTGAAAAAAACCACTTTTAATAAATTTTATCAATTAAAATTATACTAAATAAATATTAAAATTACAAAATAAAACATTTATAAAATTAATTAATTTTCTATGTAAATAAAAAAATCAGCAGCTAAAATAAATCAGATAAAAAGCTGCATCAGGCTCTTGAGGAAGGGGATTCATCTGTTCAAAGTTGGACCATCGAAGCTGTCCCATCCCGAGACAAGAGCTGAATCTTTCAATTAATTGTGATGTAAAGTGGACCTAGCTAATGATTTCATTAAAATAAGCTAAAACTCTTTGAATATATTGTAGGTCAACTCTCCAAAACATTCATGATTCAAGCAGTATACTGACAATTGTTCTTATTCAAAAAAAAAAAAACTTGACTCTATTGAATTCTTTTTATACGACTTATTTGTTATTTACCATTAGCCTGTTTGGTACTGCATTTCAACTGATTTTTTTTAAAAAAATAATTTTTTAAATTTTAAATAAATATATTTTAATGTTTTTAGATGATTTTAATTAGCTAAAAAATAAAATAAAAAAACATCATTGATACTAATTGATCAAGTTTTTTCTTATCTTGATTTCATGGTAAAATAATCAAATTTAATTATCATTATTAAATTAATTTGGTATAAATATACACAGTAAAATAATTAAAATACTCTTGAAAGAACAACTTGTCATCAATGAAATTTCTTGAATTTACACAATAATTGTTTTTTGTTACCTAAAAGGAAAAATATATTTCTCACATATCGTAGAAAGCTTTGCTGTGTTCTCTTTCCAGTGGAGAGACCTGTATTGGAGTTGGTGGTTCAGTTTGTCGCCAATGGATCTTTTTTTTTTTTTTCATTTTATTCTCCTTAAAAATCAAACTTAACCCTATTTGTTGTTGGTATTTTGACTTCATTCCATATTATTTTGATTTTTAATTTTTATTCTTGATCCTTTTGGAGATGCTAAATTTGTTTTCTATCTAGTCATTCAATCTCAAATTGTAAATATTATATTTTTCAATTTGATCTTTATTATTTTTATTTTTTTATAGAAGTTTTATTTATTTTAATTTTATTATTCAATTCCAATTGATAATGTTATATTTTTCAATTTATTTTTATTGGATTATTTGAATCTCATGATTAAGACTACAAGTTTAGCTAATTATTTTGGACTGGATCATCTTCGATGTTACAAGTTTTTCATGCTAACTCAATCAATTGTTCTATATCTTCTTCTCTTTTTCTGTTTCGTTCTTCCATATTTAATAAGTTGTGGATTGAGATACAATGTTTGTTCACTTTTGAAAAAAAATAATGAATTGTTCGATTGTTCTATAGACATTGTTTTGCACCTATTCTAAGCTTATAATAATGAATTCATACATCTATGTATGGATATCCGATCAATTGTTGAATCAAACTTAATAATAAACATTTTAATATATACAACCGGACATATCATTTCAATAATCCAACAAAAACAATTATAATATTATATCCGATCAATTTCGGAATCAAACTCAAATTTAATATAAAACCGAATGAATGTAAATAGATAAGGTTTGAAAGGTCTTCAATATATATATATATATATACTTTCATGAAATTGATTTATCAACTAATCAGGAGAATGTTCTGGAGTCTCTGGACAAAGAAATAGATTTATAATGTACTTGCAGCGCAAGCTAGTGTTTTGCTAATTATTTTAATTTGGTACCGAGGGCTTGCTTCTCAAGTTTCGGAAAGAAAGATCCGCTTACACCTCGATTTTAAAAAGACGGAAGGAGAAGAAAGAGGTCCATCGACTTGGCCACTATGCTAACTTGCTAGAGTGGTAACAATGATAAAATAGTTATTTTTTAAAGTATTTTTTTAATCTAGAAATATATTAAAATAATATATATATTTTTTATATTAACACATGAAAATGATTTAAAAACACGTAAAAAAATTAAAGTAAAAAATAAAATTCAAATTTAATTTTTTTTCAAAAGAGTTTTTGAAATGTAGTGTCAAACACGTTTACTTGTGATTTGGACCTGTGTTTTTTTAATATTAAAATATTATTTTTAAATATATATATATATATATAAATTTAATTGCTTAGGTCATGAAATTACTATCTTTTTAACAAATCTAGATGATACCAAATTTGCTTAGAACCTATTTG
>CM063603.1:16875760-16896158 GCA_032356905.1 Salix exigua | reverse complement strand
TTATTTCTACATTTCCCAGATCTAGTTTTGATAATTTTTCATCGGGCATAAATTTCTACAATGTCACCGACTCCAGGAGATCCGAATTCCATTCTTTTTGAGTGAACCATGGGGACCCAATGGAGCTCGCTATCAAAATCACCCCTACCCATTCCTACCAATTCTCCATCCTTTTGACCTGGAAAGTCATTTCTCTACCCAGAGATCACTCCCCTATTTGATATTGACTGTTTAGTGGATGTTTGGCTCTGCAGTTGTGGTTGAGATTGTGATAAAAAAAAACAGAATTTTAAGGTATGGTCGAGATTGCACCACAGTTTATATAAACGTGGAGCCCATGAGAAACTGAGGTTAAACCTCAGTTTCTCAAAAGCAACATTTAGCTGCTTTTACCTCTCCAGCGACAAAACAAAACGCGGGTCTTTCATTGTTCAAGACTTGTAAAATACTTGGATGATTGTTGTGCTGGGACAAAAATGTGGGATAGGGAAAAACTGTGCAAAGTCAACGATTTGGCTACTTCATTTTTGTATTATGAAAATAAATTGTATAGCATGATGCTCTTAAAATTCTTCCCTTTTGAATCTTTGACCATAACATACTCTGCATCCTCTTATTCCTGTTTTTCCAGTCTCTTGTCTGCTTATATATATATATATATATATATATATATATATATAAAAATGTATAATCTCATTTATGATTGTGTAACTTTCTTCCTCTCTGTTGAAGATTTGTGGGATTTATTTAATTTATATAATGCATTATTGAAGTTCCAAATAGTCTGATGGAAAAATTAAAAAAAACATAATTTACTTGAATTATTTACAATTATTAAATCTTATATATTCTTTTATGTAATTTTATAAGTTAAAATCAATATAAAAAAACATATTAACAAAACACATGTAACTGTTTTTGTTAAACTTCAAACTCAACTATAATTTTAACCAAATACTTCAATTTTAACTATAAACCTCAACTAAAAATACTTATAAAAATGTTTTTTATTTCAACCACAACAGTAACCTCAATACCAAATAGACCCTTAAAACTCTCTCCAGTTCACCTAGACGCAGGTCATACCATAGAAGAGTGTCATACTTTGCGTGATGCCATCTATGAGATGACTGACGTTAATCCTGGTCTTTCTGCTGTAAATAGTATTATTATCTAGAATTAAATTTTGAAGCCTTCAGCCAGAAAGGTCTGATGTAAGAAACCTTAAGAAACTCAGGACACAAGATCCATCTTGAACGCATATGCTGTTTCTTCTTCAGTTCAATCCCAGTATACTACTGGAATCCATTCGCAATTGTATTTCTACATCATTAACAAACTAAAGCTACTACAAATCTGATCTGAGGAAGAAAGCGCAAACAAAACAAGAGAAACGAAGAAGGGCATTGCCAAAAGAGAACTGTTGACACAAATAATATTCTATAATGATAAACTGCAATGTCACACACTAAAACAAGATTGAAAAGAATGGCCATAAGTGAAATTAGTGCCCCCCTTATCCATCATCAGAATTAGCTCTCGTCCTTTTCTTTCCCTTTTCTTTTTTAACAAAAGTGTCACCTGTAACTCATGCCCCCACTAGGAAATTATTTGCGTTTAGGAACCACAGCAAGAGGATTTCTGGGCACCTTGACCACCTCCATCTGCCTGGTCTGCTGGAGTGATCTTCAGTGTTGTAGGCTGCAATACGAAACCCAAGCGAAATGGTCAGACACTGAGCATTCTCACAAAAACGTTCCTCACTCTTTGCAACTTCAAAATAGCAGTTCATAAAATTCAAATACCTCAGCCCTAGTGTCGGTGTCAGCAAGCCTTTGCTTTATATCCCTTGCTATTGAAAAGAAAACTTGCTCCACGTTTAGATTAGTCTTTGCACTCTGTAATACACATATTTTTCAATAAATACCAACACTAGTTCAATTAGCTTCAAGTTCTGCAAGTGTTAACTTACAGTTTCAAAGAATTTGATCCCATATTCATCAGCAAGAGCTTGGCCCTTGGATGTTGGCACAGCCTAAGTAAAAAGAAGTAATAAGGATTATGAATCACATAGTGATTAACATTTAGAAGAGCATCCATGCCCGAGTGAGGTAAACAAAGAGATGAATTGCTAGAACTATGAAGTATAAACAACAACAACAATTTAGTCTTTTCCTGTCATGGATAAGCCCATTGAAAGAAAAATATATCAAGTGTGCTAAAATATATGGATCGATAAAACAGCCTTGCTAGTGCAACTAAGATATAATTAAGCAAGCAAGACTTGTGAAATGGAAATTGAAAGATAAAACAGCCTTGCTAGTGCAACTAAGATATAATTAAACAAGCAAGACTTGTGAAATGGCAATCAAAAGAAGTTTAACGAACAGTATTAGTTGATTAAGGATCTGCCTAACATACCCGTTTGCTTTCATCCATGTCAGCCTTGTTCCCTACTAATATCTTGTTAACATTATCAGAAGCATGTTGCTCAATGTTGCGAATCCAATTTCTGATGTCTGAAAATGGTGATAAAGCCTGGTTAATGAGAATGCTATTGAAAACAGAAAAGGTGAAATATGAAAGGAAACATTTTGGTAAAAAGAAAAATCAAAGCAGCTTCCCTACTATACTGTCACCAAAAGAAATAGCCAGCACGTATGAGAAGGTGCTAGATGAGAAGTAGGGAAATCCAAATTCAGAGAAGCAAAATTTGTTCCACATAAAATCTACCAAGTGAGTTAGTAATCTGAAGATTTGATCAATTGAGAACATAAAAACTTACTGTTGAAAGATGATTCATCAGTGACATCATAAACCAGCAAAATACCCATAGCTCCGCGATAGTAAGCTGACATGGAATTAATTTCCAGGGACTTGAATTAGAAATGAAGTGCAAATGATCTTATAAAAAATTGCCAGACAACATGGATATTAATTCAGGAAAACAGATCTATGAACTACAAAGATCCAAATGCCACAAATATTGATGATTATGATCTAAGATCCAACCTACATACATGCTCGTCCTAGAATCCCCAGAGTAAAAAAATAGTCTGATGATATTATTCTAGCCACATAACAACCTTCTTCACATAAACAATGCAGTAGACCAAGACTCGTGAACTGGTTTGAGAGGTGGGGGCGTAAACACTGTGGAGATAACATGCTGCAATCCATGCATCAGACTGCTAGGCTTCCCTGATGCCGATATCAGCAATTCAAATCAGTAATAATTTGAGAGGAAATTTCTCGAAGAAGGGTTGCTAAAAATAGGTTGCTCTGGGTAAATGAACACGGTAGTTTCATTTTGTTCATGTGCGATATGTAATGTGACAACCACAAAATAACTAGAAAAGACTTCACAAATTCTGCCTCCCTTTTCTATCACTGAAATATCAGTGACTAAAATAAATAATAATAATAAAAAAGAACATACCAGTTGTGATTGTTCGAAAACGCTCCTGACCAGCTGTGTCCCAAATTTGAAGCTTAATCCTTTTTCCATCAAGCTCAATGGTTCTTATCTTAAAGTCAATACTGCATGAACGAGAACAAAGTTCGGGAGGTCAGAGAATTTCTTCAAGATAGAGAAACCAGATAGTGCAGTTTAAGTCTAGAATGCAAGGAATACACACCCAATGGTGGTGATAAAACTAGTAGTGAAGGAACCATCAGAGAAACGCAAAAGAAGGCAACTCTTACCCACACCTGTGACGGAAAACAAAACAAAAATCAAATCCCAAGCACAATATTAGTTGCAGAACAAATTTAAACTTTAGCAATTAGCAGAATCTAGTGAAGGAGGTAACATCCCCACCCAAAAGAGGGAAAAAATAATGACATCAATTAAAACACAAGGAGAAAGAAACATCGGATAAAGCAGGCAACATGTTTAGATCTATATCCTTTCTTCGGATATTTATGGGAAGGGGGTAGACAGAGCTCCGACAATCTATTTAGGCATGTTCTCTCCCTCCTCCTACATGTTACCGAATCCTGACAGATACCAACATCACAGTGAAAAACTATCAGCAAATTCATGTCGATTGAATGTTGCTGTCTCTCCTCTATCAGTGATTCCAATTTACATGGGAAAAACTAAAAAATCTGCTACACCACAAATTAACTTTGCATCAAGTGGAAGCGTATATTAGGAAATTGGAAAGGAAAAGAGAGAGAGAGAGAGATGGGTTGCATGAATTGAAGCCATAAGATTCTTAGAGAAAAAAAACAAGAAGATAAAAGAGTCATACCGCTATCGCCGATCAAGAGAAGCTTAATGAGATAATCATAGTCGGCACGAGCTCTAGCAGGAGGAGCAGCCATTGAAAACGGGAAAAAATCCGAAAAATATTAGCCCTCTCTGCACAGCAAAAACAAAAAGAACAGGAAAATTCAGCAGCAACCCAATCAATAAACAAAAAGGAATGAGAGTAAATCTAAGCTTTTGAAGAAAGAGAGGGGAGAAAGGAACCTTTGAGATCAGGATTCTTCAAAAAAAGAAAACAGAGAGAGAGAGAGAGGGAGACGGGGGAGATAGGCAGGCAGCTCTCCAAAAGGTCAGATGCGAGAAGCCATGAGGATTTCTACACGCATACGCCTTTGAGACAGGGAGAGTGTTGGAATATTTCTTTGTTTTTTGAGCAAATACCTGGAGAGAAGACAGCCTCTTTTATGCTCTCTGTGAATTCCCCTTTCCAATTTACAAATTGAGAGCTCAGCTCCGACTCTGAAGGCATGGGGTTTGCTTACTGCAACCATATTATTATTTCGGATTTTTCAATGCGTTTCAAAAACAAATTAAAAAACAAAATTATTTTAAATTAAAATATTTTAATTGTTTTTAGATCATTTTAATAAAATAATATCAAAAATAATTTTTAAAAATAACAAAACAATCCTTTTAAACAAAAATATTTTAAAAATAATATCAACCAAATTTTCAAACAAACGCTATTCATTATTGAACACCCGCGGTTTAACCCGGAATGGAATTGGATTTATTCCATCAATTTCACAACAATATTATTTTGAATTAATAAGAAAATATTTTTTTAATATAAATTTATAAGAAACAAAAATCGAAGCTGGCAGTGCAGATTGACTGGGTAAACATTCAAATCCATACGAAATAAAACTTGATTTATATTCATTTCCATATTAAAAAATTATAAGTGTAATTATATTTCTTCTAAAAAAATATCATATTAAGTTGTGCGTAAGATCAACTCTGGATGAGATTTGAGGGAGGATATGATATTATACAGCATGACAGGTGGCTTCATTAAGATCTTTTGAGCTTCAAATTTTTAATCGAGAATTAGTTTTAATTTTTGGACTAATTTGAGATTTTACGAGACAAAAAATCTTCTATTTGCTTCCAGCTACCAACCAGATGCTTACAGCTGGTCATAAGTCAAATGATTGGGCCGGTTAGAGAGCAAAGGGCTGCCGTTGTCCGAGTTGGCACCCCCGACACACGGGCAGTGGGTGTTTGTCAGACGAGGTGACAGCTGGCTCATATTGATTTTTCTTGGAGAAATAAGTGGCAGGATTTTATTTACCTTCGTCAAACGATGTTTATAAACACGGGCGATCAAAACTCAGCCGACTCAGTTAAAACTAAAAAAGATTATTTGAATTATAAATAAATTGCAAAGTCTCATGTGATGAATTGTTTTATTGAATTAATCATTTGACGGCAGAAAAAGATTTGAAAATTAAAGTTTCAGATTCCATCCACAAGAAAACAAAACAAGACAGTCTCAAGAGACAGCTTGTTAGTTAAAACTTAAAAGCTCTGTCTTGAAAAGAAGGCAACTACGAATACGTCCCGACCAACTAACTGAAACCCATGTTCTAATATGTGGAGTGTGGACTTTACAGGGGAGATGAGCCTGCAAAGTCATATAGCCATCTCGGCTCAAAGTCGTGGTTACATTATCATAAAAATTAGAAAGCATTGTTTTTTAAAATATGTTTTATTTGAAAATGATGTTTATTATTATTATTATTTTAGATAATTATTTTATATTTCTAGTATTTCATGATGATTTTATGTGTTAACTCTTATTTCCACCCTTCCGAGGCGCTTTTGGCCTTAGAAAACTCCTTCAACATACATGCCAAGCATACACTCGAGGAACAGCAATGTTGTAGCTGTGTCCTTTCTGTTCACAACTCTTACTACTGTCCAGGTCCGAGACAAATGTTTGCGGTGTTTTCTCCGGATAACTTTTATAGCTATAGTTTTTTTTTTAAAAAAAAATAAGCCTTAAAAAATATTTTAAATTGTAACTTTTATAAGATCAAAGTTTAAAATGCAAGGTCTAATAAGAAAAATATTTGACTTGTATGGTTTTATGTCTTTTGTTTAATTGATCTTTCTTAATCCCATCTTTTAAGATTAAATTTATCGAGAACAAAGTTTTATTATTTATTTTAATTTGTTTTTTACATTTATTTCACTCTCATGATCTCAATTTAACAGATTAATCCAAGTTAAATTGACTTGACTTCTTTTTTAATTGAATTTTATTTTGAATTTATCTCTTAATACTGAATTGATTAATAGTTAAGTTTAATATTTTTTATTTGCATGATCTCATTCAACAATGAAAACAAAGTTAATTGAGTCGAATTAATTTTTTTTTAATATTGACTTTTTTAAAAAACTATAATTTTATCGGATATTCAAATTATTAAGTCAACCGAATTGCATCAAGTTAAATTTTATATAATTTTAAAAACATGTATTAAAAAAATTGAATTGCAGCATGAAACAAGCAATAATCTAATCTCTTTCTACAATACAAGTACGTGTACTCAAGATCTTTTAATATCCAAATTGTTTATATATATATACATGTACACACACAAGAAAACACCCAAACAATTAATGAATTCAATGCAATAACCCACGATTATGAAGAAAGCTGATGGATTACCTGCTTTGGTAAAATCTATTGACTCAAATCCTGAAGGTGGTTATCTAGAAATTTCAAAGGGCTGACTATGCGATGAACAGCTAATTGATCATAAAGCTGAAAATGTGTTGATTGTTGGGCAATGGCAACTATCATGGAGGGCACAGGGAGAATCAAGATAGCTGGAATATATTTTTTAAAAGGGCGTTTGCATACCTTCATCATTGACATTTCAGTGATTTAATATTTGCAAAAAGAAAGACACCCTTGTGAGTAGTTTCAGCAACTTTTCAAGACGCTAATTGAAAGTGAAAGAATCTTTGATAAACACCATTGATCTCCATATTCGAGTAGAAGAAGTAAGGAACCCATTGTGGAACCCATTATTAGAGTATAATAGAATTATATTATGGAGTATTACCTATAAATTTAAGTTTTTAAGTGAGATGGTTTCTTAACATGGTATCAGAGTCTTATTAACCTAACGGTCATGAGTTCGAATCTCACCATCCCCAATCTATTTGATAAAAATTAAACACATGGTAGAATAGACATGTGTGTAGGTTTCAAGTCCAAAAGGTTTTCACTTAAGGAAGGTGTTAAATAATAATATAAATCATATTATAGAGCCTCACCTAATAACTTGAGCTTTTAGATGTTAACATGATATCAGAGTCTTATTAACCTAACGGTCATGAGTTCAAATCTTACTATCCTCAATTTATTTGATAAAAATCAAACACATGGTAGAATAAACCTGTGTGTAATTTTCAAGTCCAGAGAGTTTTCACTTGAGGAGAGTGTTAGATAATAATAATAATCATATTATAGAGTATCACCTAATAAAGCTTTTAGATAAGATGCCTATTGCATTCTCCTCACAATTCACATTATTAAAACAAAAAAATCAATTATGTGCTTTGTAAATTATAACATACAAGGCATGGAGCACTATATTCTAACGGAGAGCTCTCTTTTTATATGAGTTTATTATGCGTTAGAGAGAGAGAGAGCGATTGAACACAGATTATTATGATTTTTAGAATCTTTATTGAATACTTTTTTGGTATTTTTAATTGTTTTTCTGTAGAATAAAATAATAAAAGCAGAAAAGTAGGGTGCAGACAAGCTGCGATCGATAATTCGAACTGCCTGTCATGCTAGCAAGTGCAAGTTCACCCCCGTGCGTAGGAGAGGAAGTACCCCTTGGTCGGAAAACTGTCAGACGTGTAAAGTGCAAAAAATCCCAATTTCCTGCCATCCCATTATGAATCATAAGAAATATCTAAAGTTAAAGCAAGCACAATCCCTCCCCACAAAGTTTATCTTTTTTTCCCTTTAAAACATCGCAACCTCTCCTTCACTCATTCTCTCCGACAAAACATTCATCACCTCCATTTAGATTTCAGCTGCAAGAAAAAAATCTGATGATGTAAAACACTATACGGTGGAAGATGAGATGATTGTTAGAGAATAATATAAATTATATTTTAGGATTTCATCTAATAGCTTGAGTTTTTAGATGAGATGATTCTTTAATATCTTGAGTTTTTAGGTGAGATGATTCTTTAATATGATATCAGAGTTTTGTTGATCTAGCGGTCACGAGTTCGAATCTCATCATCCTCATTCTATTTGATAAAAATCAAACACAAGGTAGTGTGGGCCTATGTATAAGTTTCAGGCCCAAAAGGCTTTCACTCAAGGAGGGTGTTAGATAATAATATAAATCATATTCTGGGACCTCACCTAATAGCTTGAGCTTTTAAATGAGATGATTTCTTAATAATGATTGCACACATCAAGATGTAAGGTTAAGGGGGTGTTTTTCATTGCATTTCAAAAATGTTTTTAAAAAATTGATTTTTTTCTTAATAATGATTGCACACATCAAGATGTAAGGTTAAGGGGGTGTTTTTCATTGTATTTCAAAAATGTTTTTAAAAAAATTGAATTTTTTCTTAATAATGATTGCACACATCAAGATGTAAGGTTAAGGGGGTGTTTTTCATTGTATTTCAAAAATGTTTTTACAAAAATTGAATTTTTTATTTTACATTAATTTTGTATGATAGTTTTAGATTATTTTAATACACTAATGTGCCGATATAAAAAATAAAATGTCATTTTGATGCATTTCTAATAAAAAAAACACTTTCAAAATCAATCACACTCCCACTCCCAAACAGTAAATCTATTTGTAGCATATTATTTTTTTAGGTCAAAAAATCAACCTAACCCTCTCTATTACTAGAATCGAACCGATTCTGGGTAATTGGTTTGTAACCCTATTTTCATTCTAGACCTGCATCCAGTCTCAATTGTCTTCTGGTTAAGAAATGTCACCATGCAAAGGGAGTACAGAGGCAAACTCAAGCCTGCTCGGCTCCATTACTCTCCTACCTCGCACTATACATTACTCTTTTTACACTCAATTCACACACACATTCTACTCCTCCTCTTATATTTTCCGGCTAAAAAATTACATGATCTTGGATCAACATGAAACTTGTTTTACGTAAAAGCTACTCATGACTGGTGACCCAGTCACTTTCTTCTTTTTTTTGTCCAGGATTGCAGTTTGAAAAATCCATTCCAATATAATATTGAGTATCCTTAATTTGGTGGTGTATCCAGAATGAGATGCTTATGATTCAAGCATGTTATTATCTATGATGCAAAACAATCAGTATTTAATGAGTAACTATGATAATCATAGCGTCAATAAGTATTGAGATGAAATCAATACCTCATGATTCGGATACTGAACAATCCAATTTTCAACAATAAAATGTGATGAACAGCCATGAATCCCTTTCCTTGATTGCTGCAGGTGTCTGCGTTTAAAGCAATCCCACTTCGACTGTAGCTAGCCTCCAATGAACTTAAGTTCTTCACCTTTTGTATCTTCAAAATCTCAGTTTTTCCTAGGATCTTTAAATAATGGTTGAAGGCTAGTAGAAAACTGATGAAACCCATTGTGTTCCGCCATGGTTAGAGGACACTCGTGATGCGAAATAATCATTCTAGCAAGATATTCCCTCGACTTTTCCTGATCAAAGTTGTGATTCTCGAAGCGAATTTGTCCCTTTTCTTGCTCATGGATTATCTCCTGTTGATGAATATCTCTCACAGTACGCCTGGGAAAATCCTGAAATGCTCACGCAAATACTGTGTTCCATTGCTGTCTTTCCCTCCAAGCTTTTGTTGCATCAGTTACAAACAACCTTTTCGAAGTGCTTCCGGACAACAAATTTCAATTTCGAGTTCTCCGAGGATCAAATTAGGAGATTGAGGCCTTATTTGTTTCAAGGAAAGTGAATTCCCGGAATTCACTTTACTTGCTTTCCAGTGTTTGTTTGCTGGAAACAACTTTCCTGGAAAGTTGTTTCCAGCCAAGAAAAACTTAAGGCTTGAAAAAAGGAAAGTGTACTCCTCTTTTAAAAATCCGGAATACACTTTCCGTGAACTAGCTAGTTATTGTTTTTTTTTTTTAAAAAAATAGAAACATGTTAAAGTATTATTTTTTATATATAAAAAAAATAATTCTGATATTAACAATTAAAAAACACAAAAACTAATAATTTAAATCTTAAAAATTCTATTTTTTTAATCACCCTAAATTAAAATTTTGCATTGAGATTTTGATTTAAAATTAAAAAAAACTTATTTTAAGCTTTTAAAATTGGAAAAAATATATATTAATAATAAGTTTTACTTAAAAAATATTTCACAAGCTTATTTCTCTATAATATGATATGACATATATTGTTATATTTTATAAAATAAGCTATGTATGAATATAGGATATAATAAAAAAATTCATCATTATACTTTTTAGATTTCATTTTTTTTATTTTAAGTGATTAAATATTTTATATTAAATTTTATATATATTAGATAATCTTGAAAAAAAAATTAATTTATTAATAAATTATTTTTCAATTCATTTTCCATAACACTGCCAAACATCGGAATTCACTTTTCAGGAATTCACTTTTCAGGAAATTGAATTCCAGGAATTCACTTTTCAGGAAACCACTTTCCAGGAATTCACTTTCCAGGATTCACTTTCCAGAAAACTACTTTCCAGCAAACAAACATGGCCTGAATAATAATAGGTGCAGGCTCATTAGTCGTGACTCGTGAGAGATGAGCTGCCGAAAATGATAGCCTTGAGAGCCTGTGAGGGCTGTGAAAGCAATGAAATTCATGATAGGGATCAATTTCCCATTCTTTCTTTCTTTCTGGTGAACGGTGGCTGCACTTTTGTCCTAAGGTATCAAAATATTAAAATAATATATATATATATATATATATTAAATACAAAAACAAACAGTACTGTAGATAAACCCGAACTCGAGCTTTAATAGAAAAAACCCGTCCCAAGCCCGGCCTTCTCGAATCGGGTGAAATCGGGTCGGGGAGTTTTGTTCACACAAATAAATAAATAAGAGAACAATGGGCCTTTATGAGTTGGGCCCTCTTTATCCAAGCTACTCGTCGTCCACTGTTCAATGAGCGGCCATACCTTCTGGGAACGATTGAATTGTCGTATGAGCCACGGGGACGACACGGTACCAGGGCAGTGCGTTTAATGAATTTCAAGAGCGAACGCCGTTATCTATAGCTGCAAGGTCGCACCGCGCCAGTGTGTCTGGACAGCGACGAGGAAGAAGAAAATGGCACAAAAAACAGGCTTGCAGCTTTTTGTCAGCAGATTATCGTCATACACAACAAATCATGAGTTCAAAAGGTTGTTTTCTCCCTTCGGTGTTGTTACGGAAGGTAAAAGAAGATTTCACTTGCTTTCAATTACCTTTCATTCTTTATATGTTTTGTTTTTAAAAAAATTATTTTTTGATTTATGCTGTCTGTGTAGCTAGATTAGTTGTTGAACCAAAAACACAGAGACCGAAAGGGTTTGGTTTTGTTACTTTCGAGTCAGAGGCTGATGCAGGCAAGGCATTGAAGGCCATGAATGGCAGGGTATTTTCTTACTTTCTTCTGTGTTTTTTCTTATATGTTTTCCTAATGGCCACTAAATTATGCTGTCGAGCATTTTCCCTCTTTCTTTTGTTTGTAAACTCAGTTACCCTTCACAGATTTCTTGCTCAAATTTCGTAGAAGGGATTGAGAAAACGGGAAGCTTAGGCCTCATTTTCGTCTCTCTTGAATCTACCTTGTTTTCCCTAGGTTACCTGCAATAAATGAAACCAGAACCCTCCAATGGCGGTTCCTTTTCTGCTTATTTATGGTGGCTGCGGTAGCAGGCCTTGTACAACTGGGATGGGTCTTGGTCTTCTAAAAAATATATTTTTGTTTAATCATTGTAGATGATGGTTCTTGAGAGGGCTGTAATATTTATTAAGTGACCATTATGCTTGGGGAGCTGATTAAGTGGCCTGGACGCTATTACTGTTTATAATTTCGCAGCGACATTAAGATCTAGCAGTGGTTTGAGTCTTCACCATTGTAATGTTAGGATTTTCTTCCATTTTCTGGGAAATGATCAATACATGGTCTAGCTCTGGCATATTACTCTCTTGTTTAAACATCCTGAAATAGATTTCTGATCTGATGTGGTAATCCTCCGATTGTAGGCTCATTTCTTCCTTTGCAAAGTTAAGTTTAACTTGTTGCAAGAATATGCTGAGTTTTTGCTGTTTAGATTAGTCATTAGATTGGTCCAATACAGGATCTTTCACTTGCCACTAGAAAACTATTTTGAAATTATTACAAAGAAGTTTTTTTTATTACTATAATAATAATATGCTTGGAGGGCTACGATTTCATATTATGCATCACTGGATGGATCAGGAGTGATTGTTGCGGCAGCGTGCTTACACTTTCAATGGTTATTGTGATTCGAAGGAAGCATCGTCCAATATTTTTTTGAGTTTATCAATATGACTCGGGTTTTTTTCCATTTCATTTCTTCGCAATTTGACATCAATCTCATTCCTGCTTAGTTATTTGGCAAATTTTGTTTCGCAATGGCTATCAAATAAACCTGCACTTGGATATTTTTGTTATCATTTTCTCCTGTGCTGTGATAGCTTCTTATTGTTTATTTCTGAAAACTGAAATAAGAGGAGGCATAAGTGTTTTGTTTGAATCTCTCAATCTTCTTTCAGCTCTTGGATTTAAATCCTTTTTACTCTTTTGTTTGCATACAAAAACTTGAAACATCAGCACCAACCTTATTCTGTCAAAACTCATTTTATGCATGATTGGGCTGGAGATTGCTATGTTAAATATGTGACTTCCAGCATTTAAAGCACTTTGATATCTGATTTTCACGCCTACCACATTTCTGTTTTGGCAAACAGATTGTTAATGGAAGGCTGATCTTTGTTGAAGTTGCAAAGGATACCGAGTGATGATGGAGCTCTCAACAGATATTAGATGGAGGGACTGTGTACCATACGCTTTTATTTCCCCAATTCTGTTGGCTTATTAGGGAACCAAGAGGGCTTGGACGTCCAAATGTCTGTAAAAGCATATTTTAAGACAATTTATGATTCGTGTAGAAAGTATACTTTGCTTGATTGTGCTCGTAGAGCTTTTGCCCGAACGAGCAACTTCGTTATTGTAAAGAAGTTGCATCATTGTAGAGTTTCCTCAGGTGCTTGGGGGTGATCTTGTGTTCGAGTTTTATCCCAATATTACCAAAATAGCAAAATTGAGTGGATTCCAGTTGACAAAATCTCAGAAGGTTATTTATTTTAGCGGGCAGAGGCTGAGAACTGTGAAAAGTCTACCTCGTGCTGTCTAGTGGATGGCATTACAAGATTACCACTTTGCTTACAAGATTTAGATTCGTTTTTGGCTTGAGATATGGCAGACTTAAAAGTTATGCAGACCTGAAGAATGGAGGCAGATAATGGATGAGGGTATCCAATTCGTGAATCTTTATTAGACCATGGTATCTGATTCGCCAAACACCTAATTTAATTTATACTCTTTTTATATGTATAGCCAAACCCAATTCTATCTCTAATGATAAAAGCTATTTTGGAGAATCAAATTTTTAAAATAGTTTTTGAATAATGTACATGTGGTTTTTTGTTGATGTGTGCTCCAATATAAAAACTATTTTGGAAAGCTATTTTTTATATTATTTTAAATATAGTTCAATTATTTTGTATATAGTTTAATTATGCAATTAATTATAAAATTAATAGGAGTGAATTATATATTTAAATAATTGCATCTAAAAAACTTTCCAACGATATAATTATTAATTTAACTTTTTACTTTCTTGTTGAGGTATTTTTAAATAAAAACAAAATTAAATATTTTTAATATAATTATATTATTTTATATATATATAACACTTGGCACTAAAATTTTATAGGGAAACCAATTTTGGCTTTGCAAATGGCACTCCCATGTGCCGAAAGACTAAACTTGCCAAAATATTCATTTTTTATTTATGGCTCGACTTGTCAAAATTTTTGTTTTTTATTTATAGGCTGCAAATGGTTGAGGATTCTGCTTATTCTAGGAGATGCTGCATCCATCTCAAGTCTGAATCCATCCATCTGTGATGACCTACCGTGTCATGTTTTAGGTAGACGAAAATGGACGCGGTTTAACAAGTATATACCGTTCCAAATCCCATCCATTCTTTTTACCCCGCCACTCTTTCAACATGCAATTTAGCAGGATAAATCGAAAGATGCTAGGATTTAACTTGAAAAAAAAAAATTATATTATAATATCGTTTAAATTTTTAAATGAGATGATTTTTTAATATAGTATTAGAGCTTTATTAACCTAGCGGTCATGAGTTTGAATCTCACCATTCTCATTTTATTTGATAAAAATTAACCATAAGATGATAGACATGTGTGAAATTTTCAAACCCAAAAAACTTTAATTTGAAGAAATATATTAAAAAATAATATAAAATATATTTTGAAATCTTATTTAACAACTTTAATTTTTAAAAAACTACTAGTTTTTGAACACAACACAGGCTTAGACTTGCAAAACGCACTGTTCAAGTAAATAAACACGAAACTGCAGACTAGTTTCCAATAGGGTACTAGGATCTGCTCCATATTCCTGTCAAAGTTGCAAGAGCACATGATGTGCAGAAATGTTGACGGAACAAGCCCAGTGATTTTCAACAGATATTATCACTGCTCTAGGACTACAAATGTGAAATTCGCATAGCCTTTGTAATGGATCAGGCGAGATAAAAGCTCCTCCTCATGACCCCTTGTGTGCATAATGCACGCGGATACTTCTGTCATCCAGCAACTGGGATAGAGTATAGAACAAAACATAAATGGATGACACATTATCTCAATATCGACACTCAAAGCAGGATTCATGTGACAAACAAACTACGGAGGATAATATCTATTGAGCGTGATAGTTAATGAAAACATGCCTGGCCATCCATTTCTTTCAAAGCCGTGCTGGCTGCAGCTTCAGAAGAGAACTGCACAAAGCCGTAGCCTTTGGATTCACCATGCACTCGGTGACATATCACTTTCACTGCTAAATAAACAAGGCCATAAAATTTCCATAAGAATAAGGAAAACCACAAGGGTCCCCGGACAATACGTTACCTTCAATTATTTCACCATATTTTCCAAAAGCATCCTTCAAAGCAGTTTCGTTGGTATCATAGGAAAGGCCTGTATCCATCAACGCGGAAGAAATTGTTGGTGTTGCTCGTATAGGAAAATGCATGAAGAAATGAAGAAGGAGAAAGTAAATTAAAGACCTCCAACAAATAATTTGGTGGATGAGTGACGGGCCAATAACCATCTGGCTATGGGCAGACTGACCCTTCGATTCAGACACTGCATCCCTTGTTGCCCCACGCCTCCTTAAAAACAGACTGAAATGGGTCTGATTCTTTTGAGTCAAGAATTAGAGAGAGATGAAACTGGAGACTAATTACTGATGTAAATGTTTTTGATGCTTTTGCTTCTTCTTTGGTCCGAACTAAAACGAAACCATGTTTGCTTTGCCCACAAGATGTTCGACAAATTGGCTACGACGTTCTTTCGGGGAGAGAGAGGGCAGGTCAAGAACAATTTGAATTTGTTAAGAAACTATACGCGGTTTTACAAAATTACCATCTTTTGTTTGTAATTTTGAGGTTGTTTTATAAAATATATTAAAATAATTTTATTTTAATATATTAATATGTTAAAACAATTCAAAACAATTTTTTTAAAAATAAATTAAAAAATATTTTTTTTTTACGATCACGGTTAAAATGCAATATCGTATAAGGTTGTACTGAGAAAATATTAACAAGAAAAAAGTACAAAAAATAAAATTGAATAAACTCATCTGGACGAGATTCAAGGGAAGTCTTTTTATTTTCAATACTTTATTATATTTATCGCACTATATGATTATAATCTACAATAATCTTTTTTACAATATATGCTTCCACTTATTGATCTATTTGTCCAGCTTTTAGAAGAAAAAAAAACCTTAAAACTTTTAAATTTCCAGTTGAAACGCTGTCCAAATAGACAACATGGACAGCTTACCAGCCGGTCGGGTTCATGATCATGACAGCGCTTCCGGGGGTGTTAATTTTTGAAAAGGTGGCAAAAATTGAATTTCCACGTGTCAAATTATAACTGGGACCCGTAGGGACTTTGTCCCTGTTGTCACGCATGAGCACCCTCATCATGATATTTATTTTTTGAATTCTTATTGACAAAAAAAAAATAGTAGCCCTTCACTAGAGAAGGAGAGACACGCAGAATTTTCTCTCTCAAAAAGTCCGCTTGGAAAGAAAGCAAACCCCAACTCTTCTCCCTCTATAAATCTCTCTCTGTATTTAATTTGTGTGTGATATTAATTCATTCGTATACCTCCTAATCTACAACCATGGTCAGTCTCTTCTTTCTTACTCTTTACTCTACTTTCGTACATTGAAAAGTCTCTCTTTTGATCTATGATTTGTAAGCAACAGGCGATAAAGTTCGTTTTTGTAGCTCCGACTTGGCCTTTCTTTTTAATATGATGCTCGGATCTTTCGAGATTTAATATCTTCTGATTTGGTGATTTAATACATATTTTCTTGCCTGATCCGATTTGTTAACTTGATCTATGTATGTCGTGTGCTGCTTCCGTCTTGTATGGAATTCCATTTTGTTGCTCTATTTTGTGTTTGCTTTTGCTTAATACAGATAGGTAGTTTGCAAGATGAGGATCCAGGCGTGATACCATTTTTAAAAAAAATAAATTATCTGGGACTGTTTTCGAGATGGAATTGTTTTCTGTTCAGTTTCACTTATATGCACTGCAACTTCATCAGGTGATTTATATGCATTAAGGTAAGCTTAATTTTTTTTCTTCTCATGGCAGGTGCATTATTTCTTGCACACAGAGGTTGAGTTCCTGGTTGCCATGGATTTTGGATTCTTTAGCACTAGAATGCATGCTGTCATTATACTGACTCGTCTAAAATGGCTGCGGTTAATCTTAGTTAATTATCAACTGTTAACTAATAATGTTATAGCTTTGATTATCTATATCTGACGCATATTTCTTGATTAAAAAAAGGGAAATCTCGCATTTGTCAAATAGCTAGGTTATGTGTTTGTTTTTAACAAAGTGTGGTTGTTTTCTAGTTAGTGTTTTGTCAAACCTCGACAAGCAGGTCAGGATTAGGAATTGTCAACAAATCCTCTGTGCTGGCACTTCCCTTCTTTGTTCTGTTCCTCTATTTTTGCTTACCTACCTTTCTGGTTGTTATTGATCATTTGTTTTAATGGCAGGTAAGGTTTGAGTGTTCAGCTTTCTTAATACCTAATAATGTCTTAAAGGTCTTGCGTTTGGCCTTATACGATTAGGTGCTATGTTCAGTCAATTATGTGAATGGAATGGCTGTGAGAAGATGTATGGTCCGTATTGAATCCCTAATGTGTTGATAGGGAGAAGATGTGGGTTATCAAATCTAGGTCAAGTCAATGAGTTTGAAAGCTCAAAAAACTATAAATCGTAGTCGTTGTGGTTCCTTTGACTTTCAATCTTCTCGGCTGTTCAAGTCTTGCAACTTCTTTCTTTCCTTCCACACTTTTGTTCTGAAACTTTGATGAACTAATATCACAACTCTGGATATTATGCCTTACAAGATGTGATCCATAATACACTAGTAAATACTGTAAATGTAGAAAATGTTGTGTTGTTTATGTGGTATCTCCTCCCATAAATAAAGAATGAACAAAATAATGATAAGAGATGTCTTGTTAAATCATGACGAGTGCTTTCATCGATTCTCCATCTTACCATGTATTACCCATGTCCGTGTCCAGGCCAACGCAGCATCTGGTATGGCTGTGCATGATGACTGCAAGCTGAAGTTTTTGGAGCTGAAGGCTAAAAGAACTTACCGCTTCATAGTTTATAAGATTGAGGAAAAGCAAAAGCAGGTTATTGTGGAGAAGCTGGGTGAGCCTGCCCAAAGCTATGAAGATTTTACTGCAAGCCTCCCAGCTGATGAGTGCCGCTATGCTGTTTATGATTTTGATTTTGTGACTGCAGAGAATGTCCAGAAGAGCAGAATTTTCTTCATTGCATGGTAATGATCCCATCACCCCATCTGCGCTCATTGACATTTATTTTTTGGGACGTTTAGCTGTTTTCTCATAATTTTTTGTTGTTTACAAGGTCCCCTGACACATCAAGGGTGAGGAGCAAGATGATTTATGCCAGCTCCAAGGACAGATTTAAGAGAGAATTGGATGGTATTCAGGTAGAGTTGCAGGCAACTGATCCAACTGAAATGGATCTTGATGTCATTAAAAGCCGTGCTAGTTAAATGTTCATAGCTTGCGGCGTTGAACCTGACTGAATTATGAAATCGGTTTGTTTGTTTGAGTTTTATCCGATAGCCCTCTTCTGGAATTAATCCAGTGATTTTGATTGTATTTTTACGATCCATCATGTGATGAACCTATGCGATGTGTGTTTCTTATAGCCATACCTGCTGCAATCTTTGTTGAACTAGGAATTGTTTTTTACAATTCTGAAAATGGATGTCTCCATTCCGACAATTTCTCATATTTGCACCTAGAAGACTTGTTCTTAAATCCTAGTTCTAGAGATAAATAAAATATAGCAATAAAAAACTTCAAGAATTACTGGATTGTAATTCAACTGCAAACGGGTATTCTTCGATTAGTTTATATAGGGATCGTTTTGTGATCCCAATTTGGGGAAATGTTTGCTTGACATGTGGACTTTAAGATATAATAATTGTTTGAGAGTATGAATTTTTTTTTTCTTTTTCAGAAATATATTAAAATTTTATTTTTTCTATTTTTTTAAATTATTTTGACATGAACATATTAAAATGATTTTAAAATATATAAAAAATTAAATATAAAATAAAATAATTTTTATTTTAAAAAATATTTCTAAAATACAGTAACAAACACCCCTATAATTAATCCATGACAAATCCTATTAGGTTAATTTACTTCACTTTAAGGGAAAAGGTTATAAAAAACAATTGTGATCAAGACTAAGGCTGTATTTGTTTCCGGAAAATGAATTACGGAAACCACTTTCCAAATTTTCTTGTGTTTGTTTGCATTCCGGAAAGTTGGTCAACGGAAAACACTTTCCAGTCAAAGAAGAATTTGGCTTGGTTTTCGTGAAAGTGTATTCAGGAAAATTTAGGTGAAAACACTTTCCGGAAGTTGTGAAAAATTTAGAAATATTATTATTTGTTGATTATATAAAATTTGATCCTCAAATTTTTGATTGCTATATATAATTTGTTTTGAATATTTATTTTTCAATTCCATCTCTTAAAATTTAATTTTTATATTAATTTTGGTTTTTATTTTTATAATTGCTTTTTTCTTATCATTTTTTATTGAAATTTTGTATCTATCAAATTTGTTCCTCATTTTTTATTGTTACTTATTTTATTTGAAATAATTTATGAAATGTTAATTATTATTATTTTAAATTATTCACTTTTATTATTAATTTTTTAGATTTGATCTTTATTTATTTTATTTGAGATAATTTATGAAAATATTTTTTTTTTCAATTTCATTCTCATTCAACTTTTTATTTTGTAAGATATGTTCCTCATTATTTTAATAAACTTGAAAAAAAAATTAATTTATTAATAAATTATTTTTCAGTTCATTTTCCATAACACAAACAAACATCGAAAAGTGTTTTCCAGTTCATTTTCCATAACATCGCCAAACATCGAAATTCACTTTTCAGAATTTACTTTCCGAATTCACTTTCCCGAATTCACTTTCCAAAAGAAACCACTTTCCAAAGAAACAAACGGGCCCTAAGATTTATTTGACATTCTGTCTCAAAAATATTTAAAAAAATTTTATCTTGATTTTTATTTTTTATATTAATTTTTTATGTATTGTTAAATTATTTTTATGTGTCGATGTCAAAAATAATTTTTATAAGATAAAAAAATAATATTTTAATATATTTAT